>JAPUBQ010000028.1:1982500-2582500 GCA_035578125.1 Mellilla xanthometata
GTTAATCCGGAAAAAAGAAGTTAATCCGGGATAAAAAGTGACCTTTGTGTTAATTCAAGGCCTAACCTATCTTTGTAGTAAATCTCATCAAAATCGGTCCAGCCGTTGGAGCGTGAACGAGTAACATAGATTTTAATGTAATTTTCGTATCCCACGGGAATCACAATTATTTACGGGATAAAAGTTGCCTATGTGTTAATCCAAGGTCTGACTTATCTTCACACTAAATTTCGTTATTTCGGTGCAGCATTTTGAGCGTGAAGAAGTAACAAACATACACACACACACACACAAACTTTCACATTTATAATGAGGTTTATCTCAAATTTAATGTGACGACCTCGTTGGCGTAATGGTTACCATACCGGACTGCCAATCAGAAGGTTCCGGGTTCGATTCCCGGCACGGTCAACATCTTTGTGCTGAACTAAATTTGTTGGTTGTGGGTCTGGGTGTTAAATATGTATCAATATAAAATATGTATGTATGTATATGTAGTATATCAGCTGTGTTAGTAAACATAATACGAATTAGAAATGTTTCAGTATGGGGTTAACCAGCCGGTGTGAAATGTGTCCTAATATAAAAAAAATCTATAACTATTTAGTTTTTTATTGAAAATATCGCAAGGAAACCATAGCATGGTGGTAGAGAATTTTCTAGTACTCGGCTGACTAGCAACCACAATCAAGTTCAAAAATCTGCCACCAAGCTGAGCACCTAACTGATTGTTTCGGAAGCCTTTTTGAAAGCGAGATATTCTGGACTAGGCATTCTCCACCTTACGGATCGGCCAGAGTGTCGCTAACTAGTATGGTTACAATCTCGGCTGGTCAAATGCCTAGCTGTAATGTGTAAAGTGTAAATAATTGTGCCAAGAGCGAGTTCGACTCGCGCATGAAGGGTTCCGTACCATTATTGTATGGGAGCCCCCCTCAAATATTTAATCTATTTCAATTTTATAATTTAATTTTATAGCTTATATACTTTTGTATATTTTGTGAAAATTTTAAGTGTCTAGCAGCTAACGTTACTAATATATAGCAAAAATACGAAAAAAACACGTTTTATGTATAAGGACTCCCCTTAATATCTAAATTTTTTTAATTTTAGTATTAGCTGTTATAGCGGCACTGGAAATACATATCTTATAAAAGTGTCAGCTTTCTAGCTATTACGGTTTCTGAGATACAGCCTGGAGACAGACAGATAGCGGAGACTTAGTAATAGGGTCCCGTTTTTATGTTTTAGGTACGGAACCCTAAAACACACACACACACACACACACACACACACACACACATACTTGGTGCAATGGTAGTGTGAGTAACATAAGACTCGTGCACACAACCGGTTTTGCACACTACAAGCTAGCTCCTTAAGTCTAGTATTTTAGCCAATGGCAACTGTCTCCATTCACATTGGTAATGATCTCTGCTATAAAGATTACACTGCTCTACAAAAAGTTATTTTTTTTTTCGTTGCCCTGGATATCATCGCAATTTTTTACGGTTTCAAGTTCTCAGATTCCGAATATATTCATTAAAGTTCTCAATGTGCTCGTGTTTTCAAGATTTTTGCATATGTTATACTTGAACAATATTAGCTTGTTCATAATAAAACATAATTTTCCAACCATCAATTGGAAAAAAAACTAAGCATATCCTACAAAATTATTGATAGTTTCATAGATTATGTGCATAGATAGACCTAAAATTATTGTCATCTAAGGCAACAAAACCACTGTAGACCAGTGTAATAAATAAAACAATAAAATTACATTTCGTTATCTTCTAAAACTCTATCATATGCAACAGAAACAAATAAACAGTGTAATTATTCTTAAACTTTTCCGATTTGTTTGCTACATATCAATAACGGTTGCTGCTAGACACTTAAAATTTTCACAAAATATATAAATTAATATTAGCTATCAAATTAAATTATAAAATTTAGTCAAAATAAATATTTAAGGGGGGCTCCCATGCAACAATGGTACGAAACCCTTCATGCGCAAGCCCAACTCCCACTTGGCCAATTTTTAACATTTAAATAACCGACTCCGGTCAAATTTCGTAACACCAGAGTCTAGTCATTTGGCTCTCACGGACAAAAAAAGCAAAACATACATCTTCAATCAAGTCGGTCCTACGTTAAATAATACTCAATTAAGTCCCTTATCGAACCTTCCCACCTTTTTGTCTGTCTGTCCGTGTTATAAAAGCATTTCAACTGACAGAGATAGATGCCAGGTGCTAAGCAGGATAGAGGGAGAGGGAAGACATAATCCGTTAGAGGCCAGGACTACCGCATTTACGCGTGTAGTGAAGAGACGCGTCGATAGAAACAAATGCTTGCATATCGATAAATATAGCATTTTTTTTATGATAAATGGGCTTACGTTTGACTGCAGCTTGCCTGATGTTAAGCTTGACTGTAGTCTAAGATGTATCGCGCTTGCCCAGAAGGAACCTATTAATTAACCGACCAAACTAAAGTAAGTAAAATGAAAACAAAAAAACTTGATCAAGGTCTGGTATCAAGGGACAACCGGATGGAACGTGGAAGTTCCTTTCGATTAATTAGTGAAAGAAAAGAAAGAAAGAAATGATTTTATTGTACAAGAAATTTAGGTTTACAGCTACTTGTACATTTGTATAAGACATGTAAGGTTTGCTTAATGCGTGTAGAGTAGCCAATAGTGCGCTGCGCCTTACACACTAGGTCAGTCAAGCTGCCTGAACTGTGGGCGGCAGAGGCTCCCGCAGGCCTGCTCACCATTACTTGTAGGTACATAGAGGCCTGATGTCTAAAAGAAGATAGATTAGTGAAGTAATTGTAATAAAACTTCGTTCCAATATCTGGCTTGCTTTCTATAAGAGAGAGAGAGAGAGAGAGAGAGAAACATGCGCACGCCGCACAGCTTACAATAGCTTACTATAGCAAAAAGTGTCGTGACAACTTTTCGTAAGATTTTTTCCATCTACTATTCATTTTTTCATCCCCCTTTCATAAGGAACTTCATTCCAAAAAGTTCTTTACGTTTGTATTTTTTGTTTTGCTATGTAACAATAGAAGTTTTGTTCAAAAGTGCTGTATAAGTAAGTATATTTAATATCTAAAGCGATGTTAGTAACCAAGAACCAATTCTCCATGTTAGTTACCATTTGCTCCCTTAGTGTTATGTACATGGTATTAGTGATAATTATCTATCGTAAATTGAAAAGTGTTTTTTACACAATATACGTATTTTCTTTCTAATTCTTCTATTTATTTCAAACCCTACATTATTACAACGTTATATTATAAACTTATTCTACATTAACTTAACGTACTTACGCTTAAAATTATAAGTGAAATCCGACGCACACTCACCGAAATGTAACCTATAAAAAACTGAAAGGCTGGCCACCAGGCGCCGATGCTCAAAACTCTGCAATTTTGAATAGAAGACAAAATTAAATATTTAGTGTACTTCCGCTGTGATCCGAAACCCAAATTAAGACAAGTAAAGGAAAACTTAACTAAAATCAATTAACTAAGATAAATTAACTAATATTAATTAAGATTATCAGGAGATGTTGTTCGAAGACTGATGATGCCTTGTGGAAAGGCGAAACACGTGTTGAGTTAAGAATTTCCGGATTGTGATAGGTAACGTTAATCTTAATTAATATTAGTTAATTGAATTTAGTTAAGTTTTCCTTAACTTGTCTTAATTTGGGTTTTGAATCACAGTGGAAGTACACTAAATATTTAATTTTGTCTTCTATTTACAATGGATTTCCGCAAAGTAACGCCTGAGTCAATAAGTTATCTGTAATTTTGCTTTGCAAAAAACATCGCTACCAATGAACCTTTTTTCCCATCCTTACACAAACTGGATCTACCTGAGCGTTTACCTTTTACCCTACTAACTGCTACGTAATCTGTGCCCTGTTGACTCATCCACATTCATCAACTTTTCACTACCTGCTCTGGTCTCGCTTTGAAAAGCTTTAGTTGGTTTTAGTTGTATTACATACCGTACGATTGAGAAGCCTCTTTATTTCTCTCCACGAGACTTAGGAACTAACTAACTGGGTTGGCGCGTCGACCCGAATCGGATCTTGGCCTCCGATACTAGGAGACGCCACTGTTCTCGGTCCTGTGCCTTCTCCTGCCACTGCGTGACCTGAAGAATGCGCAGGTCCTCCTCCACCTGGTCTATCCAGCGATACCTGGGACGTCCAACCGGTCGACGACCGCTCGCTCGTCCCAGGTAAGTTATTTTCACTGCACGATCCGATTCCATTCTTAGGAAAATAAAACAAAATTAGCCTTTATTTGACGACTTCGTTGGCGTAATGGTATAAATACGTGGTATAAAATAAATATCACCAGGTGGAGCGATGATCTGAAGAAGGTAGCGGGTAGTGGATGGCGAAGCGAAGCACAGGATAGGGCCAAGTGGCGTGCCTTGGGAGAGGCCTATGTCCAGCAGTGGACGAGCATAGGCTGATGATGATGATCATGATAAAATAAATGAAATCAAATAACTTTATTTGCGTAGCCACAGGTAGAATGTAAATGTAAACATAGAAGGATAATATGAAAGTGTCTCTTGTAGGCTACCGCATATGCGGTGTGCAAAATGTCAAAAAGTAAGCATTTATCTTAATATATATAAATCTCGTGTCACAATGTTTGTCCTCAATGGACTCCTAAACCACTTAACCGATTATGATAAAATTCGCACACCATGTGCAGTTCGATCCAACTTGAGAGATAGGATAGTTTAAATCTCAAATTATAGTCGTAATTTTAATTTATTGCTAATTATCGTCTGTTATTATTTGACAGTCACAATTATCTGTTCTCAACAAAATCAAATCTCAACGTCAACAGAAGGAGTGTTAAGTTTTTCTATTTCCTTTCCAACCTTTTGTTAAAAATCGTACTAGTAGTACGATTTCAACAAGAGAAAATCGTACTAGTAGTACGATTTTTATTAAGAGAAAATCGTTCTAGTAGTACGATTTTTAATAAGAGAAAATCGTACTAGTAGTACAATTTTCAACAAGACAAAATCGTACTAGTAGTACGATTTTCAACAGGAGAAAATCGTACTAGTAGTATGATTTTCAACAAGAGAAAATCGTACTAGTAGTAAAATTTTCAACAAGAGAAAATCGTACTAGTAGTACAATTTTCAACAAGACAAAATCGTACTAGTAGTACGATTTTCAACAGGAGAAAATCGTACTAGTAGTATGATTTTCAACAAGAGAAAATCGTACTAGTAGTAAAATTTTCAACAAGAGAAAATCGTACTAGTAGTACGATTTTCAACAGGAGAAAATCGTACTAGTAGTACGATTTTCAACAAGAGAAAATCGTACTAGTAGTGCGATTTTCAACAGGAGAAAATCGTACTAGTAGTATGATTTTCAACAGGAGAAAATCGTACTAGTAGTATGATTTTCAACAAGAGAAAATCGTACTAGTAGTGCGATTTTCAACAGGAGAAAATCGTACTAGTAGTATGATTTTCAACAAGAGAAAATCGTACTACTACTAGTACGATTTTCAACAAGTGGTTGAGCGTCTATTATGTTTGTTTGTCTAGGGTCCGATATAAAAATAAACATCATTGAGTACGGTAGTCCGTTCACGTGACTTCATACACAAAGCAGCAACAAGGCCAAAGTAATTGCCAACGTGCGCGCTTCCCGCGATCCAAATGACACGACCATCAGGGGCAACCAATTACTGTTACATGACCAACGACGTCCATACGATCATTTTAAAGAGGATTTTTTGTTTGTTTGTTTGATGCGAATAGGATCCGAAACTGATGGACCGATTTAAAAAAATCTTTCACCGTTGGGAAGCTTATATAAGAGACTAGCAGATCATCCCGGTTTCGCACGGGCTATAAAATAATCTAAGAGAAACAAAATATAGCCTATGTTACTCAGGGATACATTATCCCGGATGAAAGCTTCCGTACCATTGTACACGAGCCCCCTTAAATAAAAAAAAATATTTTATTTTTATAATTTATTACTGAATGTTTAGATGGTTTGCCAAAATATGTGGTTATAAATATTGAGTGAAAAATTGCTTAAATGACGATTGTTTTATGAGAGCCCCCCTTAAGTCTAAATCTATAAAAAAAATATGGTTGCCTGTACAGTCGGTTTTACGGGCGAAGATTTTACGTGACAACGTCTGCCGCGTGCTGCGCGCGCGGCAGACCGATTGAGTGGGAGAGAGACGCAAGGCATTCGGCGGGCTTCTCTCTCGTTCGGTGACTCATCGTAACGTTACCGGGCGTTACACTTTTTCATAAGTGACTCCCAGCCGCGACCTAATTTAAGACGTTGTCACGTCAAAAATTTACTCATAACAAAAAGTTATTATAAGTAAAATAGAAGACTTTTTAATTGACGGAACACTTAAAAAATCAAATAAATTAACAGGGTTGCTCATCTCCAGTAAATAATTGCGATGCCTTATGGGTAATTATGTAACTGTAAAGTGACATAGTATTGCAATAAATGGTTTGACTTTGAACATTATAAAGAGGATTTTTTGTTTGTTTGTTTGATGCGAATAGGAACCGAAACTGATGGACCGATTTGAAAAAATCTTTCACCGTTGGGAAGCTACATTGTCCCTGAGTATCATAGGCTATATTTTGTTTCTCTTAGATTATTTTATAGTTTTATAGCCCGTGCGAAGCCGGGACGATCTGCTAGTCTTTTATATAACACACTGGACTGGTAGAGGCTGATTCTTATTCTACTTTGAAGTGGGGTGATGAGACTCACACTGACATTTCGCTTGGGGCGTATTGTGCATCCCTGCTTATGCTAGCAGTCCTCAATAAATTACCACTGTTTTTGACATTTTTAGGGCTACGTACTCAAAAGGTAAAATAGGGAACCCTATTACTAAGCCCCCGAGGTCTGTCCGTCTGTCTGTCTGAACTGAAAATAAAAAACATTAATGTGGTCCCCAAACAATAAACGTGCCTTTTTCGTATTATTTTACTGTACTTATAACGGTGAAAGCAAGAAGCTTGAATACCTTTCGAAATAAATTATTAAATAAAAAATTTATAGATTTAGACTTAAGGGCTCTCATAAAACAATCGTAATTTTAAGCAATATTTTACTCAATCTTTATAACGACATATTTTGGCAAACCCTCTAAACATTCAGTAATAAATTATAAAATTAAAATAAAATTTAAATTTAAGGGGGCTCGTGTACAACAATGGTACCGAAGCCTTAATCCGAGATCCCGTCTCGCACATGACCAATTAATAAACCCCGGGATCCTCCGGCATGGTAACTATTATCCCAACGAGGTCGTCAAAATTTTGCATAGAGGCTAAAAATTACTATAAAAATTACTACAAACATGGCCGCTCCTTCAACACTTGTTTGCCGACATTCGTTTTGTATTACAAGTATTTCTATATTGAACATAAGAAAAAAATTGAACATTAGAAAAAAAGTTATTTACCACTGCAGTCAGTGGTTGCTAGGCAACGCTTTGTTGGTAAACATTTCACATCGAATTTGGCGGAAGTATAGTTCACTCGCTAGCTTTTCATTTGGGTTCGTATCAAAAGGACATATAAGCAGAACGTCCTATTAGCAGATCGTCCTAAAAGCAAAACGACATATTAGCATAACGTCCTACTAACAATATGACCTAGTAGCGAAACGGCCTAATATCAAAACGACATGGACAGTCATGTACACAAAAAAAATTAAGATTTTAATAAAACTGTACAGTCAAGTGTAAAAAATTTTTAGATGTTTAAATATTATGAAACCTATGATATACATAATTCAAATACAGTTCATGCCATTGACATATTAACATATAAATTTCAGTACACATATTTCAACTTATAATATAAAATAAAATCTAAATTTCACCGACTAGCATTTTGTAAACTAGCACAGAGTCACAGAGTCTTTACTAACTTGGTCAGTTTAATTAACATAACCTGACATAAAAAAGCTAACTGTAAGTCACTAACTCCAGGGCTAGCACCGGAAGATGACTTATTGTTTTTCCACACCTTTTCTTACAACTGTCAGTGGAAATAATAATCTTTTCCACCTTACATGGGAAGCGAGTGTAAATCAGTGGGAAAAATGACTGTTTTTCAATCGATACGGCCCCTGGGTCCCTACACCTTGACTTAGTTATGTGTGGATCTAGCATTCGCTTTACGGCGAAGGACTCCAATATGTCTGTGGACATCAGAATATTCGAAGACGTCATCCACCAAACCGCACTTGGCCAGCGTGGTGGATTACAGCGTATAATTCTCTCCTCGTGAGAGAAGGCCCAAGCTGCTTTTTTTTATGCCACTTTACGTAGTACGGTAACAAGTGAAAGGGATAAAACAATTCCACTTGACATTTATCGTGGATATATTTAATTCTGCTGTCCCCCGCTATATAGCATGGACAAGAGACTATCCACTGGCGATTCTATGCTCTGAAAGTGGACAAAATTGTTACAAAAAAAAGGAAAGGTAAAGATATTATTTCTCATACCTTCTTGTCAATATTTCTTGTGAAGAGGTAAGAGATTATTAGTTGGTCAATTTTTCCACCAGTAGAGGCTGTATATTGATGTTTCAGAAAACAGAAAAAAGAAAATATTATTATTTTATCAGTTATTCTATATAAAGTGGGAACTGTTCCTCTAACTTTTTTTCTATCTTTATCTCTTTCTTCTAAGCTATAGATACCTATTCCACACAGTGGTCAGTCTTATATGTCTTCTTAACTTCCATAGCTCCTTTGTAATTGTTTTTATACTCTTTATAGCTATGTATTTGACCAGAAGGGCACGCAATCACCCGAGTTAGCGAAACTCTAGGTTTAATTAGATTATTTCTCCCCCCACCGGTGGATACATTTTCCACTATCCGTGCTAGCCCATCTGAGCTTTCTGAGCTTTCACCGCGTGTCAATAAGAGCTTGGGAAGCTCGTCGCCCACGATCGACTCTTGCGCAACTTACATACCAATCACATAAGAATAGCTTATAACTAGCGTATACAAGGTGTTTCAGAACACAGTATAATAGGTTTTTATTAAAGCGCAGTTTACAAAGCGTTTATTAAGGTTGTTAGCCAGGCGAGTACAAGAAAATACTGTACTGCCATGCAACCATTAGCTTTAACTTTTTTGTAGATGGTGTTCCACCAAAACGGTCACCTGACAGCATGCTGTACCCATCTATTAGCATTGATACTACTCGTGTGGCGCCACTGTCACACGTCACACACGCGATATATAAGTGACTGTCGTCACTTCATAGACGCATTAACATGCCTTTTAGAACATTCTTGAAACGTATTGTCTGTCACCGGGCGGTTAAGTAATTAGTTACTTACTTACTAATTACGCGGGTGCTTATTTGAACTGATAAAATACTTTATACGAAAATACAATAAAAAATATTATAAAAAACTTTGCTTGGCACTGGCAGAGTGGCGAGGCCCTAAACTACCGGCTGTAGGAGCTACAGGAACAGGAACCTCCGGACAATGCGCGCCGTGTCGAGTATGACTGCTTTCTGCAACCCTTGATCCATCCATCTAGCGAGAGCCTCGCGAGATGTTGGTCGAAGCTCTTCGCTTTGAGGCCGTTTTACTATGAATATGAAAAAGATTAAGAAGAAGGAATTGGTTTTCATTATTAATATATTTTCCAATGATAAATAGGCTTACGTTTGACCGCAGTTTGCCTGATGTTAAGCTTGACTATGGTCTAAGATTTATCACTCTTGCCTAGAAGGAACCTATTTATTCTAGATTTTAAGACCTCCAAATAGTACTTCTCGGGAAAAGAGACTCAGGAAGAGAGTTCCAAAGCTTCGCAGTTCTCACAATGAAGGTCTGATAAGTAATCATTCTCTCATGACTGCTTTCTGAAACACCTTGTATTTACATCAATATACAGCCTTATTGGGACACTGCACGATATGGCAAGTCTGGTCGAGCAAAGTCACAGTTAATGATGGGTATTTTATCGTCAATCCACTTTAAGATTATCGACAAGAAAATTAAATAAAAAAAATATACAGTCGAATATATAACCTCCTCCATTTCTGAAGTCGGTAAAAAATAGTCTCGTGCGAGTCGGGCTTGCGTGTGAAAGGGTTCCGTACAATATTTTAATTTTTATTAATCTAAATACGTATTTGTATGGAGCTTAGTAATAAGCTCTCATTTTTAAATTTTTGTTTTGGTAAAAAAACATATTATTTTGCAATTTTTTAATGATATTTATAAGTAAGCTAGATCATACCTACGTTGGCGATGAATTTAATACCTTTCCATGGAGCAATTTTTATTGCAGTAAAAAGGTTAAATACAAAAATAATTAATACATTACACCGAGACTTAAAAAAACAATCCTAGTCTAACAGACCGAGATAAAAAGGTCAGAATGTTGGCAGCATTGCCACGATGAATAGCAATGCTCAATTTCTGACCGAAACATACCTAGGTCTAGGACAACTCGTTATGTGTATAAGATTATCGTTTAATAATTAATGAATGTCCTTCTGTCCATATAATGTATTAATATCGATAAACAATGAATTATTATAGATAAATTACGCATTATTATCGATAAATAATAATTGACTATCGATAAATTACGAATTATTATCGATAAATTACGAATTATTATCGATAAATTACGAATTATTATCGATAAATAATGATTTTTTACGATAAATAATTAATTACTATCGATAAATAATAAATTACTATCGATAAACAATGAAATATTATCGATAACTCATATCGACAATTGAAAGCACGTCACTACTCAGAATGAGTCCATATGGATAGTAACTGTAAAGACTGCATCGTTATGCAGTATGTACAACCTGGGCCCTTATGTGCTAGCCTTGGTCATACCAACGCGCTCACTCACAACCACTGTAACGATTAAAAGGGATCATAGTCTAGTCAACAAGTGCCTTTTTGGTCAACTTTTTTCAGCAGTCTCCGAAAATTATGATTGAGGTGTCATTCGATTCGGAATGGCATCTAGATAGTTTTCGAAAAGCAATAAAGTTCCGCTGCAAAAAAAAAACAAAAAAACTTGACCACTGATATTGATCTGTCCTGTAGGCACCTGATTTTTTTTCAAATTTAAATTTTCATATTTAATAAGTTTAAATAATATTTATTCATTCAAGGCCATTCCGAATCGAATGACACCCCAATCATAATTTCCGGAGACTGCTGAAAAAAGTTGACCAAAAAGGCACTTGTTGATTAGACTAAAACAATAAATATAACAATAAATAAATAAAGTATTTTTTTTTAATTCACACACGGCTGGTTAACTCCATACTGAACCGTTTCTACTTCGTATTATGGTTGCTAACACAACTGATATACTACATATACATACATACATATTTTATATAGATGCATATTTAACACCCAGACCGACAGCCAACAAATTTAGTTCAGCACAAAGATGTTGGCCGTGCCGGGAATCGAACCCGGAACCTTCTGATTGGCAGTCCGACATGGTGAACATTACGCCAACGAGGTCGTCATATAATACATAAGTAAGCGTACAAAGTCAAAGTTTAAGTTCTTTTTTTGACGATCTCGTTGGCATAATGGTTGCAATGCCGGACTGCCGAACGAGGGTCCCGGGTACGAATCCCGGCACGTCCACAATCTTTGTGCTTAACTAAATTTGTTGGCTGTGGGTCTGGGTGTTAAATATGTTTCGATATAAAGTATTTATGTGTGTATATGTAGTATATCAGTTGTGTTAGCAACCATAATACATAATATAAGAAATGGTTTAGTATGGTGCTAACCAGCCGTGTGGGAAATGGGTTGCAAAAAATATTATATATTTACTTAATAAAAATAGTGACTGAAAATTAAGTCTTATATACACAGCACACGAACTAGTTGCTTTATCTTTAATTACATAAAAAAGCGTAATTAAGAAAATAAAATATAATTATCTAGTTCAGTGTGTCACTGTTATCAGACAACTTGTGTGTTTGTTTGTTTTCATCACACTGAGATAAAGAGAGAGATAATCGAGATAATCTTTTAAATTTAAATAATATTTAATTTATTTTTATTTTTAGTATTTGTTGTTATAGCGGCACGGGAAATACATATTGTACAAGTTTCAGCTTTCTAGCTATTACGGTTTCTGAGATACAGCCTGGAGACAGACAGACAGACAGCGGAGGCTTAGTAATAGGGTCCCGTTTTTACCTTTTAGGTACGAAATAAAAAAATAGTGTTCGTGGGCGAGGTCTACTATTAGTTTACTACGCTTTCTGTCTGTCTGTCTCCAGGCTATCTCAGAAACCATGATAGCTAGAAAGCTGATTTTTACAAGTTATGGATTGCCCGTGCCGCTATAACAACAAATACTACAAATAAAACAAATTAAAATACTAGTAAAATAAGGGGGTCCCCAAACAATAAACGTGTTTAAATTTCATTTGTTTTTGCTATAAATCAATATCGATATATGGCAGTTATACCAGTCGCGAAAGCTTGACTAAAATAGTCAAAATCATACCAGTCATAAAAGCGTATGTGGTTCGGTGGTAATAACGTCTGCTTTTCAATTGGACGGCCCCTGGTTCGATCCCGGCCCTACACCAATGACTTGTTTTTCAAGTGTTGATTTGCACTTGCTTTACGGTGAAGGAAAACATCGTGAGGCAACCAGCATGTTTGAGGACAACAATATCCAAAGACGTGTGTCATCCGCCAACCCGCACTTGGCCAGCGTGGTGGATTATGGCCCATATCTCTCTCCTCGTGATTTAGGATTAAGTAATTTACACTGTCATTGTTGCTGTTTATTTGTATTTTGGAATAAAGATATTTTAAAACTGAAAACTGAACTCTCTCCTCGTGAGAGAAGGCCCCGAGTCCCAGCAGTGGGAACGTATAGTGGGCTGCTTATGCTTATGCATACCAGTCGAGAAAGTTTAAGTAAACTAGCTAACTTTTGGCTAGTTTAACTAAACTAGCCAAAATTCACTAGACTAAACGACAGCGTCGTAATAAAATCTCAGCTAATCCTTTATTTGGTTTCAAACGTACGTGACAAAATGTAGGTACGTCTTTAGGTATTTGCAGATCAAATTACGTCAATCCAGACAATGTGCAACCTAACTGTATGACTAAGTACCTAGGTATACGGGCTGTACAATAAAGTCCTCAATAATAAGGAAAATTTAAATTCCAATATCACTTATTTCAACTAAGTATTTATTTTTTTCCACTCATATTTCAAAACACATACATTAAAACAAAAAGAAAAGTTCTGTATCAAACAGTAATTAGCCACACTCGTGCATGAAGGGTTTTGTACCATTGGTGTATGGGAGACCCCTTAAGTATTATTTTTATTTAACAACTAGCTGACCCGGCAAACGTTGTTTTGCCTTAAAAATATATAGTAGAAGATTCTCAGACCTACTGAATACGCATATGAAATTTGGTAAAAATCGGTCAAGCCGTTTCGGAGGAGTACGGTAACTAACATTGTGTCATGGAAATTTTATAATTCTTTATTGGACACATAAATAAAAAAGGCACAGTAAAAGACAATTAACTTAAAATTAGTGTACCACAATTGGCGGCCTTATCGCTTAAAGCGATCTCTTCCAGGCAACCTTTGGATGGAAAGGAATTTATAAACGACTAAAGAAGGACGTAGTGTACAATAAAGAATAATAAAAAACATACATATAATATTAATAATCATATCTTAATCTCGTGTCACAATGTTTGTTCTCAATGGACTCCTAAACCACTTAACCGATTATAATAAAATTCGCACACCATGTGCAGTTCGATCCAATTTGAGAGATAGGATAGTTTAAATCTCAAATTATAGTCGCAATTTTAATTTATTGCTAATATAATTTGTTATAATTAACTGTAAGTAACCTATCTATATAATAATTGAATTATCAATGAAGTAATTCGTAAAAATGAAGTATCTTTTTGTACGTGTAACTCCTAACCAAAAAGAAACCTGGCAATAACTAACCTTAGGCCTATATTACTTAAAGTAGGCGACCATACGTTTTTATCAAATCGCTAGTGCCTTGAAAATTCGCAAAACGGACACAACCGTCAACGACGTCTGCCCTTACGCGTCTGCCCGCGTTCGGGTCGCGCACTTAGTGATGAGCCACTTCTTCCCCACCGCACCTACCCCGCTCCCGCCATATTGCTATGACTCTGCATTTTAAATCTGTGATATCTTCGAAAATATTTATTTAATTTACATGCTGTAAAAAACCATATTGATCTTTATTAAATATACTATGTATTTAAGATGCTTAATTGGATAAGGATTAATACTGTATTGCTTAAAATCGCTTCGTAAATAAGCCATTATTTCTCGTACAAAGTAAAGGATAAAAAATGGTTATTGTGGGTTATTCCTAAGAGATAAACATATACCATCACGGACTTTTTTGTAGACCTTTTTAAGTTGTACAATACTGTAGTAAATTGTTTTGATCTATCTTGTAGGATTCAGCCAGCGTTTGCAATGTAAGCGCAAAAAATGTGTTTTTTTACGACCTCACATTAAAAACCTCAAAAATTGTAGCCTATGTGTTATTCTGATGCATAAGCTATAGCCTATGTGTTATTCTGATGTATAAGCTATATCGTGGTAAAGTTTCATTCAAATCCATTCAGTAGTTTTTACGTGAAAGAGTAACAAACATACATCCATACTTACAAACTTTCGCCTTTATAATATTAGTAGGATAGTAGGATGTATTTTTAAAGTTAATACTTAACTAAATATTCTGAGAATGTTTAGAGGGATTACCAAATGTCGTAATAAAGATCGATTAAAAAAATGCTTACATAATATTACGTTTATTGTAAGTTTTATATAAGTATTTATATTTTATAATTTAATTTGATAGGTAATATAAATTTATATATTGTTTGAAAATTGAAGTTATATAACTACATTTATTAATATGTGGAAAAAAAACACATTTATCGTATGGGGGCTCTTTATATTCTCATTTTATTATCTTTTTTATCAATTTTTCTGTGACATACTTTTTATATTTAATTCAATTTAATTAACTAATAATTTTATTTCATTTTTTGATATGGTACTTGATACTGAAATAAACGAATTTGAATTTGAATAATATGTCACAAAGTCTGTGACCTACAAAGATCATATAACACTGTATATTTACAGTATGACCCAGCTGCGCCGATAAGGCTATTAATTACATAAACATAACATGCGCTTAAAAGTGCATGATGTGATTAAACTGATAAAAATGTTCAACACTTGGTCAACAAAGAATCGAGTGTAATTTTTTTTCTCCTTATAGCTAGTCATTAGGACTTATTTCATACACGGCTGGTTAACCCCATACTGAACCATTTTTAGTTCGTGTTATGGTAGCTAACACAACTGATATACTAAATATACATACATGTATATTTAATATAGATACATATTTAACACCCAAATTTAGTTAAGCACAAATATGTCGGCCGGACCGGGAATCGAACCCGGAACCTTCTGGTTAGCAGTCCGGCATGGTAACCGTTGCGCCAACGAGGTCGTCAATCATGGTGACTGGTCATTTGACCAGTACAGCGCGTAACTACACGTGTTAGCAGCACTCTGTCCTAAAATGAAGCATGCTTAGTCTGTAATAACTAGCTCTCAAGAAGGCTGCCAAAACACACTGTTAGGTGCTTGGCGACAGATTTTTTTATGCTATGATGGGTTTGCGCTTGATCAGAATTCACCTGATGGTAAGCGACATTGTGATCTAAGGTGGAACGCGCTTACCCAGAAGAAACCGGTTCACTCGTGCCTTGAAAACCGCAAGATTATAGTTTTCGGGGAACAGGGCGTTTGGTATTTGGGTAGCAATCATCCTCAATTTTGAACTCGCGTGATTCCGCGCATGCGGGTCAAACGCCTATTTGTAATCAGTTTTTTTTAAAACATAGAATAAGTTTCCTCATAGTACGTAAGTACCTCTACTCATAGTAAATGACCAATTATCATCTTTGCATATGACCTATAAAAACGCATTCGAACCGATTCACTCGGTAGCTATATACCATTACTTACTGTATTGGAATTTTGTTACGTCATCAGTGAACAACAATATGAATGTATCATATAACTAGGTATGTATACAGGGTTACAGGCAGCGATCAGAATACTAAAGAGGATTGCTGATTCCTATACAATAAAGATGGCGCTGCAAATCGGGCGCGCAAAATAGCTGCCGCCAAATTACACAACGCGCTGCAGTCAGAAATAATCGGCTAAGTAGTGTATAGTGTATAGAAGTGTCCCTTAGTTTTTTTTTTTTTTTTAACCTTGATAGGTTAGCGTTTGACTACAGCTAGCCTGATGTTAAGCTGCACTGCAGTCTACGGTGTTGCACGCTTACCTAGAAGATACCTATTAACTCTACTTTTGAAGGCCCCCGGATGATACCTCTCAGGAAACAGAGACTCAGATTTTTTTTTATTACAGTGAAACCTGGTTAAGTGAGACATCAAGGGACCTGCAATGTCGTTTCACCTATAGAGGTATTCTACTTACCCAGTCAGTTTCCAATTTTTTTTATTTTTCGTGGAAAAGAGTAACATTAAATTAGCTAGTGTACTTACAATAATATTAACCTAGCAATTTAAACAATGATTTTAAAGAAATATGTACTTCGCGAGGTAACACAAGAACCTCTTTTAAAGTTTATAAATTGTAAAGGATGGTATATAAAATAATAACATTGATCATGAGCCATTTACTCGACATCTAAAGTCCCTTACTTACTTACCCAGTGTTTCAGATATACAGGTATAAATAAATATCTGTCTCATTTACAGAGGGCTCAAAATTTGTACTTTCGTACTAGGAGTTACGTGTGGAATTTGTGGGTAGAATAAGAATGAGTAAACAAACAATGTTATCTCAGTGACAGAGGTTTATGCATATAAAATTTACTCGCTGTCTCAGTTATAGAGGTAACTATGATGATAAATCGAAAGAACAAATCCCAGATATAGAGGTTTACCTCGTCCCACTAACGAGGTAATTCAGTGCCAAAGTGTTTGGACCTCAGCATGAGTTCCAGTTATGGAGGTTTCTCACTTATCCAGGTCCCACTACCCCCAGTAACCAAGTTTCACTGTATTTTTTTTAACTTAATATTCTGTGAATGTTTAGAGGGTCTACTAAATTACGTTATAAAGATCGAATAAAAAACTACTTAAAAATTACGGTATCTGAGATACAGCCTGGAGACAGACAGACAGCGGAGGCTTAGTGATAGGGTCCCGTTTTCACCTTTTAGGTACGAAACCCTAAGAGCCCGGAGACCTCCGCTAAGCACAGAGGCAGGTCACCGGGGAGGTTTCAGTGGGTACAAATCCTACATAACCTGGCTGCGCCCCATAGCCGGGTATCTTGTTGAAGATTTACCCCTCGTCAACAAAAAAAAAGTACGGGTCCTTAAAAAAAGACATAACAGTTGTATTTGAAGAGTAGCCCTGTACGTTTTCAGTGGGAGTCATTAGAGCTCGTCAACAGGTCAAGAGTCAAATGAAGCTCTCGTCTCACGAGACCTGATACTAGCCTCATTGTCTCTTGTTATCATTGTTAATACAGTTGTATTACATAGAGTGGTGGCGATTCAGCGACACACACGACTAAACTAAATTTAAAGTAGCTCTGTCTCTTTTCGTCATAAATGACCAAAAAGAGATGGTACGATCTAAACCATAGACAAAACATCTAAAATCACGTCAAACACGTCAAATTTAGAGCTGGTACAATTGGGTGCGCTCTAAAATCGCTTACATTTTTCATATTTGACGTGATTTTAGTTTTGTGTGTGGTTCAGAACGTGCCGTCTCTTTCTGGCCACCTAAGATGAAAAGAGACGAGAGTTCTTTAAATTTAGTTGAATCGCCACCACTGTAATACAAAAGGTAGCGACTCCATGTACCGTCACTCGATTTAACGACAAACTCTCTAAAGCGTCGAAATCAATTGGCTTTAGTTGGTATACTCATAGCTTGTATCCAACAATTATACATTCTCGCCATTTAACGACCATCAATTTCTTTAATGCCATAAAATGCACAGTCCCTTCAGTGTTGTTATATAGAGTTTACACTGTATTTGAGGTATTTAATAATAGACTTAAACTCTTGATCAATATTTTATAATTTACACTTGTATATTCATTTATTTCGTGAAATACCTACTGCCGCGCGTCATGTTCTTCACTCAAATATGTATAGCGCGGCGTCACTCAGTACCACAGCATCTAAATGCATGATTTTTAGGGTCCCGTACCTAAAAGGTAAAAACGGGACCCTATTACTAAGACTCCGCTGTCTGCCTGTTTCCAGGCTGTATCACAGAAATCGTTATAGCTAGAAACCTGTAACTTTCACAAGATATGTATTTCCAGTGCCGCTATAACAACAAATACTAAAAATAAATAATAAGGTGGTGTCCCTATTATTTTTTGCTATATATCAATAACGATAGTTGCTAGACACTTAAAATTTTAACAAAGTACATTAGTATATTAGCTATCAAATTAAATTATAAAATTTAAATAAATTACAGAGGGCTCCCATACAACAAACGTACGAGGGTGGATTAGAAAACTTCGCACCCTAATACATAAACTATTTTAATGTAACTATGACAACCATGTCACAACTCTGATTGTCAAATTGACAATTTCTATCCCAATTGACTGTATTTTGTGAGCCTTTTTGCAGCGTTTTTAAATAATTGAATTTAAAATAAATATTTAAGGGGGGTCCCTCACATACACCAATGGTACGGAATCCTTCAGCGCGAGTCAACTCGCACTTGGCCAATTTTTACTTTTTGAGGTTATCTTGTACTAGCCCAATAGTCTGAATACGCCAAAGACATCATATTCAGTCAGCCAATCTTATCACGCCGAGTGTGGACCTTGACATCGCAAGATTACAAACATACTCCATGTACATATAGCTAGATAATATGTTTATGTACGAACAAATAATATTTAAAAACAGCATACATCTATGTAAATTGGCTTTATGAATAACTAGTAGCCCGTCCCGGCTTCGCACGGGCTATAAAATAATCTAAGTTGCAAAGAGAAACAAAATATAGCCTATGTTACTCAGAGATAATGTAGCTTCCCAACGGTGAAAGATGTTTTTAATCCGTCCAGTGGTTTAGAATTTTATTCGCGTCAAACAAAACAAACAACCAAACTTTTCCTCTTTATACTCGTAATATTAGTATAAAGTACAATAGTAAAAATTACATATGTTTATGAGTTACGAGTATGTAGGTTATCAAAGGTCACATTTATAGTATGATATTTATATGAGTGAAGAGATTTAAATGTAAATTAAAAGACTGGAATTGATAAGGCGTACTACAACCAAGAAGAATATTTCAATTTAGAATATTATGAATATGTGCTAGGGATTTAGTAGATTACTAGCTGACCCGGCAAATGTTGTTTTGCAACACTTAAGGGTATTAAAAATAGATAGTAGCCGATTCTCATACCTATTGAATACGCATATAAAATTAGGTAAAAATCGGTCAAGCCGTTTCGGAGGAGTACGGTAACTAACATTGTGACATGGAAATTTTATATATAAGAAGATACAATAGGTATTTAAGATAGCAATTGTTTTAATTTAATTAGTTTAATTAAAATATTTGTAAGCAGTACATTATTAGATATTGTTTGTTCGCAATGGACTGTTTGATTCCATTTACCTGTATTTACACTTAAGATCTTGTGAAAATCAACAAACAGACTAGCCAAAGTAAAAAAACAAGCAATATTTAACAAACTACCACTTAAAATTATTGAATTACCAGTTATCAAATTCTAAAGGACGCTAAAACAATTATTTAAAATTAATCAAGTTTATTCCATAAAAGAATTCTTGAATATGCAACTAGATGAATCTTCATTTTCTTCTGGCATAATTTAGCATTAACAACCCTAATTTTAAATACCTACAATTTTAGTCTATATTACAATAGTTTAGTTTAGTTTAGTTAATATCATTCTGTGTTTCTTAAACTAAATGTAAATGACTTGCCAAATGCGATGAGATGTTGGAAGGTCAATAAATGATTTAATTTTTTTATTTTATTTTTATTTTATTCTTGTTACACAGTTGAACAATAAATAATTATATTCTTATATATAAGTAGGTATATTTGTTTCCTCACGATATTTTCCTTCACCGTCAAGCGAGTGCAATTAGGTACCTATGTTTATACAAAAATTTTTGGCCCAGTTGTTTTCATATTTATATATCAGATCGATTCCAAAATACCTACATAATAATTTTTAGATTTGTTCTTTAGACGGCCATTAAGCTATTCTTCCCATATTTTTTACCGTTTACGAATCAGTGAAAATCTGTACAATCCAGATTTTGCCTTGTAGGTATAGGTATGAAGCTATTTTTTATCGTTTACCATTTATGATGAAAAAAAACTATAAAACCAAGATTTAGCCCTTCATCCCATACATTTAGTAGTACAAGTACCAACGTGTCCACATTTTCGGTAAAATAAAACCTCTAAATATGGTAATTTGAAAAGAATAATACGAGACAGGTTCCCTGACCAGCAGACGTTGCGGGGGGGTGGCAACAATGCGGGGCAAGGGGGGGGAATGAGTAACACAGAACCCGTCTAAGCAGTCTGACCTGTACCACAGACTTTCTTCTCTATAGCGTCATAACACATTCAATTATGAACTTTAACTACTACGCATAAGGCTTATATTCGCTTATCAATAAGAAAAGAAGCTTGGCCAATAATTCGAAATTCGAAATGTTGTAGTGTATGGTACAAGCCTTGGGACGTCTCGAGAGTCAAGACCTCTTTCTTTCGCGAATAAAGACACGGTCGAAGAAAAGTAGACCATATGTTAGAGTGATAGGGACTAAAATGGAAAAGCGTGTATTGGAGAATTCAATGCAGGTTCTATTCCTTTTACAACAAACCTCTTTCAAACGGTTTGGTAAGAATTTTACAGTATTGTTACTAAGCTTTGTGCATATTTTATGTCTTACCTCTTCTTTGGATGAATTAAACATATTATATATTTACTAGCAGACTGGGCAACTGGGCTTGTTTTGGCTTATAAATTGTTTCTATTAATTACAAAAAATATTTAAGTGTGAATCACTTTATGAAAAATAGATAGTAGCCGATTCTCAGACCTCGTGGATACGCATATAAAATTTGGTAAAAATCGGTCAAGCCGTTTCGGAGGAGTACGGTAACTAACATTGTGACATGGACATTTTATATATTAGTGAGATAGATTGCCTAAATACATTTCAAGATAAATAAAACTAAATTAAATAAAAAAAAATGGTTGCCTGTAAAGTCGGTTTTACGGGCGAAGATTTTACGTGACAACGATCATAGTTGAGTGGGAGAGAGACGCAAGGCATTCGGCGGGCCTCTCTCTCGTTCGGTGACTCATCGTAACGTTACCGGGCGTTACACTTTTTCATAAGTGACTCCCAGCCGCAACCTAATTTAAGACGTTGTCACGTCAAAACTACACAATAATTAAAATTAAAACCCTTAATTAAATAATAAATAATACTTAAGTCTGTGGCCGCGGGTAAAGTGCCTATAGGTTACATAAATTATAAACATATTAGGACACATTTCACACACGGCTGGTCAACCCCATACTGAACCATTTCTAGTTCGTATTATGGTCGCTAACACAACTGATATACTACATATATACATACATACATATTTTATATAGATACATATTTAACACCCAGACCAACAACCAACAAATTTAGTTCAGCACAGAGATGTTGGCCGTGCCGGGAATCGAACCCGGAACCTTCTGATTGGCAGCCGGCATGGTAACCATTACGCCAACGAGGTCGTCGAAAGAAAGAAAGAAACATTTATTTTGTGACACGAATAACAAAGAAAATCAATAGGTACACAAGAAACATAAAAGAAAATATTGACGAGCCACAAAACCGGCCCCAGCTCAGCGTGTGCTGACTGCAAGCAATCAGCGCTGGTCTTCCGCTGGAACCGACCGGTGACGACACATACGACATTACAGGAAGGTTATAATAGTAGTTTCTGCAACTGTCATATAATGAAGGGTATTAAAACACGAGTGTGAGTTTATTAAACGAGCGCAGCGAGTTTCATGATAGTAACGATTGTTTTAATACCCGTGTTATGTGCAGTTGCATACACTACTTTATCTTCACAATGTAATTATTCAAACAACAACAGTAAAAGCTAACAATAAACAAACAAACATTAAATTCACGCGTACGTGTATTGTCACAGTGAACTTGCCGCCATTGAAATCTAACCAATGAGAGCGCAGCTGCGCGCGCAGGGCCAATCAGGAGGGAGAGAGCAATGTTATAATGAGATTTTACGATATCGATGTGGATATTATACCATCATGTGAAATTGCTTAAATTGAGTGTTTTGTTGTCTGCGCTATAACAGTAGTAATTATAAGTATTGGAAACATAAGTAGAATGTTACAACAGTAGATAAAATATATAATTATTAGGGCAGATTGTCGCTAGCTCGAGTGACTACGCGGGCCTTCTGGCAAAAAATCTACGCCGCAAAATATGGATTTATCGATACGCTATGTAGAGAATCAAAGAGACCGCCTAATCCTGATATTTCAGTTCAGACATTGAGATAACATCATGAAATATGACTTATTTATCGGAGAACAGTGATAAGTCGATTGCTCTCTGAGGTTAAAAAAACATACATGACTATTTTCGTTACTTGATTTCGTGAACCAACGGTGAAAGAATTTTTCAAATTCTGTATTTTATCTTACTAATAGAATAAATGCGAAAGTTTGTGTTTGTTTGTTACTTCTTCAAGCTCAAACGGCTGAACCGATTTTGATGAGATTTACTAAGAATATAGGTTAGACTTTGGATTAACACATACGCTAATGTTCTACTAAAGGCTTTTCCATAAAACCGCTGGATTCATTGATACACATGAGTACTTAAAAATAAATAGGCAACCCTTTTTTCAATATATACAGCGAAATAGAATAAACGGAAGAGTAAACTCCATACAATTGCCGCTTAGAATTTGTATCCATCTACTCACACAATTATATTGCTATCCCAACGAAACACACACACATACACACACAAAGCTCGCACGTGATTGGCGCCGTGCCACACCATGTGACGCCACGCGGGCGCGCGGGTAGCTGTTTTGCCCCGCCCACCGCGGTATTTTATGATTACGCATGGAACCATTTAATCTGCCAAGTTACTATTCTATTTCGCTGAATATACATATAAATACGTATACGGACCTTTAAGTAAATATTTTATTTACAAAAGCTTACAATAATAGCTTATAGATTAGAATAATACATACGAGTAGGCTATATTTTAAAAGCAAGCTTGTGAATTGGCCAAAATATAGAAGAACTTAATGAATGAGCTAATGATGATGATAGTAAACATTAACTTACAATGTAACCTTATGTCATTTTACATAACTGTCAGTCACGTCAGACAACAACTTTCAACAAATGTAAGTTTGTAACCTTATTTTAATATCTTGAAAAAGTTTTATTAACGAGGGAAAAAGTTTGCTGGGTACAGTTAGTAAAAATTAAGATTACAAACCACACCTAATTTTTTACATTTAATTACAAGGTCTTTGCAATAAAATCAATTACGTACTTAACTTCTTTATCAAAAGGGTGCGGTCCGTTTATCGTTTAGGTAGGAAATTATTTTATTATCTTTCGCGTACATGAGTACGTTTATAAATTAATGTTAATTTTAGTTGATTACTGTAGTGCCTGTAGCTAGGCTAGCTAATGTGATCTGACGCGATCATCGAAGTCACAGATTTATTTATACACATGGTTGGCTAGCGTGATCTCCGAAAGAGAAAGGACTTTTTTTTATTTATTTCATGACCATGGATACAAGTCCTTCAGTCGAAGTCTTATATAATTAAAATTTCAAACATAAAAAGGAAATAAATGTATTAAATTTAACTAAATCTTTTCAATAGTATCCAATATTTACTTATAAAAGAGGACGATGTTCGGTCAATGTGTTGCCGCTGTAATATTTTGACCTAATTTTAGGGTACTTATTTTAGTAAAGTATATTGGCTATCAAATTAAATTATATAATTGAAATAAAATAAATATTAAAGGGGGGCTCCCATACGACAATGGTACGGAAGCGCTAAACCAACCAAGTGCTCCAACCATGTGCCAACTCGCATTTATCCACTTAGCATAAGCAGCCCACTCTACGTTCCCACTGTTGGGACTCGGGGCCTTCTCTCACGAGGAGAGAGATATAGGCCATAATCCACCACGCTAGCCAAGTGCGGGTTGGCGGATGACACACGCCTTTGGACATTGTGGTCCTCGAACATTCTGGTTTCCTCACGATGTTTTCCTTCACCGTAAAGCGAGTGCAAATCCACACGTAACCACAGAATAATAACTTGTGACATAACTTGAAAAACACGTCATTGGTGTAGGGTCGGGATCGAACCAGGGTCCGTCTGATTGAAAAGCAAACGTAATTAACGAGCCACACTCGCTTTTTTGGTGTTTTTTGAAGACGAACAGACATCCAAACAAACTTTCGCGTTTTATATTAAGCACTAAGATCTATTAATTTTACGTATCTAGTAGCAATACAAGGCAATAGGCCCTTATCATAATGCCGATAGAATAAAGCGATTTCCCTTGTCACAGTATTATCAAAATCAGTAGGATTGGCATACGATGACCTTGATCTAAATCCTCAATGTTATTGAAAGTAGGCAAGTAGACCTACTTAAGTTTCTTTTTATAGGGTTCCGTACCTAAAAAGTAAAAACGGGACCCTATTCCTAAGCCTCTGCTGTCTGTCTGTCTGTCTCCAGGCTGTATCTCAGAAACCGTAATAGCTGGAAAGCTGAAACTTTCACAAGATATGTATTTACCGTGCCGCTATAACAACAAATACTAAAAAAAGGGGCTCCCATACAATTAACGTGATTTTTTCATATTATTTTGCTAAGTATATAGAAGTATCAATAATGGTAGCTGCCAGACACTTAAAATTTTATCAAAATATACAAATTTATATAAGCTATTAAATTAAATTACAAAATTTGAATAAAACGAAATATTTAAGGGGGGCTCTCATACATTATAACTTAAATTTTGTATAAAAATGTTACAATTATTTTGCATAAATAAAAAATATTATTATTATACAACAATGGCAGCAATTGGCCAATTTTTTTTAAGCGCTGACAGCTCTCTTGGATGCGCTGCTGCCTTACGTCTCGAAGGTCCTGGATTCTCGCCAATGAGCCCAAGCTTTCAGTAAAGGAAAACCTCGTGAGGAAACCATAGCAGTAGAAGACGTGTGTCATCCGCCAACCCGCACTTGGCCAGTGTAGTGGATTATGGCCTATGTCTCTCTCGTCATGAGAGAATTCCCTGTTCCCCTATAACTATAATCTAGCGGTTTTCAAGGCGAAGAGTGAACCGATTTCTTCTGGGCAACGCGCTTCACCTTAGATTGCAATATCGCTTACCAGTAAAAAAAAAGAAAGTCCCGAGTCCCAGCAGTGGGAGAGTGAGCTGCTTATGAAGGAGTAAAAAAAAAATGGTTGCCTGTAAAGTCGGTTTTACGGGCGAAGATTTTACGTGACAACGTCTGCCGCGTGCTGCGCGCGCGGCAGACCGATCATAGTTGAGTGGGAGAGAGACGCAAGGCATTCGGCGGGCCTCTCTCTCGTTCGGTGACTCATCGTAACGTTACCGGGCGTTACACTTTTTCATAAGTGACTCCCAGCCGCAACCTAATTTAAGACGTTGTCACGTCAAAAAAAGTCGAACATTAAATTGACCAACTTCGTTCGTTCAGTCAATGAAAACCTTTAAGAGGTCCGTAGTGAGTCAATCATTGAATCACGCGCTTTCGCAATTCACAGCTGTGTTGCCTCATTCTTTATTCTCACAGCACTTTCCTTGAATGACCGCGGTCTTTATAGGGATCCGTAACTAACAGGTAAAATCGGAACCCTATTACTAAGCCTCCGCTGTCTGTCTGTCACCAGGCTGTATATCAGGAACCGTAATAGCTATATAGTTGAAATTTCCACAAGTTATGTATTTTCCGTGCCAATATAACAATAGATAGATAGATATACTCTTTATTGCAACACAAAAGGAAATACAAACAAAGAGAAAAATAAATAAACAATATATATGAAAATGAAATTATTAACGGGGTCCCCACACAATAAACGTGTTTTTAGGGTTTCGTACCTAATAGGTAAAAACGGAACCATATTAAAAAGCCTTTGTCTGTCTGTCTGTCTGTCTGACACCATGCTGATTATCGGGAACCGTGACCGCTAGATAGTTAATTTTTTTCCAAGTTATATTTTAGCCGTGCCACTATAACAATAAATACTAAAAATAATAAATAAAATATGTTAGAGGGTTAATACAATAAATGATACAATGTTTTCGTATTTTTTTGCTATACATCGATAGTGTAGCAGATAGACGTTTAAACATAATACACATATAGAAGTATATTACCTTTTATTTTGTTATTATTATTTTTTTTAGTTTACTAAATTTTCGTCTTTTCTATGCTTTGTAAATATTCTTAAGTCCTGTAAAATACATTACTACATAAATTTATTGAATAAGTGAAATGTAATTTATCTTTGTGACTTCTTGGAAAATATAATATAATATTCATTCTTTCTTTCGAAACAAATAATTAAATAAAAATAAAATAAATGCCTAAGTAAGACACACTCATACAACAAACGTATTTTAAACAACATATGCGAGTAATAAAGATCCATCTAAATTTAATCTAGATCGACCATGTCCTGATTCTTTTAACCATTAATAATATTACTCAATTCTGTATTTTGTACCATTTACTAATTTAAAATTCTCGATACAGCTTCGGCACGGATATATGAAGTGCATTCTAAATAATCAAACCGTGGGAACTAACTTCAAACTAGTTACGTTTACTTATTTACGAAAACATAACGGAAAACTCCCAAATAATTATTAGGAAACCACATTAATTTTTATAAATATTATTATTTCTATCATTGCAAAGATTCATTCATTCAATATTTAAGAGCTGGGAGATTCATTTATTTCTTGTCTGTGGATTTTTTTCCAGGTAGTTCTGTCTTCGGCCAAATCCTTGACCTCCCTATACGACATGACTTTCGCCTTCTCCTTAATTTGGTCTAAGTATGATCTTCTTCATCTTATGATATATCATATGATCTTCTTCATTGCAAAGATATTTGTAGAAAAATAGAAATGTTATTGTTAATCAAATATTTGATTTTTAAATTAGATTTATGTTTATTTTATCAATTAATTGATAAATAAAATAAATACATAAATAAAAACATACACACAATAAAAAAACCTTACAAATACATATACTTAAATAAAATATAAGTTACTAGCTGACCCGGCAAACGTGGTTTTGCCTTAAAAATAAAAATGCAGTAGCTGATTCTCAGACCTACTGAATACGCATATAAAATTTGGTAAAAATCGGTCAAGCCGTTTCGGAGGAGTACGGTAAAAAACACTGTGACACGGAAATTTTATATATAAGAAGACTAGCTGACCCGGCAAACGTGGTTTTGCCTTAAAAATAGAAATGCAGTAGCCGATTCTCAGGCCTACTGAATACGCATATAAAATTTGGTAAAAATCGGTCAAGCCGTTTCGGAGGAGTACGGTAACAAACACTGTGACACGGAAATTTTATATATAAGATAAAAAAAGCACCTGCACTCGTACTAATCAAAGTGTAAACCAGACTTTCGACAAAACCTAACTTTTAACCCTAAACTGGTCACCGGGGTAAAAACCGTGCAAAAAGTCACGTAACCAAAGAAACCGCCGTGTCGTGATTCACTAAAAATATATTGTGTTTTACAAAACCGCATGCTGTATGTCTGGTACCTATTTAGACATACTTTCCTGTAAAATCATTGTTTCTATGAATTCATTCATTAGAATAATGTTTCGGTATTTGATACTAAAATGCCTATAATAATTCACCAAATGCGAGTAGGACTCGCGTATGAAGGGTTCCGTACCAGTGTAATATGGGAGCCCCCATTTAATATTATTTTTAATTATATAACAGACAGACAGACAGACAGCGGAGTCTTAGTAATAGGGTCCCGTTTTTACGTTTTAAGTACGGAACCCTAAAAACATTTAAATGTAACTTACTAAAATACATTACTAGATGAATTTTAGATACTTTTTTATAGTTAAAACTTACTAAATTAAATATCCTAAATGGGTAATATTTTTAATAACGTACAGATGGAATTTACGTTTTTTAACAAATATAAAAATTATATGAAAAATTTTTACATGTATAAAGTATAGCGCTAAATTTCTGTGATACTCTTTTGATATAAGCATTATTAAAAAAATGTTACTATTATAATATTAGTACATTTGTAGTTTGTAAAATGCTAGTAATACGAGTGCGTAGTAATATTAAACCGTGATATTTTTGTAGTATTTTTAAATGTTGTTAAAGTTAGTAAAATTGACATTTGTAAAATGTTAGCAATACATCTAATATATAAAATTTCTATGTCACAATGTTAGTTACCGTACTCCTCCGAAACGGCTTGACCAATTTTTAAGAAATTTTATAAGTGTATTCAGTAGGTCTGAGAATCGGCTACTATCTATTTTCCATACCCCTAAATGATGAGGCAAAACAACGTTTATGGGGTCAGCTAGTAATAATACAAATTTCGGCGATATTCTTGTGATATAATATTTTTAAATGTTATGAATATTAGTAAAATGTTTGTAATACACAGTAATATTAATTACTTGGGGAGACCTTTGCCCAAGAGTGGGTTGGAAAAAAATACTGTTTAAAAAACAGATCGTTAACTGTAGAAAATCAGCTACTTGTTTTAATTACATATTAAAGTTAGTAAATAAATTATTTAAAAGATTACAATTTACCTCAGAGCTGGCTAGCTTATAAGCTCGGTTAACGCTTAAGTTTGTCCATTCAGTGAATTAATGCCGCCAGCATATTAGGCACCCTGCCTTCGAACACCAGCTTAGGTTTAGTATATTATGTTTTATTTTAATATTAGTTTATTTTTTAATTGAGATTTATGTACATAATTTTATAGTATTACTCTCAAAAAAAGGTAAATAATAGTCATAAAACTTTCTTGATTTATCTAACAATTTTCTTCACTTAAGCATAAATATAGTAGACGTTTAGAACTGTCAGTTGATAAGTCATATCTGGCCTTACGATAAGATTGCAATGTACAAATGACAGGTACTATTCGATGAAAGAGACTTGAAAATATTGAGTAACATATTTACTCAAAATTATAGGAAAGAGATTCGTTGATAAAGAAATTTCATGCATCATTTGTTTTTTTAGTTTAAACACAAGTAAATGTTGTGATTCAGATAGGCGCAGGGCTAAATCTTGGTTTTACAGTTTTTTACTACAAATTGTAATCGGTAAAAAATATCGAAAAAAAATTGCTTAATGACCGTCTAAAGAACCACTCTTAGAATATATTTATACCTACTTATTTCGGTGCCAATCAGATTTATCAATATAAAAAGAATCTGACTCAAAAAACTTAGTTAAATCTTTTTAACCAGTTTTATTTCTAACGACGAAAAACTGTAAAGTCAATATTTTGCCCTTGTTCGCCTTATGTAAAAGAAGTAAATTTTTTTACGTTAAAATTGAAATGTTTACATGAGTTTATTAATACCCATAGCATCTCGTATATCTTAATCCATTATGTATTGAATTTTTATTAACTAATGTAATTGATGTAATCCATATTAATGATGAATAAATAATGATAAATAAATCTAATAATAATGATATGCAAAACTTTCATCCGAATTCTCTTAGCCGTTATACCTATAATAGGTATACTAAGTATATCAAATGATACATACAAAAACCTTTTTTCTGATAAAATTTGCAGTGGAAATGTAATTTAAGTAAGCCATATTAAAAAATAGAGAGTTAAACACCTAATTTAGAAAGTAAATAGGTGTCAAGTTAACCGCGATAACAAATGAATCATAGGTAGGTATGACTCTAAACACATACAAATATGTCAAAAGATGCTATTTATAGCGTCACTTTCCTTAATTACTTTCCTAATTACTCCGATTTAGAATGTAATGACTCATCCAAAATAATTACTTTAAGTACGGTACCTATCTAGTAGATACATCTAGTCAAAATCTTTATCTTCTGTTTATCAAAAACCGCGCTAAATTCTTATTCTACTTTTTTCTCTCCCATGTAACTTTTATTTATATCGCGTATTGCGTTTTTACTTAATAAAACAACAAAACTAACCCTATGCTTATCAACATTAAGTAGTACCTACTACCATTCCTAAAAGTGTGTAGTGATTTATAAAACCGGAACCTATTGTTAAGTTTCGCTTAACAATATGACGCATTATTCTTGTTATTGCTAGGATTATTTAGCTCGCAGTGTACTGGAAACAGGTAACTGCAATAAACAATGATTTGGCACTGATAAGTATTATTTGGTTTCCTTGTATAATTTGTGTCGTCAGATATCTCATGGTCGGGTTGCTAATTGCCTTAATTGAATGATTTGTTCTTAGCTTGAAGTATATCGGCCAAGCCGGGTCCGCGCGTCGCCGTGGCTACCAGATGACGCCACGAATAGGTTCGTAAGTTCGTAAATAGGGTCAGTCCGCGCGGCGGTGTGTCGTTGATCCGAGGCAGAGTGCGCGGGACGGGCGCCCCCCGCACCTCGTGCCTCACCCCGCGGGGCCTGCGCCCTCCTCAGCGGGCGCGCCTCCCCACCACCCAGCATTCCACAGTAGACGCGAGGGCGAAGCGCACGCCCGTTCTCCTCGACCGCGACCGACGCGCCGCGCGCCCGCGGCTAGAACCCGACCGCCATGTTTGACGTCTTCGGCTCCGTCAAGGGGCTACTCAAGCTCGACTCCGTGTGCATCGACAACAATCTGTTCCGCTTGCACTACAAAGCCACCGTGATCATCTTGATCGCGTTCTCGCTTCTCGTCACGTCGCGGCAGTACATCGGCGACCCGATCGACTGCATCGTCGACGAGATTCCGCTCGCCGTAATGGACACGTACTGCTGGATCTACTCGACTTTCACCATCCCCAACCGCCTCGTGGGCAAAGTGGGCAAGGACTACGCTCAGCCCGGCGTCGCCTCGCACGTGGACGGCCAGGACGAAGTTAAGTACCACAAATACTACCAGTGGGTGTGTTTCGTGCTATTTTTCCAAGCGATCCTGTTTTACGTGCCGCGCTACCTGTGGAAGACGTGGGAAGGGGGCCGCATCAAGATGCTGGTTCTCGACCTCAACTGCCCCGTCGTCGGCGATGACTGCAAAAAGGACCGTAAGAAGCTACTAGTTGACTACTTCTACACTAATCTGCACACTCAAAACTTCTACGCCTTCCGCTTCTTCATTTGCGAAGTGCTCAACTTTATCAACGTGGTCGGCCAGATATTCTTTATGGACTTTTTCCTGGACGGAGAATTCTCGACGTACGGCAGTGACGTCGTCAGTTTCACGGAAATGGAACCAGAAGAACGTATCGACCCTATGGCCCGCGTGTTCCCTAAAGTGACCAAATGCACTTTCCACAAATACGGTCCCTCGGGATCAGTGCAGAGTTTCGACGGCCTGTGCGTGCTGCCGCTGAATATTGTCAACGAGAAGATCTACGTGTTCCTGTGGTTCTGGTTCATGATCCTGTCGATCCTGAGCGGCATCTCGCTGCTGTACCGCATGGCGGTGGTCGCCGGGCCCCGCGTGCGCCTGTACCTGCTGCGCGCCCGCAGCCGTCTCGCTCCGCAGGAGCAAGTGGAGTCTGTGTCGCGCAAGCTGCAGATCGGCGACTGGTTCGTGCTGTACCAGCTCGGCAAGAACATCGACCCGCTCATCTACAAGGAGCTGATGGGAGATCTCGCGGATAAGTTCGAAGGGAAGGACACTGTTTAGTCGCGCGCTGAGAGTGAGAGGACTGTAGACTTCGGGTCGGACTTGTGATGTGTTGAAAAGAGATGGAGGACCGCGGCGCGCTACCTGCGGCCGCGGGCCGGGGCCGGCCGGCGCATTCAGGGCGCCGGGAGCGGCTGCACGCCGACATTCCATTACCTAGCCCGCGGGGAACGACCTCGCGGGCTCCCATTGTATTCCACAGACCGCTTTAACGACAATGGACTGCCACCGAAGGGCAGCCAGACTCTTCCAAACGCAACACTCGGACTGAGGCGCGCCCGAGCCGCCACGGGCGCGCGCGCATATAGCGTCACGTATTTGGGGCATGTTTACTAAATAGTCTTAGTCGTAGGTAGATCTCGTGCCTTCATTTTGTATTCTATATTTTACGTGTGCGAGTGAATGATGTTGAAGAGACGTCTCATTGTGATATGTAATTATTATAATATCTAAATTAAGTGTTTATCGTGTAATTAGGTCGCAGAGTGCTCGACTGGCGATGTTTGGAAGTTATCTGCAACGTCTTTGTTATCGAATGTCATGCTCGGTACCTAAACGATATTGTGTAAAGCAATAAACTATTTAGAATAGATTTTTATCAATTACTTTGAATTGTATGAAGACAATATTGTAGTAAGTATTATACTGTTCGATAGATTTACTAACGTATGAACTTTTTACATTGACGAAATCGAGTCGTATCACCGTTGAATATTTTTTAAATAAACTATTTACTGCCACATATGCCATTGTTTTTATTGCTAAATTCCTTATTTAAAGCTAAAGATTACTCCTATTAGTCTAATAATATACAACATTACTGTAAATGAGTCATTATATGAGAGACAAAATAAGTACAATTTGTGTGTGAGATACAGTAGAACACGCCTTTGTTCCATTCCTGTATAGATACAAAGCTAAAAACCTTGTCTAACAAAGAATGGAACTTACAGCGACATCTATTGAAGAAAGGAGAAACTATTACACGGCAGACGTTACGTCAGCCATACTTGTCTGACATCTGTCTATATACTATTTTTTGTATTAAGATTTTTGGCCTTTTTTACCCCACCGGTTCTTTGCAATTCGAAAATTTCGACAGCGTTTTAGGGTTTACATTACTTTAGGATATTTTTGACTGTTGTTTTAAACTTACACATTAGACAAAAAATATTAAATTAAATTAAAAATTGGTTTTATAAATTTATCGTTACATTATGTGTCTAAGTTTTTTAATTAATTAATAAATAAATAAAAAATAAGAAAGTATTTTCTAAGATACTTAATTAATGGTTAGTCCATTGGAAGTTAAGTACTTAAATTATATTGAATTAGGAAATAGTTAAATTTTGAGTGTCTACCCATTTAGCCTATTATTACCTATTTACAATGCTGCCATATTTTTGTATCTATATTTTTACCTCAGTACAGTTGCTTATGTCTATTTTTACCTCGACCTTGGTACAAGTTTATGAATAGATAGACAAATAATACACTAGGTATTTGCAATAGCTATTACAGTAAAAGTAGATTGGTAAATAAAAAAAAAAACGATAAAATAAACTGTTTGTTTTTGTTTGTTTGTTTCTGTTTTGATAACACAAACAATAGGTCAAGTGCAAGTTGGACTCGCGCATGGAAAGGTTTGGTTTGTGTAAATATAATTGGTCAAATACGAGGCACACTCGCGCATGAATGGTTCCGTACCATTATATATAATTACTAGCTGACCCGGCAAACGTTGTTTCGGCCAATCAGAAGGTTCCGGGTTCGATTCTCGGCACGGCCAACATCTTTGTGTTGAGCTAAATTTGTTGGATGTCGGTCTGGTTGTTAAATATGTGTCTATATAAAATATGTATATATGTATATGTAGTATATCAGTTGTGTTAGCTACCATAATACGAACTAGACATGGTTCAGTATGGGGTTAACCAGCCGTTTGTGAAATGTGTCCTATTATAAAAACCCACGGTAGCGTACAGATGAAAATGCCACTTTTTAAACAACTGTCTTGTGCATGGTCACCCATCCAAACACCGTCCGCATCGACCGTTGCTTAGCTTCGATGATCGCGTCAGATCACCTTAGCTAGCCGAGCTACATGCGCTAGTCCCTGGTATTAGAAAGAAAGAAAGAATGAAAATAAATTTATTGTGCACAAAAATCAAAATACACTTACAATTTATGTTATACATATCACTAATAGTGTGTGCACAAAAGGATAAAATTCAGCATAATGCTGAGAGCACTAAGTACTCCAGCGCTGATTTTCAATTTGCTCCTTCACACTTCATGTAGACATAATACAAGTAGTACGGGTACATACATTTATAATATATTAAAGCAAGCAAAATTAATATCAATATCTTTAAGTTACAATTTACCTATTTAATTTTACCTACAAATTAAACAAAAATGATATACACATACATAATATAGTAGGTTCCTATTATAGGTGGATATGTAATATATGTGTGAGAAACATGTTGATATCAGTCGTAGCTACGGTAGAATGTTGACATAACAATCCAACCGGCGCAGGTGGCAACAATCAGTCAGGTTTGACCTAAATACATACAGGGTAATAAGTGACAAACAACATTTTCTTTACAATAAATGGGCTTGCGCTTGGTCACAATTCACCTGATGGTAAGCAACATTAGAAAGAAAGAAAGAAAGAAAATTATTTATTGTGCACACAAAAAAAATACATATAGGTAGATATACAATTTCTTATTATTAAAAATATGATCTAAGGTGTAGCGCGCTTACCCAGAAAAACAAATAAGAAGCAAACAAAGAAAATCTGGCGGCTTTCAAAGCAAGAGTGGATCTTTTCGAGGAACAAGCCGTTTGGCAAAGAATTCCACACCTTCGCAGTTCGCTCAATGAAGGTGGAGGCAAACCGCTTAGTACGCGACTTAGGAACCTCCACGGTATAACGATGCCGCCATATGAGCTGACCCGGCAAACGTTGTTTTGCCTTAAGTACAGTTAAATACACCTTAAATTGATCAGTTATTGAGCGGGATGAAAATTACAAAATTACTAAAATGGCCATAAAAAATTAGGGGTTGGTGATAAAACTGTGAAAATTTAGGGTTTTATTTATTTTTAAATACCATATTTAAAAAAATTAAAACAAAAATTTCGTTAAAAAATAAAAAAGTAATTTAATTAAATAAAAGAGTGAACAACCCTTATCACTTAAGGGTATGAAAAATAGTTAGTAGCCGATTTTCAGACTTACTGCATACGCATATAAAATTTAAACAGAAAACGAAGAGTTTTTGAGCAAGTAATCACTTTTATAATTTAAGCGAATACCTACCTATAAGAATATGAAGCTTGCAGAATCGTTAGGATTGCAGGGATTACTTGCACAAAAACTTTTTATTTTCTGTTTAAACATACTACTACATTTGTTATGTTCTCTGGCAACTTGTTGTACATTAATATTTTTGTATAACATCCCTGTTTCTGTACTTTAGCTAGTCTATTTGCTGGTAGAACTTTACCTATCTTCCTATATTTCTCAGTGCTATATTACGAGGTGATACTTGATAATGTATTGCCTCTTATATAACTCGGCTCCATTGCTGATTAAAAGATGTCCTAGATAACCACACGTGGGCTGTTACAAACAGGAGATCAAGTCTCCTATAACATAGACAATTTATTTTTTATATAGGTACTTACCTACTAGCTGACCCGGCAAACGTTGTTTTGTCTCATCACTTAGGGGTGTGGAAAATAGATAGTAGCCGATTCTCAGACCTACTGAATACTCATATACAATTAGGTAAAAATCGGTCAAGCCGTTTCGGAGGAGTACGGTAACTAACATTGTGACATGGAAATTTTATAAGTAAGATTATGGTTCGCAAAACAGAAATAATCAGAACTATACCTAACTAAAATTTATTAATTTACCAGGATCAAAACCAGATTATTTTCCTAACTATGTGTACACAATATGATCTAATAAAAGTATTAGAAAGAAACAATACAAACTAGTAGGTGACCCTTAGATTAAGCTACAAGTTAATTTAGTTTCGTTTTCTGCTTTTCCATCAGACGGCCCTGGGTCGATGCCGGCCCTACACCAATGACTTGTTTTTCAAGTTATGTGTGGATTTGCACTCGCTTTACGGTGAAGGAAAACATCGTGAGGAAACCGGCATGTTTGAGGACCACAATATCCGAAGACGTGTGTCATCCGCCAACCCGCACTTGGCCAGCTTACAATAGCTTACCATAGTTAAAAGTGTCGTGACAACTTTTCGTAAGATTTTTTCCGTCTAGCCCCCTTTCACAACGCGCGTTATGGAACTTCGTCCCAATAAAGACTTGTACTGCATCTAGGTATATAAAGTAGGTTACTATATACGAGTATATAGTATGGTATAGTATAGTATAGTATAGTATAGTATAGTATAGTATAGTATAGTATAGTATAGTATAGTATAGTATAGTATAGTATAGTATAGTATAGTATAGTATAGTATAGTATAGTATAGTATAGTATAGTATAGTATAGTATAGTATAGTATAGTATAGTATAGTATAGTATAGTATAGTATAGTATAGTATAGTATAGTATAGTATAGTATAGTATAGTATAGTATAGTATAGTATAGTATAGTATAGTATAGTATAGTATAGTATAGTATAGTATAGTATAGTATAGTATAGTATAGTATAGTATAGTATAGTATAGTATAGTATAGTATAGTATAGTATAGTATAGTATAGTATAGTATAGTATAGTATAGTATAGTATAGTATAGTATAGTATAGTATAGTATAGTATAGTATAGTATAGTATAGTATAGTATAGTATAGTATAGTATAGTATAGTATAGTATAGTATAGTATAGTATAGTATAGTATAGGTATATTACCTATTTACGCATGCCCGCATCATCCAATCATCGAAATGACCCGGGCTCATGGCCTTAACTACTAAAGGTAAATTACTGATTGAATGTAGGTTTTGATTCGATGATAGTTCAGTCTGACGAGCGCCTGCCTCCTGTCTCTTAGTCCGTAAGTTCGATACCCCCAATGAGCTTGAGCTTTCAATGAAAAAAAACATCGTGAGGAAACCATATCATGATGGTCAGGTATTTTCTAGTGCTCGCCAAGCTGGACTTCTGGAGGAAAGTCGTTAAAATGTCAAAAAATCCCCATTTTTTTTTAATCTTCGATAGGTTAGCGTTTAACTACAGCTAGTCTAATGTTAAGCTGCACTGCAGTCTACGGTGTGGCACGCTTACCTAGAAGATACCTATTAACTCTACTTTTGAAGGCCCCCGGATGATACCTCTCAGGAAACAGAGACTCAGGTAGTGAGTTCCAAAGCTTCGCAGTCCTCACAATAAAGGTCGACGCAAAGCAATTTGTACTAAAGTTTGGAACTTCAACTCTGTATCGGTGTCTCTTCACTGACTCTCTGCTCGTTTTGGTTCTCATTAATGGAATAACCCTCTCATTGTTATGCTGAAATACATAAAACAATAATTAGAAAATTATTATGTACTAGCAGATCGTCCCGACTTCGCACGGGCTATAAAATAATCTAAGTTGCAAAGAGAAACAAAATATAGCCTATGTTACTCAGGGATAATGTAGCTTCCGAACCGTGAAAGAATTTTTCAAATCGGTCCAGTAGTTTCGGAGCCTATTAGCGCCAAACAAACAAAAAGTCAAATATTTCCTTTTTATAATATTGGTGTAGATGGTACATTGTGACACTATGTCAATTTTATAAATTAAAATAGAAGAAGATCAAAGACACACCGAGCTAATAATCACAGTAACGCGAATTTTCAACCACTTTGAAGTAAACACCATGCGCCATCTATGTTGGATTGTAAGCAGTACAAAGCATGTGAAGTTAGCAAAGCTTGCTCTCAAAAATATGGGGCATGAAGTTAGGAGCAGTATAAATGGTAGAATTCCAAATTCTGACTCTGGCAATACCGGAAGTACAACTGTCAGCTATCAAAATGCTGACAGTGACAATGACAGCTGCGTGATTATTTTGATAGGATCAAAATAATCAGTTTACTCTGTGGTTAGGACTGAACTGTCAACGCACTGTCAAAAACTTTTTTGTGCGCTTGCTTGGTTTCGTTTTGTTCGCTCGCCTCCGTGTGTTTGTTGTATCAATTTGTGTGTCAATTATCAATTAACCCTCGTTTATAATGGCCCTTTAATAATCAAAAAGCAGTGGCGTGTTGATAATATCGATGTGCAACATATTGTAACGGGGAACCATGGCTGCTGGTGGCGAGGATCTGTGGCGAGAGTGCGCGTCTTGGCTCACCCGCTGTGGACTGCTGCGGCCGGACCACAAGGCGAACTGGGAGACCAGCACCATCCACGACCTGGCGTACACGCTGCGCGATGGCGTGCTGCTCTGCAATTTGCTCAACGAGCTGAATCCAGCCAGCATTGACATGAAAGAAGTGAACCAGCGGCCGCAGATGGCACAGGTACCATAGCGCGAGCGCGACCTTCGCTCTAATTACTCCAAACACATCGCTTTCGGCCTCTAACTACTTCAAATTGCATGTAGACTAGAACATTCATATTTAATTCCTCTTTCAAGGCAATGGACACAAATTTACGTGACCATACGAGTGGTCGCACGTATTTTGAACGGAGTTTTGATTTAAAATACGGTGTCGTTTCCTTCGGCGTTGAGTTTGATTTATAACTGTATAGTGGAAGGATGTTAGTTAATTATGCATGCAGTGAGTGAATGAAGCTATTGATATAAATATCTAATGTGTGTAGGGATGTTATCTCTATTGTACAAGCTATGAATGGTGTATCCACCATTGATTCATGAAATAGCTATAAAGCTGATAATTTTGGGCAAAAGTTGTGTTATCAGTATATATATAAATATATGCCTAAATAGCTTATCAGTTATGTTAGGGTGGTTTGCCTCATAAAAAGCTGTTTCCGTGATTTTAGAGGCCCCATATATTATATTCCTCTTATCAATACACTTAATAGACAATTAACATTTAATGATTGTACATTTACTTAATATTTTTCCAAAAACTGTTTCTGAAATATTTGTCTAAAAAGAATTCCAAGTTTTTGTATATTTTGTCTGTCTGGTATATTATAACTTCAAAACTGCTCAATGTAACACTAACTTTAATAATTGGCAAAAAATATGTATTTTTGGCCTCTCTTAAATATTAATATTATAATTTATTTTTAAAGTTATAATACATATAAGTAACTAAAAAAATCTGTGAATGTTAAGAAGGTCTACCAAATATTAAAAAAAAATACTTAATATAAAAATCAAATAAAAAAAAAGTTGCCTAAAAATTATATTTGTGGTCCCACACCACAAATATAACTGAAGCCCCCTTAAATATTAAATTTATTTTTGATTCATTTTTTTGATTACCTCGTTGGTGTAATGGTTACCATGCCAGACTGCCAAACAGAGAGTCCCGTGTTCATTTCCCTGTACAACTCGCATCTTTGTGATGAGCTAAATTTGTTGGCTGTTGGTTAGGGTGTTAAATATATATTGTTAAAGTATTTATGTATATCGTCGCCGTAGTTGGAAAATTAAATAACTAACCAATTTCGTGAAATCGACTTTTTTGCATTATCATAAAGTTCAATTCAAGCGGCATCTTTCTGTCTCACTAAAATTGTAATATCTTAATTAATCACAAAATAAACTACACATAAACATTACAACGCACTATAGTTGGAAAAATAAATATCGAATATAAGAGAATAATTTAGCAAAGGAAAATAAGCTAACTCGGAAATAATTAGATAACTACACCCATGCGTCAATTCAAGAGCGAATAAAGTGCATAAAAGTCATTTGTTTAATTTTCCCTCGACACATTTGTGCTCTATTAGACCAATATGGTCTCGGAAAAAGTTATTAAAGGCAGTTATGTAATATTTCGTGTCTCATGAAATGTGAATAAGTGCTTTTATTATGGGCTTTTTGTATCTTAATGAAAGATATTGGCGAAGGAGTACTAAATAACTAACATGCAAAACTAAATAATTACATGAAATATTAAAATTTTGGGCGAGGGAGAAATACATAGTGGCTATTTTTTGCTTTTCTCACAAACGAATCAATTGAAATAAAATTTCTCTGAATGAATAACTAGATGCTTTATCAATCTTTAACATATTAAAATTTGGACAGCAAAATTGTTTTTCAAAAAAAACTTACCATCATTTTTGTTGCAAAAAAACAGTAAATTACGTTTTTCTCGCAATTTTGATTTTGTTAGTTATTTAATTTTCCAACTACGGCGACGATATGTATGTTAAACTTTCTAGCTCTCACGGTTTCTAAGATACAGCCTGGTGACAGACAGACAGCAGAGGCGTAATAGGATCCTGTTTTTACCTTTTAGGTACAGAACCTTTAAAATGGAGCATGACCTGTCCACCCAACAACCCACTCACTAGCAGGTGAAGGGACAGTCAGTCAAGATTGATACTTTTGTCAGGATTTTAATTTGTTTCTACTTGTTACAGTTCCTATGCATGCGTAACATCAAAGTGTTTCTGCGGACGTGCCACGAGGTGTTTGAGCTGCGGGAGACGGACCTCTTTGACCCGTCCATGCTGTTTGACCTCTCCAACTTCCATCGAGTGCTATGTACTCTGGCCAAACTTAGCCAGTCTCCCAAGGCTCTTGCCAGGAACATCAAGTAAGATTTTTTCACTAATACAGGGCATAATATACTCGGCAACAGAGTGGTTCAGAAATGGAATAAATTGCCCGAAGAAGTGGTCACAGCTACACCAGTGAACAGCTTTAAAAACCGGCTTGATAGCTGGTTGCAGAAAACGAAAAAATCTCTTGCTAACCTGTGATCAGTGCTCTAGTGAACTTTAAACATTGATATTGAACAATGGACATTATGTGAACTGTTAAAAAATAAATTTCAACTCAGTGTGATATAGGCACATCAGCATAATGCTGCACGCCTATAAATCAAATGAATGAATAAATAAAATATTATAAAGACAAAGAAGCATTCCTAGTGATGGCCTGGTGATTAGAATATTGCTCGCGATTCAAGACTATTTTTGTTTTCAGACCATTCTCAGCGCAAAGAACTCAGTCAGAAGAAGATATCTACAAAGATCTACAGTCTGTGTAAGTACTCATATAATTTTATTATATTTAGTATATTATGACATAGTTGTATAACTAAAATTTAAATATGTTGTTACACTTGAAACAAATTACAATATTACATTTTAACTATAATTATTAAATAGAAATAGTGACAGCAAATTACAAGCTAAAGATATACAATTTTATAGTAAACTTAATTAATTTGAATAGTTTCAGTTCAATATACGAGTAAAACCAAAATACCATAAAAATATACAAATATATTTTAGACATATATACAAAAAATAAACAAGCATATGTATGAAACAGTACTCAGTAGTATATTTAGTCATTAATAATTAGTAGAGTGAAAAGGCTAAAGTGTTAATTTTAGGGGACAGCCATCGATCAAATATAATTATACATTTTTGATCGAAGGGGACAGCAGATTTGTATAAATATTTTTCGTCTATCTATGAAATATTCACGATAGATAAAATAAGGAAAATTTTGAACCCAGTAAATACTGTCTAAAAAGCTCAGGTGACAAATTCACAAATCCACCCCTGACAACATTAAATCAAAGAATATCAATTACTCGAATCATTAAAGAAAACATTTGTAAGTTCGCTTTCTTTTGCTCACACTAATTTGGTTATGCAAGTAAGAGGACATTAACATTCAAATGGTTTCTGTTTTGACTCGACTTAAATATAGTTTCTGCTAAGTCTAAAGTCAAGTACCTACATAGCAGCAATAATATAACATACAGAACAGATGAATCAGAGAAGAGAGTGGCCCTCCTCTGTTAACAAGGCTGACACAGACTCTGTCAGAACAGAAGCGTCTAGAAGACCTCGACGTCCTATACGAAAGACCCGTAAAAAGACCCCGGAGACTTGACACTGCGCTGTAGCCCTTCCTGGCCATTGCTGGCCGTCGTAGTGTGACCGTCGCCGTCGTTGGCGATATACATAGAATAGAATATCTTGGACCCGATAAAGCGAGTGTCGGAGCCCCATCTCCGAACACCCTCAAGTCTGATGCCTCATTTAGTCGCTTCTTACGACAGGTAGAGGCAGTTCGGCAGCCTTATTCTTTCGCCCAGGCTGCAGGGTTGGTGGTTACGCCTTTTTTTTTTGACGAGGGGGAAATCTTCGACAAGATACTTTGCTACGATGGGGCGCAGCCAGGTTATGTGGGATTTGTACCCACTAAAACCCCCCCGGTGACCTGCCTCTGTGCTTAACGGAGGTCTCCGGGTTCTTCTGGGAAACACTCCGGAGACCTCCTTGCACTGTGCTGTGGCCCTTCCCGCATTGTTTCCGCCAACGACGCGACGGTGACGGTCACGCGACGCCGTCGTCGTTCACCCCGGACTCGATGGAGCGGGTGTCGGAACCCCATCTCCGAACACCCTCAAGTCTGATGCCTCGGTAGCCTTATTCTTTCACCCAGGCTGCAGGGTTGGTGGTTACGCCTCATTATACGGTATAGGCCTCCTCTCCAACTCGCCATATAGTACGGTATTCAGCCAGTTTCCACCAGCTCTTTCCAGCGTGCCTAACGATGTCATCTGACCATCGGGCTGGTGGTCTGCCTCTCTGTCGTTTTCCGTTCCTCGGATACCACTCGATGACTGCCCTGCTCCATCTAGAGACTTCCCTACGCACTGAGTGTCCTGCCCATCTCCAATTCAACTTGGCAATCCGTATCCCCACGTCTTCGACTTTTGTACGTCGTCGAATTTCAACGTTGGGAATACGGTCTACCAAGCGTATTCCTAACATGGCCCATTTCCCACATGGCGTGGTTACGCCTAGAAGGACTATATATATGTACAAAATCTAAACAGAGAATCTGCATATAGTAGCAGCACGGCCATGGAGGTGGCGTACAACGGGCCCCAGAGCCCCGGAGGCTGCGAGGCACCCTGGGTCCAGTTCACGATACCGAGCGGGTGCTGCGAGGACCGCGTCGAGGAGATATACGAGGACCTATGCTACGTCAAATTCACCTCCGCCACGCCAGAGGTGCTTGTACAGTACGCGGCTGAGGTTTTGCTCGATCCGATCTTTTTTGGGTGTTTTTTGCGCTCAATATGAATAGATGAAAGGTTTCTTGATTATTAATGGCGTGTTTTTAACATTGTCATAAGTGATTATAGATAGTTCTTCTTCTTATTGATCTTACACAAAATTCATGAAGTTAAGATCAACTTTAAAACTATACGGCCCGTGGAGAAAAAAATACAGCTCAAGTATAAAATGAAAGTATATAAGTATATTAAAAAATAGGACTTAGAAAAGATATACTATAATTAATGAATATGATCGTAAAATTGATAATTTTCTAAAGGATATAAAATAAATTTAATATGACAGCTCGTCGATATGTTGCGATAATCGAGCAGGGTCCATTTTGTGATTCCTTATAAATAACTTCCCAATAAATCTTATGTATATACCGTAACTAGCGAACCCGGCGAACTCAGTTTCGCCACAAAGTTGAAATTTTCCCTGAATTTTGTTTGTTACAAACCTCACGGAGCCCGAGACCTTTCCAACGAATGCTGTACCGTGGAAATCGGTTCGTGCGTTCTGGAGTTATAGCGTCAGGAAGGAAAACCTGACTTATTTTGTATAAAAGATTAAAGTTGAAGCAATAAATTTATTTGGCATTGACTTAAAAAAACATTTTACACACACCAATGATCGGATCGAGTAAACCGTGGACGTGTTTAAAAACGCGTATCGAAAAAAAAAACGGGTAGTTTTGGCAAAGCTTGGTACACGGCAACGCTTGCGCACGCTTTCCACTGTAAATATTGTCTATTGCACGGGTTGCTATGTTTTTTTTTTTACATTTCTTATTTTGGTTTAATTTGCGCTTCCGATTTAGTAGAAAACTTTTAATATCGTCCCTTTTTTATTGAATGCGCAAACTGCATTGTAGATTTTGCTTCGTTTTAGTTTTTTTCGTAGAAAAAGTATATGTACAGTAGTTGCCCTTTACAAATGTTTTTTTTTCGAATTTAAAATGCAAAGGAACATAGTATGGCGTTTTGTGAGTCAACAACGACGGTCAAACATCTTATACATAGAGGAACATATAATTATATTATATCTATCTTATTTGTAGTGTGCGACAGAGATAGGCTTATTTTAACCTCGTAGTAACGCGGATGACACTGCTAAAAAAATCTTCGATCAAATATATACCAGATTCAGTGTTGCATACAAACACAGTACAACAAAATGGCATGAGTTTACTATACTATTGTATCTATTACAATATACACAGAAATACAAAATATGACCACGTGACAATAAATATTTCAATTAAAGTCAACCTTACCGCTGTATCTTAAGGTTGAGTTTCACATAAGCTTCTTGCTCCGCGATAACAGCTGCTCGTAAAATTTTATGACCGTGCGCAGTGAGCGTTAGGAAATTCAACTGTATTAGTATACTAATAACGCTTAAATTCCTCAAACTCAAATAAGACCACACTCTTACTTGTGGTCTTATTATCCTTACCGTTTTTAAAGACATCACCGCTAACATATTTTGATCGAAGAAATAAATAAATGAATTGAAGTTTCATATTAAGTGTTTTCGATTTATGACATAATTATAATCCATTTCTAAACTCCGTTCACTGTAAGAATCCTCACAGAAACTAAACAATAGAAACCCTTTATTATTAACTTCAAACTACGTTTTGAATGAAATTGTTTTCAAAGTCGCGATTGACTATGAATGAAACTTGGCGTTTTACTCGAAGTAGTTCGCTTTTTAGTAGTAAACAGGAAAGTTGAATGGGTCATAAATACAAATACAAGTCATTTATTGATAACACCAAAGTTACAAGTCAAATAATATAATATCATTACAATAGTATATGATATGATTCAATGTCATTTTTTAAATTCTAATTCCAGTAATACAATATCATTACAAAAGTTTATGATATGATTCAATGTCAATTTTCAATTCTAATTTTAGTATTATAATATCATTACAATAGTATATGATCAGAATCAAATGTCAATTTTCAATTCTAATTCTAGTAATATAATATCCAATTCCAATGAATGCAAACCGTGACATGCATCGGTTATTGCGTTCTGGAGTTATAGCGTCAAGAAGGAAAACCCGACTTATTTTATATTATACATATACTAGCTGACCCGGCAAACCTTGTTTTGCCTTAAGCACAGTTAAAAACACAATAATTGTTCAGTTATCGAGCGGGATGAAAAAATGATTAAATTACTAAAATAGCTATAAGTAAGGGTTGGTGTTAAAAATAAAAAATAGGGTTGTTTGAATGCCACATGAAAAAAATTTAAACGAAAAATTTCGTCAAAAAAATAAAAGAAATAATTTTAAGGGTGAACAACCCTTATCACTAAGGGGTATGAAAAATAGATAGTAGCCGATTCTCAGACCTACCGATTTTATATGCGAATTCAGTAGGTGTGAAAATCGGCTACTATCTATTTTTTACGCATATAAAATTTGGTAAAGATCAGTCAAGCCGTTTCGGAGGAGTACGGTAACTAACATTGTGACATGGAATTTTTATATATTAGATTTTGAGTTTGAATTAGGAGGTCAAAACTTCTACCAGATTTCAGTTCGATCGGCGGTATACACTTTTTGGAAGTACACCCAAAATAATGGTTACCTGAAAATATTAATTTAAGTGTAATCTTTTAGATGTGAAAATAATTGTGTTTTATATTATACTAGCTGACCCGGCAAACGTTGTTTTGCCTCACTTAGGGGTACAGCGCCATCTATTGATTACTTACTCAACCCAGTCGAAAGGTATCGATAATCGAATAATTAGCAATAAATTAGAATTGCGACTATAATTTGAGATTTAAACTATCCTATCTCTCAAGTTGGATCGAACTGCACATGGTGTGCGAATTTTATTATAATCGGTTAAGTGGTTTAGGAGTCCATTGAGGACAAACATTGTGACACGAGATTTATATAATTATATTAAGATATATTAAGATAATGTATACAATATATACAATAGTTAAGTAAGTATCGATTGTTGTATAAGAAGTATTGAAGTAGTAGAAATAAAGGCTATTTTATATTTATATTTTATATTATAATGGTTATCTACCTCAAATTTTCAAACTAACTAAACTAAACCAAACTAATCGATCTCCATCATGCAATAGCGCTATGTACCGAGGAAACTGCAAATATCCGTGTGCAGTAAACATTAAAACAAGTATTTTGCTCTGATTGTCGAAGTAATTAAACTGTTGCAACTCATGCGTGATCTTACTGTGGGGAATTGTTAATAAAGAAAAGACAGAAAGAAAAACACTTTTAATTGCGACAAACACAAATCTTAACGCCAGTAGTACACCTTTTTTTTTCGTGAGGAAATGCATTTACGCATCTCCCGCTTGAAGCCTGGGGGAGGCGAGCGGGGTATATCGGACTCGACGGCCAGAAGGGCCGTCGCTACCGACTACAACCTCACGGTGTCCCATCTCACGACAGGGACAGGGATGCAGGACCGCACAGCGCATTGCCGCTGCTCTCCCCGCCCAGACCAGTAGTACACCTACGCAAGCTAACTAACAGAAGATACAAGTAAAAAAAGTAATTAGCCAAGTGCGAGTTGGACTCGAGCATTAAGGGTTCCTGCACCATTGTTGTATGGGAGCTCCCCTTAAATAATATTTTTTAACTAATTTATTTAAAACGCTGCACTAAGACTCACATAATTCAGCCTAATTTAAATACAGTCCATTGGGATAGAATTTGACAACCAAAGTTGTGACATGGTTTTCGCTTTGTTCGCCTCAACTTTCATAGTGAAGACTGCGAAGCTTTGGAATTCTCTGCCTGAGGCTCTGTTTCCTGAGATCTTCAAATCGAGAGTGAATAGGTCTCTTCTAGGTGAGCGGCCTACGTTGGAGGCCGCAGCGTTGCTTAGAAATAAATGAATGAATGTCATATATTTTCCAATAAGTCACAAAGATTACATTTCACTTATAATACTATACTTCAAATTGGAATCGTCAATCGTCGTCTTAACATCGGGCAAGCTGTAGTCAAACGCAAACCTATTTCAAATTAAAAAAAAAAACAACTCTCTAGTTGAAAAAAATGTCGTCAAACACCTAAAAGTGTGTTCCGGCAACCTCATTAAAAGCCAGTTAATTCCAGACTTAGCATGCTCCACCTTGAACCAGTGTTGCTATGTCGTGTTGTTACGCGCCCTACTAGTCCATTGCCGAGCTGTAAAGAGTAATAAAATAAAATTCTAACCATTTACCATTCGTGAAGTTAATACTAATATATATTCAAGGTCCATCTAGTCTCAGGTGTCTTAATCTTATCTAACTTTACAAATAGCTTGTATTTTCTATTCATAGATTCATAGATCAATTTCAATAAAAGACTGCTTTTATTCGTAATTCAAATTCATTTATTTCAGGAACAAGTCCCATATCTATTACGTAATTTTTTTTAGTTTCAAATCTGATTAAAATAACTACAACTATATACATATAATCTTAATATATATAAATCTCGTGTCACAATGTTTGTCCTCAATGGACTCCTAAACCACTTAATAACCGATTATAATAAAATTCGCACACCATGTGCAGTTTGATCCAACTTGAGAGATAGAATAGTTTAAATCTCAAATTATAGTCGCAATTTTAATTTATTGCTAATTATTTTCTGTTATTATTTGACAGTCACAATTATCTGTTAACTCCAAATGATTCTAACAGACGTCGATACCTTTCGACTGGGTTGAGTAAGTAATCAATAGATGGCGCTGCTATGGTAAATCTACGAACGTGTCATATAAGCTACACTATCTATTTTTTCATACCCCTAAGTGAGGCAAAACAACGTTTGCCGGGTCAGCTAGTACTTATATGGTACAGTACATTGTTAAAAACAAAAATATATGTTTTATGACGGATAACTAATTACATACTTTTAATTTAAATAACTAGATTAGATTAACATTACATAAATTGTTTTATTATTGAATTGAAAATATGTCATAGAGAAAATGAATAAAAAGTCCGTTTGAAATACAAATAAAATAATATAAATAACACACACACGGCTGGATAGCCTCTACTACTAAACCATTTATATACATTGTTAACTCTATATAACGACACTGAAGGGACTGTGCATTTTATGGCGTTATAGAGAGTGGTCGTTAAATGGAGAGAAATATATCATTGTATGGGATACGAGCTAAACCAACTCAAACCAATTGATTTCGACGCTTTAGAGAGTTGTGTTAGCAACCATAATACAAACTGGAAATGGTTTAGTATGGAGCTAACCAGCCGTGTGTGAAATGTGTGAGCATAGAAAACCAATTTTGCTGCCAGTCAGATTTATGAATACAAGGAAAAGAAGCTCAAATCGAAAATCACAAAATACAAGTAGTTACTTTTTAGGGTTCCGTACCTAATAGGTAAAAACGGGACCTTATTACTAATACTAAGACTCCGCTGTCTGTCTGTCTGTCTCCAGGCTGTATATCAGAAACCGTAATAGCTAGAAAGCTGAAACTTTTAAAAGACATGTATTTCCCGTGCCGCTATAACAACAAATACATTAAACATTCAAAAAAATATTAAAGGGGGTCCCCATACAATGATCTTGTTTTTTTCGTATTTTATACCAAAAATTTTCACAAAATATTAACTATCAAATTAACCAGTTGTATGTTGAAACACCGGCTCCCGGTATAAACACGTTTTCGCCGCAACTGTTGACATACCGGGAGCCGGTGTGGGTAAAACTAAAACTTGGAACTATTTGGACTTTTTTCAACAGATAAAGCAAAATGGGCTAATGTCATAAAACATAGGGACGGTTAATTTATAAAATTTAGTAAAAATAAATGTTAAGGGGGGCTCCCATACAACAATGGCAGGGAACCCTTCAAATATTAATCATAATCATAATCATATTTATTGGTAAAAAAAATTTTACAAGTCAATTCATACATACATTTTTAATAGACTATTATAACAAAACGAATATAAATATATACTCTTGAAACGAACATAAATATACTTTATTACATCGAATATGATTATCATTTTTCCTGTAAGCAACTCAATTTTACCAAAAAGCCTTTGAATCGAATAAATACCGAATTGAAAGTACGCAGAAAACATTTCTACGAATTGTTTTCATGATATTCGCAGAAAGTCGACGCCCACGTTGTATTGCTTTTTGGTATACCGTTACTACGCAGGACGGTAGGTTTTAAATAGCAATACGTAGATTAAATAGCCAGTTGAGTGCCCATTGTCGAATTAATTCACACGATTGACGACGAGTCATTTTGGGAACAAAATCTTAATATATATAAATCTCGTGTCACAATGTTTGTCCTCAATGGACTCCTAAACCACTTAACTGATATATATAATAAAATTCGCACACAATGTGCAGTTCGATCCAACTTGAGAGATAGAATAGTTTATATTTCAAATTACAGTCGCAATTTTAATTTATTGACTGTTATTATTTGACAGTCACAATTATCTGTTAACTCCAAATGATTCTAACAGATGTCGATACCTTTCGACTGGGTTGAGTAAGTAATCAATAGATGGTGCTGTACCCCTAAGTGAGGCAAAACAATGTTTGCCGGGTCAGCTAGTGTTATATATACGAAAAACTAAATCTTGTTGTTATATCTTTATTACTTTAACAAGCACAACATTTTTAAATATAAAAACTACTATTTAAAAAAATTAACCTATCGAGTGAATATTACGTAGTAGTGTTTTTGCACTGAAACAATTTTTAACACTGAATTAAAGCTTTCAAAACTGAAAAAACTATTTACCTCTTTGTTACTTTGCGTGAGAAAGGGCGAGACCCGCGGGCGGGGGAGTACCTAAGACAGCAAATGGTGGCGATTCAGCGGCACACACGACTAAACTAAATTTAAAGAAGCCCCGTCTCTTTTCATTCAAGGTGGCCAGAAAGAGACGGCACGTTCGGCACCATAGTCGAAACGACTAAAATCACGTCATATGTAGAAAAAATAGGCGACTTTAGAGCGCACTCACTTGTATCACCTCTAAAACTGCCTGCACATTCCATATTTGACGTGATTTTAGTTGTTTTGTCTGTGGTTCAGAACGTGCCGTCTAGTCCATTAAATACTACACACAATAGCACTTGTTTTTCATATCTACATTTAAAATACTACTTTTTACTCCAATATTAAGCGCTTGACTAGGATGGAGAGCACTGAATAAACCGATTTATTCTCGCCTTGACGACTGTAAGGTTGTATGTACATATATTCAGGGGTTCCGGCAAGGAGTTACACAGTTTGACCTTTGAATCTAATGAATCTCTATGAATGTACAAACGAAACGCCATTTTGAAATTTTAAAATGACAATATTTCAGAAAGTAAAACTGTCAAGCTATTTTAACACAATCGTGTTTTGGCACTCTTAAAAGTGTCATTTTCAGTGTTCTCAGTGTCTTTGTATAGAGTTTACACTGTATTATCGCCGGGTACTGTATGTTAAAAAGCTAGTGTGGCTCGGTGGTAAAAACGTCTGCTTTTCAATCAGAAGGCCCATGGTTCGATCCCGGCCCTACACCAATGACTTGTTTTTTCAAGTTATGTGTGGATTTGCACTCGCTTTACGGTGAAAACATCGTGAGGAAACCAACACTTCCGAGGACCACAATATTCGAAAACGTGTGTCATCCGCCAACCCGCAATTGGCCAGCGTGGTGAATTATGGCCTATATCTCTTTCCTTGTGAGAGAAGGTCCCAAGTCCCAGCAGTGGGAACGTATAGTGGGCTACATATGCTTATGATACTGTATGTTCACTCAATAGACTTCTTAATCTGTTTATTAGAGGAAAGAAACGTAGGCGTCCACTCTTTCAATAGGGCAAATTTAGCTTGAAGGAAATTTAATTATTTTCGCCTACGTCGTTATTCTAAAAATACCAATGTACTCTATTATGCTTAGAAAAAATAATCATACAGTGCAAAAGTAAACTTGAATTTAAACATATTTTGTATATCTGTGTATTTTGTAATAGACACAATAGTATAGTAAACTCATGCCATTTTTACACGCTTTATATTAGCTTCACCTGTATGTTTGTTTGTAACCGACTTCTTTGGGCGCGATTTTGACCCACTTTAAACGGCCAGATTTCGTTCAAACTTTGTAGATTTATTGAGGACCGATGACAATTCACTAATTTGTTTTTTTTTTTAATATTATTTTGTGCTGTGTTTGTATGCAACACTGAATCTGGTATATATTTGATCGAAGTTTGAAGGGTAGTGCGCGGGAGAGAAGTTCGTATCAAACTTGTATGCACATTAGCGTGGGTTTGACCTTACCCTAGCTACAGCGTGAATAAGTAATAGCCCGCCCGGGAGAACGGGCGTGAAAGCAAACATGTGTTGAGATAGCTTCAAAACGCTATGTCAATGGAGGTTTTAGGATTACCCTACCCAAAGGGTTACGAAGGGAACCTCTTTTTTATACTTCAATGAAAATTCAGAAAACTATTTACAAACTAGATATAACTAACTATATATAACCTTAATCTAACTTAATAGGCAGAAATATCGGATTTCTAAGTACTTTATGAAAGGACTCCACTTATGACATATTTGACGTATTTTCACAAAGAACTACCCATCTAAAGACTATGCGCATCGAACGTTGATCGCGTTAGATCACCTGGTTCATTCATTCATTCATCTATAGGCAATGCAGAGCCCAAACGGCTGGTCCTAGGGGTATGAAATTTGGAGGGTGTAGTATGTAGACGCGTACTAAGAACGGATTTTTGGAAATTCTACCCCTAAGGGGGTGAAACGGGTTAAAACAGATTGTATGAAACTTCTTTTTGAAATTCTAGCGATGAAATTAGGAATATGTATAGTTTATGAAATATATAGGGGTTGAGAGTTTGTAAGGAAATTTCTGTATTTATCAAGTTTAGTCTTGAAAGTTACTGTAATAGTAGTTTATTAAATATCCTACTAATATTATAAAGGCGAAAGTTTGTATGTATGGATGTGTGGATGTATGGATGTGTGGATGTATGGATGTATGTTTGTTACTCTTTCACGTAAAAACTACCGAATGGATTTGAATGAAACTTTACCACAATATAGCTTATACATCAGAATAACACATAGGCTATAGCTTATACATCAGAATAACACATAGGCTACAATTTTTGAGGTTTTTAATGTGAGGTCGTAAAAAAAACACATTTTTTGCGCTTACATTGCAAACGCTGACTGAATCCTACAAGATAGATCAAAACAATTTACTACAGTATTGTACAACTTAAAAAGGTCTACAAAAAAGTCCGTGATGGTATATGTTTATCTCTTAGGAATAACCCACAATAACCATTTTTTATCCTTTACTTTGTACGAGAAATAATGGCTTATTTACGAAGCGATTTTAAGCAATACAGTATTAATCCTTATCCAATTAAGTATCTTAAATACATTGTGCATTTAATAAAGATCAATATGGCTTTTTACAGCATGTAAATTAAATATATATTTTCGAAGATTTCACAGATTTAAAATGCAGCGGCGCCAGGCGAACGGGGCGTGGGGGGGCGGGGGTAGGTGCGGTGGGGAAGAAGTGGCTCATCGCTGAGTGCGCGACCCGAACGCGGGCAGACGCATGAGGGCGTCGTTGACGGTTGACGGTTGTGTCCGTTTTGCGAATTTTCAAGACACTAGCGATTTGATAAAAACGTATGGTCGCCTACTTTAAGTAATATAGGCCTAAGGTTAGTTATTGCCAGGTTTCTTTTTGGTTAGGAGTAACACGTACAAAAAGATACTTCATTTTTACAAATTACTTCATTGATAATTCAATTACTATATAGATAGGTTACTTACAGTTAATTATAACAAATTATATTAGCAATAAATTAAAATTGCGACTATAATTTGACATTTAAACTATCCTATTACTCAAGTTGGATCGAACTGCACATGGTGTGCGAATTTTATTATAATCGGTTAAGTGGTTTAGGAGTCCATTGAGGACAAACATTGTGACACGAGATTATATAAATTAAGATAAGATTATTAATATTATATGTATGTTTTTTATTATTCTTTATTGTACACTACGTCTTTCTTTAGTCGTTTATAAATTCCTTTCCATCCAAAGGTTGCCTGGAAGAGATCGCTTTAAGCGATAAGGCCGCCAATTGTGGTACACTAATTTTAAGCTAATTGTCTTTTACTGTGCCTTTTTTATTTATGTGTCCAATAAAGAAATATAAAATTTCCATGACAAAATGTTAGTTACCGTACTCCTCCAAAACGGCTTGACCGATCTTTACCAAATTTCATATGCGTATTCAGTAGGTCTGAGAATCTTCTACTATATGTTTTTAAGGCAAAACAACGTTTGCCGGGTCAGCTAGTGTAAAATAAATTTAAAAAATAATGCCAGGGTTGTGCATTAAGGGAGATAAAAATTGGTGTCAAATAAAAATTTTAATTGGATATTAAAATCATAAAATATTTTTTTAAAGAGTAAAAAAGTGGTTTGTGCGTCACCCAATTAAAAAACTGTTCGCATCGAACGTTGATTAACTTCGGTGATCACGTTAGATCACCTTGGTTAGCCGAGCAACAAGCGTCAAATAATGACGCCACGCCATAGATAAGAAAATAGCTAATATTTACCCGTATCATGTTAAATATTTCCACAGAAATATCGGATTTCTAAGTATTTTATGAAAGGACTCCACTCATGACATATTTGACGTAATTTCACAAAGGTCTATTGTTTGTTCGGTCTTTGATGTGATGCCCTTGTAATTCGATATGCTTGTTTGTTGGTAGCTAGGGTGTGTTTCTAATCTTATGAAAGTTTGTTAGTAATTCATTAATAAATTAATTAATATTCTCTATTGACTTAACATTTCATTCATTCAATATTTAAGAGCTTGGCCGTCTAGATATATTAAGAACCCGGAGACCTCCGTTAAGCACAGAGGCAGGTCACCGGGGGGGGTTTAGTGGGTACAAATCCCACATAACCTGGCTGCGCCCCATCGTAGCCAGGTATCTTGTTGAAGATTTCCCCCTCGTCTCATCGAAAAAGGCCGTCTAGCTAGGTCCGTAGCGTTTTTTCCAGGTAGTTCTATCTTTGGCCAAATCCTTGACCTCCCTATAAGACATGACTTTCGCCTTCTTCTTAATTTGGTCTAAAAATGATCGTCTAGGTCTTCCTCTTCCTCTCCTGGTTTCTATCTTTCCTTCTATGACATTTTTAATGAAACTGTCATGTCGTATAAGATGGCTTACCATCTTTCCTCTTCTGTTGTCTTTTGTATAGTAACATATACACTATTAAAATGAAACCATTCGTCATAGACGTTTGCCGGGACGGCTAGTCTTATCTTATATATAAAATTCCCATGTCACAATGTTAGTTACCGTACTCCTCTGAAACGGCTTGACTGATTTTTACCAAATATTATACGCGTATTCAGTAGGTCTGAGAATCGGTTACTATCTATTTTTCATACCCCTAAGTGAGGCAAAACAACGTTTGCCGGGTCAGCTAGTTTTATTATACTACATTCCTTGTTTTTGTACATTGGCTAATCTGACACCTGGTTTTTTGTAAATGGTCCGGTTAAGTAATATAATATATAGCGATGTTAAGATAACCCGTGATAAGGAAGGAAGTCAGGGTGTGGCGATGCGTCTAGTCTTGTACCAAGTGCACTGATAACAGATTTGCAGTCTTGACATACTTGTCCTTAGTGATAAGCAAGCCATTGGTGATAGACTTGCTTATCATTATTATTGGTGAAAAACGTTAGTGCTAATCGATTGATTAAATATAAATAGTGTACCTAAACTCTATTTAACAACACTGAAGGGTCTCTTTCCTCTACTAAAGAGATTAAGAAGTCTATTGATTGAACATACAGTAGCATAGGCATAAGCAGCCCACTATACGTTCCCACTGCTGGGACTCGGGGCCTTCTCTCACAAGGAAAGAGATATAAGCCATAATCCACCATGCTGGCCAATTGCGAGCTGGCAGATGACACACGTGTTCAAATATTGTGGTCCTCAAACATGTCGGTTTCCTCACGATGTTTTCCTTCACCGTAAAGCGAGTGCAAATCCACACATAACTTCAAAAACTAGTCATTGGTGTAGGGCTGGGATCGAACCATGGGCCGTCTGATTGAAACATTTGACGTGATTTTAGTTGTTTTGTTTGTGGTTCAGAACGTGCCGTCTCTTTCTGGCCACCTAAGATGAAAAGAGACGAGGCTTCTTTAAATTTAGTTTAGTCGTGTGTGCCGCTGAATCGCCACCATTAGCTCTAAAGCGTAAACGGAAAAACTAGCTTAAATGGCAACGTAAGTCAAGATTTTTTTCCTTATTATCGCCTTAATACAATACACACATATGTATGTTCTCATGTAACATACATAATTCATGAAGGTCACGATCTGAATTCAAGGAAAAAAGTCTTTATTATAAAATGTCTACATTATAATATTCGTTTTTAAAAATCTGTATTGACTGGCCAATTTTGCTTTCGTTTGTATGTATGTTTATGGCCTGTACAGGCCTTAATTTTGAACCTATCTCGACAAAACTTTGATTACAGGTACTATTAGTGCCTGTATTCATAAGTAGCCCACTATACGTTCCCACTACTGTGACTCGGGGCCTTCGCTCACGAAGATAGAGATATATAGGTCATAATCCACCACGCTGGCCAAGTGCGGGTTGGCGGATGACACATCGATAACCTAAATCCAACATTATAAAGTCAAAGTATTCCGTTCAATACATTTATTTACCTCTTGCTACATGCATGCATACGCAACCCACTACACGTTCCCACTGCTGGGACTCGGGGCCTTACCTCACGAAGATATAGATATAGGTCATAATCCACCACGCTGGCCAAGTGCGGGTTGGCGGATGACACACTTCTTCGGATATTGTGGTCCTGAAACATGTCGGTCTCACGATGTTTTTCTTTACCGTAAAGCCAGCCAACCCCACACAACATGAAAAACAAGTCATTGGTGTAGGGGATCGAACCAGGGGCCGTCTGATGGAAAAGCAGACGTTATTACCACCGAGCCACACTCACTTTTACCTGTATACATATGTACCTGTATACTCTTTGTACTTTTTAGTAAACTAGGTAGGTAGGTGTTTTGTACTAGTAGTACCTGTATATCTCAATAAAACGTTAAGTCGTCGGCGGTTTTCGATTAGAGATTAGTTTCCACAAAAAAAAGATTTTATTAAGTACTTATTTGCAGCGTTATTTATTGTTGGATTTTAATCATATTTATTGGAATGCGTTAAACTACTAGAAAGTACCTACTTGAGATAGTTAGCATTATTTGAGCATTTGCTGTCATTTATATATTTTGAATTTTTTAGCAAATTATAATTTACCACTTTTATTATCATTAAATATTTAATTTAAAACAAGCTTATTGTAATGATAACAATGTGGCGACACCTGAAGAACCCGTGTTTATTTTCGTACAAATAGTCAAAAAAGAAGGCCCCTAAATTTCGTAAGAACTGAGCCTATATCCTCCTTCGCAGTACCTTGATTTTGATTTTTGATTTTGATTTCACGGGCTTGATAATTGAATAAAATTAATGCTATAACTACATAAATTCATCACAATATTACAATATTTAATTAAATAACATACAATAAGATTAAAAACTAATTCAAAAAAATCCACTCATAAAATTAATTTAAAAGGCCAATCACATTATGGGTACCTTTCCGTCAGGTTCCGCTCGTATGGTCTAAGTCTTAAGAACCTAACCTAACCTGAAAGCTGCTAACTTGAAAGCTGCTTAAATGATAAAATGCTTCCAAATATACGAAGATAAGACACTTCATACCTATATCGGAGTTTGACTCGTCAAACCCCGAATAATAAAATTGTGTTTTGACGTTTGCCTGATCAAATTAGTCTCTCCCAGGTTTGACGAAAATTGTTTAGTCAAAGGCCGAAAATTTACATTTGTTTGGGCTTTGACTAAGTCCTTCAGTCTGACCTGAGGATTGACCAGTCCAACCTAGGAGCGCCGGAGCTTCGGAGTTTGCCTATAGCATATACAATAGACATTGGTGTCGCCGCATTGTACGTTGTTATTATTATCCGATTGAAATTTATCAGCAGTTAATAATTAATCATTCAAGCTTTTTTTTTCGAAGCCTATTATTTGAAAGCTCAGTGAAGACTTTAATATAATCAATACACAAAACTATGAAATTGTTGTCAAATAAATTTTGTTGCTGAAATTTCAATCGTTTAATGCATTGTAAATATGTATAAATTGCCCGACGAAATATGTGAGAATCGTTGTTATTTTAATTTCAACCGTAATTATATGTGCAGTGAAAACTATTCCTGTAGATATTTTAGTTTTTTTTATTCAGTTCAGCTAACATAGCACGTATTTATTTCATTTTTTAGATTATGTAGATTCTATTTTGGATAGCAATTAACGAAACAACTAATTCTTTTAAAATTTATTCATCGGTACTACTATTCAATATTGATTTCCGATCGCGATCATCGAGGTTAATCAACGGTGGATTCGGACAGTCTCTGTATGGGTGACCACAAGAATGTCTTTTAAAAAGTGTCATACACCAGTAAAGTTTACAAAATTGATTTTTACGTCTAAATGATAAAGTTGCTGTTCTTCTTCTTCGTATGAGCTAAGTGGCCAAGCTCTGGTGTCGAGAGTTTTTCAAGCCGCCCGAAAGCCTCTAACTTGGCTTAGCGACTGCTTGTACTAAGACTAACAGCCGGGGACCCACAATTTAACGTATCATCCGACCCACGGTGGCGCCCAGATGAAAATGCCACTTGAAAAACGACATTCACCCCATACCACAGAATAATAACTTGTACTTCGTACAGAAGCTTCACTTCACAATGGTTTTCAAAGAAATATGAACTCAATCTGATAAACAATATGATTTAATTTAGCTCGCGGTCCAGTCGATCACGTGATGATTTTTGTACCTACCAATTTCTTTTCAATGGAATATGGGCCTTAATTCACTATTCTACGGTTCATAATACATTGTACATGGTTATACGTAGTACTAGTTATTATTCTGTGGTATTGAAAGAGCCACATAGATTGGCCCTTTGCGCAGTGGCCGCCGCCCGTAGGTATGTTTTTAACACCTACACGCGGAGTGACACAGGCCTGCCCATACAAACATAGTCTGCATCGACCGTTGGTTACCTTCGATGATCGCGTCAGATCACCTTAGCTAGCCGAGCTACGGGCGCTAAGTTACGGTTGAAATTGTAATACAACGACACACGCATTCCGTCGGACGCTTGACGAGCCCGTGTCGCGCGCACAGCTCTGCGCCGGCGCATCAGGAATACACCAGCTACTGCGCTCACCTTCATGACGAGGAGATATACCACGACCTGTGCGCGGTGAAAGCCTCCGCGCGAGATCCACCGCTGCCCCTGCATCCGCCTTCTGTACTCTCGGTTTGGTTATTTTGTTTTTTTTTTCTTTTGTTTTCATCTTTTGCTTTCGTCTTTTGCTTTCGTCTTTTGCTTTCATCTTTTGTTTTTATCTTTTGTTTTCATCTTTTGTTTTCATATTTTGCTTTCATCTTTTGCTTTCATCTTTTGCTTTCATCTTTTGTTTTCATCCTTGGCTTTCGTCTTTTGTTTTCATTTTTATTTATATCTTTTGTTTTTATCTTTTGCTTTCATTTTTATTTATATCTTTTTTGTTTTCATATTTTGTTTTCACCTTTTGCTTTCAATTGTTGGTTTCATCTTTTGTTTTAGAATTTTGCTTGAATTTTTGTTTTCATCTTTTTTTTAACAACCAATGTTAAAATGACGTGGTGATAAGAAGTTTGACGTCTCTCTCTCTCTCTCCGTATGTGTGTGTGTCTGTCTGTGGCATCGTAGTTCCCGAATGGATGGACTGATTTTGGTTAAGTTTTTTTTGTTTAAGGTGTAGACAGCTGTGTGTTCTCAGCATATATATGTATGTTTAATACACAAGATAGTGAATAAAATATTTACTCCCTCGAATTGGGTATCAAATGAAGGGGATTGACTAAAGTAAAATAGTAAAAGTCTAAGCTGATCGCCATCATACAACGTTGTCGGGGGTTTACTAAATTATTAATTTATACTTGTTATCTTTTCCAACTTTTGTTATTTCGGGTGTAACATGTTCATGATGAATAAACCCCCTTAAATAAATGTATATGATAAAAAACCTATTGTTTTTATTTAGTTGCTTTTTTTAAAATATATTGTGGTTGCTTGGGTGATGGTCCGAGAAATGATAACTAAAATATAATTATCTTTTGTTTATTTTATATGGCGATGATATGGTCAAAATTAAACTTGACAACATTAGTATTATAACGTATAAAAATTAACTTAATAAAATAATTAACTTATAGCGGTCAAGGTAATAAATAGGATAACAGTATAAGATAATATTTTGAATCTTATAGTCCCAACATAATTTTATGACAAAGTAAGATTTTCTTATTTAGCAAATCATTTTGACATTTTCTCTTTGCCACATACATACTTACATATGTGCTTATTTTTTTTAATATAAATTTAAATTAATTAATAAATATAAAAAAAATACAAAAACAAATTATACAAATATTTCGTTTGCTAAGTTTTCGTCTTTTCTGCTTAAGTCCTGTAAAATATACTTATTTATAATATTTGTAAATTATGTTTTAGATTAAAATAACTATTGTAACATAATTAGCAATAAATTAAAATTGTTACTTAATAAAGGAGAAAAAATACCAATTAATGTTTCGTAAAAATATTTTTTTCAAATAAAAAATATTTATTCACCAAAACATTACAAAAACTTATTTTTGACTAATCGCTAGTTTAGTTAAAACAAAACTTGTATAACTGTAAACACATATTGAGTTGTCTTCGTCTCTTAAAAATGAGATTCTCAGATTTCTAACGAACGAGCTAAATTGTTAATACTACTAATCAATCCTCTCTAATTTATATGGCCAAGCTATTTTCACACTTACCTAGCTAATCTTACACACCATAATTACTCGTAGACATCATATCAGCCAACTCTGTAAAGATTTGCTCGAATGAATTCTAGTTTTTTGATTTGGTGAAAAATAAGTCTTAATGCTTTCAGGATAGAGTTGATTATGCGTCAGTAAAAAGTAATTAAAAAATACTTCCAACCGGTAGAAGAAATGTGAAATTATTAATGTTCTTTGCAAGTGAAAGATGCAACTGAAAGAACCGTTGAAAAAAGATCGTAGCATCGTTTTGTATTTGCCGAAAACAGCGTTTGCGATTCAGGCGAGTTTTGGGCATTAAAAATACACGGTTATGGGCAATAATGCACCTTTGTAAATAGGCCTAAAAACAACACCAGATTCAAGTAAATAAGTTTGTGTACAGAAGAATGCAATTCAATATTAATTTGGAATGGATTGCCTCCTATTAGTCTAGTCAACAAGTGCCTTTTTGGTCAACTTTTTTCAGCAGTCTCCGAAAATTATGATTGAGGTGTCGTTCGATTCGGAATGGCATCTAGATAGTTTTCGAAAAACAATGAAGTACCGCAAAAAAAAAATGTTTTTGACCACGGATTTCAAATTTTAATTTTTATATTCGTTTGAAAAAAATCAGGTGCCTACAGGACAGATCAATAAACAATAATCCGTGGTCAAAAACTTTAAAAAATTCTTTTTTTTTTTAGAGAGGTTAGCGTGTATGTGTAGTGATATGGGCATGTGATGCGTAGAAAGAAGACGCATGTTAGTAGGAGATGTATGGAAATGGAAGTGTAAGGAAGAAGGGCAAGAGACCGACCGAAGAAGACATGGATGGAGTGTGTGAATGAGGACATGAAAGAGAAAGGTTTGAGTGTGGAGACGACGGCTGATAGAGGAGAGTGGAAGAGGAAAATTTGCTACCGACCCCACCTAGTGGGATAAGGTAAAGAAATAGAAAGATTGCCTCCTATAATGTTTCCTGAGAAATATAACTTGAGGGTTTTCAAGGCGATCTTGAACAGATCTCCTCCAGATCAACGTGCTACATCTTCCACAGCTTCGCTTACCATCAGACGAGTTGGTTGCCAAGCGTTAACCTATCTAATAAAAAAGAATATCCTACTAATATTTTCAAATGCGATAGTTTTTTTGTCACATTTTTCTCACATGTGGTTAGTTCCATATTTAAACCATTTCTAGTTTGTATTATGGTTCCTAACACAACTTAACCCTTTTGTTGGCAGTGCGGCTTGGTAACTATAGAGTCAAATTAAGACTATTTAACTAGATTGGTTATCAATAACCTATTTATATGGTTAGTACAAAAGATTTTAATGAAAATCTTTTGTACTAACCATATTTTGTACAAAAAGTAATTTAATAAAAATGTTATCAAAACAACCCCATTAAATAAATAAAAAATATTCACTGTATCTGTTTTTGGATTTTCGTATGTTTTAGGTGACATATTTTTAAAGAGCATTTAATAAAATGACATTAAAATAACGTCATGAAACGATAAATAAATAAAAAATATTTAAATGATTTGTATTTGTACGACAAATTCTCACAAACGGCTGACTTTCGCCGTTCCGGACATCGGCTGAATTATTCATGCGACTTATTATTTCTCGGACCACTACTTTTTTTTGCGGTAGTCATTAGGTAGTTTGCTATCAACATAGTTTTTTTTGCTAAATATATTGCGTAGTTTGCCGTAGAATGGTCGTTTGGTAGCTACTATGCGCATGCGCTTCGATTTCTCTCTTCGAATTTCAAATTTGAAATGAGAATGCGTTCTATTTTTCGAACTTTTGCTTTTACAGTCTTCGAGTTTCAAATTTGAAATGAGAATGCGTTCTATTTTTCGAACTTTTGCTTTTACAGTCTTCGAGTTTCAAATTTGAAATGAGAATGCTTTCTATTTTTCGAACTTTTGCTTTTACAGTTGAAATTCGAAGAGAGAAAAATCGAATTCTCTCTCTTCGAATTTGCTTTTACAGTCTTTGAATTTCAAATTTGAAATGAGAATGCGTTCTAATTTTGAACTTTTGCTTTTACAGTTGAAATTCGAAGAGAGAGAAATCGATTTCTCTCTTTTCGAACTTCGAATTTCAAATTTGAAACGAGAACGTGTTCTAATCTTGAACTTTTACAGTTGAAATTCAAAAAGAGAAAAATCGAATTCTCTCTCTTTGAATTTCGAATTTGAAATGAGAATGCGTTATAATTTTGAACTTTTGCTTTTTCAGTTGGCGACGTCTTCGCATAGTTTGGAGAAGAGAGATTACGTTATAAGAGAGTTGGTCGATACGGAATGCAACTATGTCGATGTGTTGAGTAAAATTATTAAGTACTTTTTGAGGCCGCTCGGCTCGTATTTGAAGCAAAATGATATGCAAGTCATATTCTTTGGCATTAAGGTGAGTTTGACTTTCTGTATCATATCTTAAGTTATATCTTTAAATTAGCAATTCTTGGAATCTCGGAATCGGCTCCAACGATTTTCATGAAATTTAGTGTAAAAAGGGGTTTGGGGGCGATAAATCGATCTAGCTAGGAATCATTTTTAGAAAATGACAAAAAAAATTACGGTTAACGGTTAAAGGTACTTTGTACTTAAGTTTAATGGCCAGTACATCACTCACTAACTGAGTCTCTGTTTCCTGAGAGGTATCATCCGGGGGCCTTCAAAAGTAGAGTTAATAGGTATCTTCTAGGTAAGCGTGCCACACCGTAGACTGCAGCGCAGCTTAACATCAGGCTAGCTGTAGTCAAACGCAAAACCTATCAAGGATTAAAAAAAAACATAAGCAGTCCACTTCCCACTGCTGGGACTTTTTTTTTCTACTCTTAAATGTAGCGCCTGTATCTCGGCTAATTAAGGTGATCTGACGCGATCATTGAGGTTAAGCTACGATCGATGCGGACAGTCTTTGGACAGCCCATGCACAAGACCGTCGATTCTAAAGTGGTATTCATCTGGGCGCTACCGTGGGTCGGACGACACGTTAAATTGTATGTCTCGGTTGTTAGTCTTAGTACAAGCAGTCGTCAAGCCAAGTCAGAGGCCTTCGGGCGGCTTGAAAACTCACGACACCAGAGCTTGACCTCTAAGCTCATACGAAGAAGATCCCGTATAAAGCGGGTAACCGCGGGTCGCTTAGGGTCAGCTCACACCGAAGCGCGAGGAGACGCGACGCTGCGCGCAGATTTTACATGGAGCGTTTCAAAATATACTTTATTTAAATAAATAATAAATAAATAAATATTAGGACACATTCACACAAGGCTGGTTAGCCCCATACTGAACCATTTCTAGCTCGTATTATGGTTGCTAACACAACTGATATACTACATATACATACATACATACATATTATATATAAATACATATTTAACACCCAGACCCACAGCCAACAAATTTGGTTAAGCACAAAGATGTTTACCGGGCCGGGAATCGAACCCGGAACCTTCTGATTAGCAGTCCGGCATGGTAACCTTTACGCTAACGAGGTCGTCCTTTTACTTTCATTACTTTTGTTTTTCATAAAAATAAAAAAGATGCTTCCCACCACAATCGCCACAAACTGTTATCCTGAAGTGTTGTAACAATTTTCTAAATTATCATAAAAATGCTAAGTTATAATTAGTTGTGTAAGAGCAAAGTACCGTTTAGAATTCTGAGCACTGTTCCCTGTAGGCGGAAACACTTCCCAAAATGACACCGTGTTTATCTAATACATATTAATACCTAAGTTACAAAATAATCTCGGTTCGCCACACATTTACTACACGAAAAGATAATTTCATTGTGATAATTCAGATACGTTGCGCTGCGCAGCGCTGCACCTCGAAACGCCTCGCGGCTTGTTCTCGCAATGAAATGTGTATCTTTTTTTGTATTAAATAAAGTATATTTTGAGTCGCTCTATGTAAAATCTGCGCGCAGCGTCGCGTCTCGGTGTGAGCTTACCCTTATGCATAAAATCTAAAGATTTAGCAAATAACTGTGACGAATCCTTAAACCCGAGACGAAATCGTGAACTGTCAGCTTTAGATGTAAATTTAATAACTGTTACAATATATTTTATAAGCTATTTTAAACCTTATCGCTTGCAAATTAAGCTCAGTTTGTTTCATTCCAATATTGACTAGATTACTTAACAACTGAGAATTTAATTAGTTTGGCCACAGTTTATGCAACGAATCAAAATTTTGTTTTTGAATAAGTAAATTTTTATGTGTCTATTGAACTCTATCATTTTATTATTATTATTTATTATTTTCAGCCTATTGTGTCCCACTGCTGGGCAAAAGCCTCTCTTCCCTCCTTCCATTTAGTAAAGAAAAATATTATATAGTGTAAACTCCATGTAACGTAACTCGATTTAACGACACAATCTCTAAAGCGTCGAAATCAATTGGCTATAGTTGGTTTAGCTTGTATTCCATACAATGATACATTCTCTCCATTTATCGACCACTCTCTATAACACCATAAAATGCACCAGTCCCTTCAGTGTCTTTATATAGTATAACTAGCTGATCCCGGCTTCGCTACGAGCTATAACATAACTATTGTTGTATGGGAGCCCCCTTAAATATATATTTAATATTATTTATTCTTTAATTTAATACATAATCCAATATTCTGTGAATTTATAGAGTGCTTACCAGATATCGTTGTAAAGATCGAGTAAAATACTACTTAAAAATTACGTTTGTTGTGTGGGAGCCCTCCTCAAATTTTTATCATATATAAACTTAATAATTTAATTTGATACCTAATATATATTTTGTGAAAATTTTAAGTGTCTAGCAGCTACCGTTATTGATATATAGCAAAAAAACACGAAAAAAACACGTTTATTGTATGGGTACCCCCATATTTTTTTTATTTTTTTTTTAGTATTTGGATGTTATAGCGGCACGGGCAATACATATCTTGTGAAAACTTCAGCTTTCTAGCTATTACGGTTTCTGAGATACAGCCTGGAGACAGACAGAAAGGTAAAAACGGGCCCCAATTACCTTAGTAATAGGGTCCCGTTTTTACCCTTTAAGTACGGAAATCTAAAAATCGGCCAATTGAGAAGAAAAATATGAAAAAATCACGTTCATTGTATGGTTAATATTAAAGAGGGGTTCCCTTTAATTGTTCACGGGATATACATAACTTGTGAAAGTTTTAGTTTTCTTACTATCACAGTTTCTGAGATACAGCCTGGAGACAGACAGACAGACATCGGAGGCTTAGTAATAGGGTCCCGTTTTTACCATTACAAAACCTTAAAAACGAGACATTTAAGTGTTGATTCAAGAGTTTGAACACTGCAATACTGGCGAGAAGTTCTTTCTAAGCGAGAACGGAAACAGATGTGTTACAACTAAGAAAACAAACACACGAATCGTGCATTTCATTAAAACAGTGGCTAGAAATAGTAAGGTGTGGTTTACGTCGAAATTTTGTCGGCCAATTAATGAAAATTTGTAAAGAGTTCTAGTTGTATTTATAGTAAAACTAGCTGACCCGGCAAACGTTGTTTTGCCTTAATAATTATTTCTAAAAATTATACAGTTGCCGATTCTCAGACCTACTGAATACGCATATAAAATTTCGAAAAAATCGGTCAAGCCGTTTCGGAGGAGTACGGTAACAAACACTGTGACACGGAAATTTTATATATAAGATAACTCTTTTATATTGTGGTAAAACGCTTATTTTTAGGGTTCCGTACCTAAAAGGTAAAAACGGGACCCTTTTTTTTTTTTTTTTGTATGTTTTGCTTTCAACCCTCTGACTTAGGTCGTCGGAGACTTTTTTCAGCTAAACACAGTGTATTCTCTCACGATTTTACACATCATTGCTATGAATAAGATGACAACACCCACCACGCTATGGGCATTGTGAACCCAGCTGCAACAAAACACAAACACAAGTTAATACAAAATAGAACATAACTTACATTTTTTTTTCTTTTATATATATTACATGTATCTTCTGTTAGCTTTTTTTTTTTTTTGAAAAACGGGACCCTATCACTATATGCTTTCATTGTCTGTCTCCAGGTTATCATAAACGGCTACCCCAGTCTCTGAGATACAGATTTCAGAAACCGTAATAGCTAGAAAGCTGAAACTTTCACTAGTTATGTATTGTCCGTGCCGCTATAACAACAAATACTAAAAATAAATAAAATTAAAATATTAAGGAATCCCCATACAGTAGCTTTTCCCCCAGTTTTTTTCGTAATCTTTCGCTATATATAAAAAACGGTTGCTAGTAGACGCTTCAAATTTTAACAGAATATATAAATGTATATGTATTACGTTTCAAATTTAATATTTTTCAATAAAATAAATATTTTTTTATATCTTCTTATATATAAAATTTCCGTGTCACAGTGTTTGTTACCGTACTCCTCCGAAACGGCTTGACCGATTTTTTCCAAATTTTATATGCGTATTCAGAAGGTCTGAGAATCGGCTACTGTATATTTAGATTTTATTTTTTTATTAAGGTAAAAAAACGTTTGCCGGGTCAGCTAGTTTTTTTATAAAATCTTTTTATTTTTGCAACTTGGATTATTTTATAGTCAGTGCGAAGCCGGAAATGGCTGCTAGTAATAAATAAAAAGTAATTTTCAATGACTCATAAACAAGGTTTCTAATTTTTCAATGACGAATGATGCTTTATTGTGGTCTAAGATGTAACACGCTTGCCTAGAAGGAACCTATATACTCTAGATTCGAAAACCCCCAAATTGTACGTCTCAGGAAGAGAGTTCCAAATCTTCGCAGTTCTCACAATGAAGGTCGAAACAAAACGTTTTTTGCGAATCCTTGGAACTTCGACAGTATTTTTTTATAATTTGTTTTATGGTAAATTTTATACACAGCTGATCAGCCCATACTAAAACATTTCTAATTTGTATTATGGTTTGCTAATACAACTGTAAACCGAGTGCAAGTTTTGTCGTATGCCTGACGCGCTCGACGAAAACCGCGTTCGCACATGATTTGTATGAAAAAAAAATAGGGCGCCACCTAGCGGCGCAAAAAGTAAACGACAAAACTTGCACTCGGCTTACTGATATACTACATATCGGTATATATATGAATTGGTAAATCGGTATATCTTCGCTGTGCTTTGCTCGATCTATAGAAGAATAAAGAAGAAAATTAAAATTGCAATTAAAACTCTTTGCAGGAGCTCCACGAAATCCACGTAGGTCTCCTGCGACAGTTAAAACTGGCTACGGAAGCCTGCGTCCCAGGCAGCGGGGTACCTCGTCTATCAGACGTGTTTCTCGCGTGGAGAGAGAGGCTACTGCTGTACGGCGACTACTGCTCTAACTTGACTCACGCGCAGGACTCGCTCAAGTCGCTCGAGCACCGTGACTCTACCTTCAGCAAGCAACTCGCGGTAAGTCCTCTCTGACGTGTTTATATCGTGTATGTCTATCCGACGTGTTTATATCGTGTATGTCTATCCGACGTGTTTATACCGTGTACGTCTATCCGACGTGTTTATATCGTGTACGTCTATCCGATGTGTTTATATCGTGTACGTCTATCCGACGTGTTTATATCGTGTACGTCTATCCGACGTGTTTATATCGTGTACGTCTATCCGATGTGTTTATATCGTGTACGTCTATCCGACGTGTTTATATCGTGTACGTCTGTCCGACGTGTTTATATCGTGTACGTCTATCCGACGTGTTTATATTGTGTACGTCTATCCGACGTGTTTACATCGTGTACGTCTATCCGATGTGTTTATATCGTGTACGTCTATCCGACGTGTTTATATCGTGTACGTCTATCCGACGTGTTTATATCGTGTACGTCTATCCGACGTGTTTATATCGTGTACGTCTATCCGACGTGTTTATATCGTGTACGTCTATCCGACGTGTTTATATCGTGTACGTCTATCCGACGTGTTTATATCGTGTACGTCTATCCGACGTGTTTATATCGTGTACGTCTATCCGACGTGTTTATACCGTGTACGTCTATCCGACGTGTTTACATCGTGTACGTCTATCCGACGTGTTTATATCGAGTACGTCTATCCGACGTGTTTATATCGTGTACGCCTATCCGACGTGTTTATATCGTGTACGTCTATCCGACGTGTTTCTATACATACATGTTCCTAATAGAATCTAAATCTAGCTAATATTAGGCCACAATAGTTAATATAGCTCATTGTGGCTTACATTGTTCGTTTTGTTCCAGAAATGCCAGAAGGAGCACAGCGATGGACGCATCCAGCTGCGCGATATACTGTCGGTTCCGATGCAGCGCGTACTCAAATACCACCTGCTACTGGACAAGCTGGTGCAAGAGACGCAGCCCGTGAGTGTTCTGTACACGTGATGTGATAGGACAATGCCGAAAAGAGCGCAACGGCATTATGTAACAACAGATAAGTTACTGTGGCGCTGCTTCCGTTTGTGTGACAGTTATTAAATCAGCACACAAGGTTAGGTCACTGACCCGTGACCTAACAAATCATCCGGCTCGAAGGACCAATTTTGTTCTTAAAATGAGAACTTTCTTCCGAAAAGTTACACATTAATATTTTATCTTGATTCTATAGTGGAAAATGTTGATGATGTAATATCTCGAAGGCATTCATGCTACATATTAGCTACACGCTTAATATTAGCTTTACCTGTATGTTTGTATGTTTGTTTGTAACCGACTTCTTTGGGCGCGATTTTGACCCACTTTAAACGGCCAGATTTCGTTCAAACTTTGTAGATTTATTGAGGACCGATGACAATACACTAATTTGATAAAATTATTATTATTTTTTGTATGTTTGTTTGTAACCGACTTCTTTGGACGCGGGTTTGACCCACTTAAAACGGCCAGATAAGCGTGTTTTTTAGTTTTTTTAACTATTATTATTATTTATCCCCTAGTGTTACCAAATATTAGGACTTTACAAAGTTATAAAACCGATAGTCGATTAATATTTTCGAACGAAACATGAAATCCGAGAATCGAATAATAGTTTTGACCGAAACTGTACGTAATACAAATAATTGGCCAAGTGCGAGTTGGGTTCGCGCATGAAGGGTTCTGTACCATTGTTGTATGAGAGCTTTAGCAAAATTAATATTTAAGGGGGCTTAAATATTTATTTTATTTCAATTTTCTAATTTAATTTGATAGCCAAATACTTTTATGTATTTTGCGGAAATTTAAAGTGTCTAGCAGCTACCGTTATTGAAATATAGCAAAAAATTACGAAAAATACACGTTTATTGTATGGGGACCCCCTTTCATTTTCCTTTTTGATTTCATTTTTTTATTTTTAGTATTTGTTGTTATAGCGGCACGGGAAATACATATCTTGTGAAAGTTTCAGCTTTCTAGCTATTACGGTTTCTGAGATACAGCCTGGAGACAGACAGACAGACAGTGGAGGCCTAGAAATAGGGTTCCGCTTTTACCTTTTAGGTACGGAACCCATAATATTATATCTTGTTTCCAGAACCACGAAGAGTTCCGTGGGCTCGAGCGAGCGAAGGAAGCGATGGTGGATGTTGCACAATACATCAACGAGGTCAAGCGGGACTCGGAAGTGCTCACGCTTTTAGCCAATGTGCAGGTACGTTTCTTTTCTTATTCATTATTAATACAGTGTAAACTGTATATAACGACACTGAAGGGACTGTGCATTTTATGGCGTTATTTTTATATGTTACTAGCTGACCCGGCAAACGTTGTTTTGCCTCACTTAGGGGTATGAAAAATAGATAGTGTAGCTTATATGACACGTTCGTAGATTTACCATAGCAGCGCCATCTATTGATTACTTACTCAACCCAGTCGAAAGGTATCGACATCTGTTAGAATCATTTGGAGTTAACAGATAATTGTGACTGTCAAATAATAACAGACAATAATTAGCAATAAATTTAAATTGCGGCTATAATTTGAGATTTAAACTATCCTATCTCTCAAGTTGGATCGAACTGCACATGGTGTGCGAATTTTATTATAATCGGTTAAGTGGTTTAGGAGTCCATTGAGGACAAACATTGTGACACGAGATTTATATATATTAAGATAAGATAAGATACGATAAGAGAGCTGAACCTACTTCTTATTAAGTTTATACTAACATGCTGTGTACTCTGTTTTGGATTGCCGACTTGTTTTTGTTCTTTGTAGTTGTAATGTTAACATGAATGTTTGTAATCTGTCTGAGTGCCTAATAAATAAATAAACAAATAATACATAATCTCCATTTAACGACCACTCTCTATAACGCCATAAAATGCACAGTCCCTTCAGTGTCCTTATATAGAGTTTACACTGTATTTAAACTTGTCATTTATTTATTTATTTATTAGGCACTCAGACAGATTACAAACATTCATTTTAACATTACTAAACTACAAAGAACTAAAACAAGTCTGTAATCCAAAAAAGAGTACACAGCATGTTAGTGTAAACTTAATAATAAGGAAGGTTCAGATATACATAAAAAAAGGGGTAATCTCAAGTACTAAGCAATTTAACAATTGAAACTATAACTTATATTATTTCTAAATTGACTGAGACTGTTACTAAATACATCCAGTTCAGTAATGTGAGCCTTACATTGGTTGTTATCTGAGGCGTCACAACATTAGAGTACCAGCTCGTTATATGAGCGACACATGCGCTGTATAGGACTATTATTGGAAACGTTGTTTTTATACAGTTTATTAGTGTGAAATAGTTTAGTTTTTTTGCTTTTTGCTTCTAAGCTGAATGGTGAAATTAGAGTTAATAGAACTAAGTAGACTCGCGCAATCCACGTTCGAACCTTATTTATGGAATACAAGCTGAACCAACTAAAGCCAATTGATTTCGACGCTTTAGAGAGTTTAACGACCACTCTCTATGACGCCATAAAATGCACAGTCCCTTCCGTGTCATTATATAGAGTTTACACTGTGTTTAAACTTGTCATACCGTGTTAATAATAAAAAAATGTGAGACGTCACGAAACGCCTGGCAGATGTGATACATCGACATTATTTTGTAAAAGTAATATGCAGAAAATAACATATTGTGATAGGAACTAAATATGTAGATAGAGATAGAACTTAATATATAGAGTTTACACTGTAATTAAACTTGTTATTGTACCAGGAAAGCATAATCGACTGGGAGGGCGGGGCGCTGGGCGCGGGCGGGGCGGGGCTTGCCTCCTACGGCCGGTTGCTACTGGACGGCGAGCTCAAGGTCAAAGCTCATGAGGACCAGAAAGTGCGGTGCCGATACGTCTTCGTCTTCGACAAGCTCATGCTCCTCTGCAAACCAGTTAAGGTAACCTAGCAACCGTTAAGGGTTATTATTATTTATTATTATTTTAAGCCGGTTCCGTTCCACTGCTGGGCAAAGGCCTCTCTATCCTCTTTCTCCTCCTATTCCTTTTATTTATCCTTTTTTTTTTTTTTCGTGAGGAAATGCATTTACGCATCTCCCGCTACAAGCCTAGACGAGGCGGGCGGTGTATGTCGGGCTCGAGGGCCAGAGGGCCGTCACTACCGACTACAACCTCACGGTGTCCCATCTCACGGCGGGGGCAGGGAAGCAGGACCGCTTCGCGCATTGCCGCGTATCCCACCCTAAATCTCTAACATTCTTTCCCATAATATATATTCCTCGAGCTGTCACATCAGTGTGACACATCAGTGCAGGATGGGCCTAGGGTGGCGCACTAACAGTGCGGCGCCCCCGGTCTAGTAAGCTGACCACTGCGCACCCACCAACCCGCAACTGGACAAGCGTGGTGGGTTATTAGTCCACACCTCTAACCTCTATCTTCCTTTTAGGGTTAAAGTCAACTAATCTTCTGTTTCCAATGTAACTCTTTTTAATTTTTAATTTTATTTGTTTGAGTTTTTAGGTACGAAACCCACCTAAAAACTCTTTATTGATTTTTTGCGTTGTGTAAAAGGTAAAATACAAATACAAATCATTTATTGATAATATATCTAGTTTTGATGTATTCAAGCGGTAACGGCCTTGCTCTTGTTTTTAGAATTATATTTATGTGACTTTTAAGAATATTATAAAAAGAATAGGTATATGTAAACTACGTAAATGTAAAAAAAAACTGGAAATGGCAAAAATTTATATACACATGTATAGAATAGATATGACAGACATTTATTTACTACTTAAGTGTAAGGCAGGTAAGATGGTACCCTTGACCTGACCCTTGATGCGTGAGCCGGATTCGCACTAGGCCGATATTTCCTGTAAAGCTGTGAAATCATTGGTTCCAATTGATTTCCAGCGACAAGTTGGAGCCAGCCGGGTGTCGCAGTATCTACCGCAAGTTTGTGATGCCTTTTTTTTGTTTCTACTTTAGTCTAGTCAACAAGTGCCGTTTTGGTCAACTTTTTTCAGCAGTCTCCGAAAATTATGATTGATATCTCATAAACTAATAAAGATCTTTATTGGTCTATGAGATATTTGCAAAAAACTAAACCCCTCTTTTTTTTAGTTATTTGTTAATAACTTTTGTATTTTTTTTCAGGGGAACTTCATTGTTTTTCGAAAACTAACTAGATGCCATTCCGAATCGAATGACACCTCAATCATAATTTTCGGAAACTGCTGAAAAAAGTTGACCAAAAAGGCACTTGTTGACTAGACTACTTCTTCGTATGAGCTATAAATAAAATAAATATTAGGACACATTTCACACACGGCTGGTTAGCCTCATACTGAACCATTTATAGTTCGTATTATGGTTGCTAACACAACATATATATACATACATATTTCATATAGATACATATTTAACACCCAGACCAACAGCCAACAAATTTGATTCAGCACAAAGATGTTGGCCGTGCCGGGAATCGAACCCGGAACCTTTTGTTTAGCAGTCCGGAATGGTAACCTTTACGCCAACGAGGTCGTCAAAGTGTGTATTAGTGTGTAGGTTTGTAACTTGTTCACGCTTAAACGGCTGAACCAAATTCGATCAAATTTGATATGAAGGTAGCTTAGACCCTGGATTAACACATAGGCTTCTTTTATCTCGGATTAACGCAGGTAACGCCATGGGGCGCAGTTTGTAGCTAATCAAACTAAAAAAAAAAGCTATGAGCGTATCACGCTTCGATGATAGGATTTCTTTCATTATTATTATTATTAGCCAGTTTCGCCTTGCAGAGATACCCGTGTTCATCCGGGACTAAGAAGTAAATCCGGGATAAAATAATAATTGTTTGAAAAACTAAAAAACACGATTTTTATAGAAAACCGTAATTTTATCAAATTAGTGTATTGTCATCGGTCCTCAATAAATCTACAAAGTTTGAACGAAATCTGGCCGTTTAAAGTGGGTCAAAATCGCGCCCAAAGAAGTCGGTTACAAACAAACATACAGGTGAAGCTAATAGAAAGCGTGTAAAAATAGCCTTGTGTTAATACAAGGGCTAACCTATCTTCATAGTAAATCTAATCAAAAATGGTCTAGTCATTGGAGCTTGAAGGAGTAAGGAGTAGCCTATGTGTTAACCTATCTTCAAACCAAATTTCATCAAAATTGTTTCAGCTGTGAGCGTGAAGAAGTCAAAAACATACACACCCACACCTACGCTTGCATTTATTTTATTAGTGGGAGTCATTTATTATTATTAATTCAGAATAAGCCATACGATTCAAATTTACATTAAAATAAATCAAATCATAATAATAGTCATAAACTTTTCTCCTGTCACACTTTCATACAAGGGTTTTCTCTCTCCTAACGCCTAAATAAAAAAAAACCTATTTAAATTTCCAGGATAACCAATACTCGTACCGAGTGGACATAAGGTTAGCGGAGTACCGGGTGGAGGAAGGTTGCGGTCGACGCGCCTTAAGGGGTGACGGCCGGTGGAGTGCGCACTTTTACCTCGTGCGGCGGACCAAAGACGCAACCTTTACGCTTTACGCGCGCACTGAAGACTGCAAGAGGAAATGGGTGAAAGCCATCAGAGATGCCATGTGAGTATATTGTATCAGATGCCAAGTAAGCATATTGTATAAGATGCCATTTAAGCATATGGCATAAGATGTCATGTGAGTATTTTGTATAAGATGCCATGTAAGTATAATGTAGTATAAGATGCCATGTAAGCATATTTTATAAGATGCTATGTGAGTATATTGAATTAGATGCCATGTAAGCATATTGTATAAGATGCCATGTAAGCATATTGTATAAGATGCCATGTAAGCATATTGTATAAGATACCATTTAAGCATATTGTATAAGATGCCATGTGAGTATATTGTATAATACGACATGTAAGCATATTGTATAAGATGCCATGTAAGCATATTGTATATGATGCCATGTAAGCATATTGTATAAGATGCCATGTATAGAATAAAGCACAACACACAAGCAGCTCACTATACGTTCCCGCTGCTAGGACTTGGGGCCTTCTCTCACTAGGAGAGATATATAGGCCATAATCCACCACGCTGGCCAAGTGCGGGTTGGCGGATGCCACACGTCTTCGGATATTGTGGTCCTCAAACATGTCGGTTTCCTCACGATGTTTTCCTTCACCGTAAATCAAGTGCAAGTCCACACATAGCTTGAAAAGCAAGTCATTGGTGTAAGGCCGGGATCGAACCAGGGGCCGTCTGATTGAAACGCAGGCGTTATTACCACCGAGCCACACTCAAATGTCATCAATCAAATGTCTCAATGCATCTTTACTCTTAGTTAAGGAATAAAGATGCATTGTATATTTTTTATGATGCAATAAATGATTTGATTTGTTTTCCAGCGACAACCTGGAGCCGGCTGGATGCCGCAGCACCAACCACAAGTTTGTGCTGCACACGTTCGAGAAGCCTGCCACCTGCCACCACTGCTCCAAGTTCCTCAAGGGGAGGATATTCCAGGTGAACCAGTTTATCTTCCATCAAAAATAAATCTTCTTCTTCTCCTTTACCATTTCCCACTAGGTGGGGTCGGCACAGCCTGTTTTTCTCTTCCACGCCACTCTATCAGCCGTCATTTCCACATTCACTCCCTTCTCATTCATATCCTCCTTCACATAATTCATCCACGTCTTCTTTGGTCTACCTCTCCTTCCGCTACTTCTTCCATCAAAAATAAATATAATATAAATATTGGTGGCGATTCAGCGGCACACACGACTAAACTAAATTTAAAGAAGCCCCGTCTCTTTTCATCTTAGGTGGCCAGAAAGAGACGGCACGTTCTGAACCACAGACAAAACAACTAAAATCACATCAAATATGGAAAATGTAGGTAGTTTTAGAGGTGATACAAGTGAGTGCGGACTAAAGTCGCCTATATTTTCTATATTTGACGTGATTTTAGTTGGTTTGACTATGCGGAACGTGTCGTCTCTTTCTGGTCACCTAAGATGAAAAGAGACGGGGCTTCTTTAAATTTAGTTTAGTCGTGTGTGCCACCAGTAGGACACATTTCACACACGGCTGGTTAACCCCATACTGAACCATTTCTAGCTCGTATTATGGTTGCTAACACAACTGACATACTACATATACATACATATTTTATATAGATACATATTTAACACCCAGACCCACAGCCAACAAAGATGTTGACCGGGCCGGGAATCGAACCCGGAACCTTCTGATTAGCAGTCCGGCATGGTAACCTTTACGCCAACGAGGTCGTCAAAATTGACGAATTATTATTTATTTATTGAATTTAACTAAAACGGTAATACATAGACCAATTACATTAATTAATAATGAATATTAATAGCATACATCTAATAACAATAGTTTTACATTAGTTTCATTAAATTAAGACAAGAATAATAACATTACATTAAATTATTTACACATATTTAAGTCAAACCTAAAAATACAAATCTAACTAACATGAGTCACAAATTACATAACAATTGTCAAATTATACAAACTTAGCCTATCTCTTACTCCTTTTTTCATTTAGCTCACAATAAGTAAGACACGCTATCAAAATCTTATATATAAAACTAGCTGACCCGGCAAACGTTGCTTTGCCTTAATAAAAAAATAAAAAAAAATCTAAATATACAGTAGCCGAAAATTTTATATATAAGATTTCCGTGTCACAGTGTTTGTTACCGTACTCCTCCGAAACGGCTTGACCGATTTTTTCCAAATTTTATATGTGTATTCAGTAGGTCTGAGAATCGGCTACTGTATATTTTTTTTTTTTTTTATTAAGGCAAAACAATGTTTGCCGGGTTAGCTAGTAAAATTATAAAATTATAATTGCAGGGCTACCTATGCTCAGTGTGCAAAGCGTGTGCGCACAAAGACTGCATCGGGTTGTCGGGGCGGTGCGGCGGGGGACTCTCTCCCGCCCCGCCGCCCGCGCACACCCCGCCCCCCGACCACGGCCTCCACTACTACATGTGGTGAGTACTTGAAGAGTTGCTCGCAGTGCGACTTACTAGGGTGATCTCACGCGATCGCCCAGGTAGAGCAACGGCCTATGAAGACAGTCTTGTCTGTAGCTCGTCAAGTTAGATGTGGTGAGTACATGAAGCGCTCGCAGTGCGGCTAACTAAGGTGATCTCACGCGATCATCCAGGTAGAGCAACGGCCTATGAAGACAGTCTTGTCTGTAGCTCGTCAAGTTAGATGTGGTGAGTACATGAAGCGCTCGCAGTGCGGCTAACTAAGGTGATCTCACGCGATCATCCAGGTAGAGCAACGGCCTATGAAGACAGTCTTTTCTGTAGCTCGTCAAGTTAGATGTGGTGAGTACATGAAGCGCTCGCAGTGCGGCTAACTAAGGTGATCTCACGCGATCATCCAGGTAGAGCAACGGCCTATGAAGACAGTCTTGTCTGTAGCTCGTCAAGTTAGATGTGGTGAGTACATGAAGCGCTCGCAGTGCGGCTAACTAAGGTGATCTCACGCGATCATCCAGGTAGAGCAACGGCCTATGAAGACAGTCTTGTCTGTAGCTCGTCAAGTTAGATGTGGTGAGTACATGAAGCGCTCGCAGTGCGAGTAACTAGGGTGATCTCACGCGATCGTCCAGGTAGAGCAACGGCCTATGAAGACAGTCTTTTCTGTAGCTCGTCAAGTTAGATGTGGTGAGTACATGAAGCGCTCGCAGTGCGGCTAACTAAGGTGATCTCACGCGATCGTCCAGGTAGAGCAACGGCCTATGAAGACAAGTCTTGTCTGTAGTTCGTCAAGTTGGTCTTGGTAAAATTAAATAAATGTAATTTTATAATACACTAGCTGACCCGGCAAACGTTGTTTTGCCTCACTTAGGGGTATGAAAAATAGATAGTGTAGCTTATATGACACGTTCGTAGATTTACCATAGCAGCGCCATCTATTGATTACTTACTCAACCCAGTCGAAAGGTATCGACATCTGTTAGGATCATTTGGAGTTAACAGATAATTGTGACTGTCAAATAATAACAGACAATAATTAGCAATAAATTAAAATTGCGACTATAATTTGAGATTTAAACTATCCTATCTCTCAAGTTGGATCGAAGTGCACATGGTGTGCGAATTTTATTATAATCGGTTAAGTGGTTTAGGAGTCCATTGAGGACAAACATTGTGACACGAGATTTATATATATTAAGATTATGTAAAAAAAAAAATTTCTCTTACTCTTAAGTTTTTTTACAATTAATCATAAAAACAATATACTATAAAAAACCTTAAAGATAGTATGCCACTGGCAGCGAGGCGCGGCCCAAGCTACCGGCGGTAAGAGCTGCAGGGACAGGAACCTTCGGACAATGCGCGCCAATAATAATAATTATAATAATAATTATTATTATAAATGACTAGCAAACCCGGCGAACTCCGTTTCGCCACCAAGTTGAAATTTTCCCTAAATTTTGTTTGCTACAAACCTCACGAAGCCCGAGACCTTTCCAACGAATGCTGTACCGTGGAAATTGGTTCGTGCGTTCTGGAGTTATAACGTCAGGAAGGAAAACTTGATTTATTTGTTTATTATAGACTATTCTCATTCTTATTCTATGATAGGGGCGATCAGACCTGCACTGACAACCTGCAAGAGACGTATTGGGCATTTCCCCCTACCAGCCTACCCAAGCCATCCAAGCTCCTTAAAGTAGCGGAGCACGGTCTTGGGTCGCTGGCATACCCGTTCCACTGTCATTGTGTCAGATGTTGTGGTACTTCTATTAAAACAGGAGGCGTCCGTGTATAGCGTCGTGTTTTGTTGAACAACTCAAAACACGATGCTATTATAGACTAGCTGTAAGAAGTTTGAAAAACGGGTTCGTATCGGAAGGACATTTAAGTATTAGCAGATAGTCCTAAAAGCAAAACGACATATTAGCATAACGTCCTACTGACGGTACAGTTTTATTAAAATCTTTATTTTTTTTTTGTGTACATGACTGTCCATGTCGTTTTGATACTAGGCCGTTTTGCTACTAGGTCATGTTGCTAGTAGGACGTTATGCTAATATGTCGTTTTGCTTTTAGGACGATCTGCTAATAGGACGTTCTGCTTAAATGTCCTTCCGATACGAACCCTAAAAAACAGCACCTGGTTGACTGAGCTGAGCTCGGTTTTTTTTTTAATATGACATTTCCTAAAAATGTTTCCTAGCTAGATCGATTTATCGCCCCCGAAACCTCCTATATACTAAATTTAATGAAAATCGTTGGAGCCGATTCTGAGATTCCAATTAGATATACATCTATCTATCTAAGCCTATAAATCAGCCCACTGCAGGGCAAAAGCCTCCCTACCATCCCTCCACTTTTGTCTGTCCTGGGCAACGGTCTTCCAGTCTGAGTTGTGTGTGTCGAGGTCGTACCGCCATCTCATATATCATAGATATACACATATATATGTATATACAAGAATTGCTCATTTGAAGATATAAGATAATATATAAGAGTGTACTCTTGTGTGCCAGGTACGTGGGCGAGATGGGCCGCGAGCTGGCAACGGCGCGTCTCGAGCGGCGCGTGGACGGCACGTTCCTACTGCGCGTGCGCCCGCAGCCTGCGCTCGCGCCGCACGACACGCACTACGCGCTCTCTCTCAAGTACGTAACATGGGGACAATGGAGCTCGAGCTTCGATCAAATACAGTGTAAACTCTAACGACATTGAAGGGACTGTGCATTTTATGGCGTTAGAGAGTGGTCAGTGGACAGACGTTACATGGAGTTTACACTGTATATTATACCAGATTCAGTATTGCATACAAAAACAGCGCAAAAAAATGGCATTACTTTATATACTATTGTGTTGTGACTGAAACAGTTTTTTTCATAGTAATCACTAATTGGTACCAAAATCAGTATAAATATTGTTATTCTTGTTCCTTTATACGGTTTTTAAGCTGTTTTTTTTTTCAATCTTTTTTGCCCTATATGATTTAAAATGAAAAAAAAAAACATTCTAAATTTTGCCCTAGTCATTTTTTTTTTTCACACACGGCTGGTTAGCCCTATACTGAACCATTTCTAGCTCGTATTATGGTTGCTAACACAACTGATATACTACATATACATACACATATTATATATATATACATATTTAACACCCAGACCCACAGCCAACAAATTTAGTTAAGCACAAAGATGTTGACCGGGCCGGGAATCGAACCTGGAACCTTCTGATTAGCAGGCCGGCATGGTAACCTTTACGCCAACGAGGTCGTAGTTTAGTCGTGTGTGCCGCTGAATCGCCACCAATGTAAACTCTATTTTAACGACACTGAAGGGACTGTGCATTTTGTGGCGTTATAGAGTGGTCGTTAAATGGAGAGATGTATCATTGTATGGAATACAAGCTAAACCAACTCAAGCCAATTGATTGCGACGCTTTGGAGAGTTTTTCGTTAAATTGATTGACGTTACATGGATTTTACACTGTATATTATTTTTTTGCGCTGTGTTGCATACAAACACAGCGCAAATAAAACGCATTAGTTTACTCAAATTCAAATTCAAATCATTTATTGCAGAATGGGTAAGGTTTGGTTATTATTTTATGTCCCTCACACTAAATTCTAATCTATAATCAATTACAAAATCATTTAAATTCACACACAAAATAGCACAACAACAAACAGTTTGACATTTCATTCAATTGGACGAGCCGGGAAACGCCAAGGCGGCATCGGTTTACAGTTGAGGTGCCCAAGGCACGCACTAAGCGTTTCGCCTCCACCATTGTTGTCCGAACCGCCAAACTTTGGAATTAATATCAATGATTAATATCTAATATAATGATAAAAAAAAAATAATTTTTTGTAGAGCTGTTTTATCTAATATAATGATAACACAGCTCTACAAAAAATAATTTTTTTTTTGTTGCCCTGTTTATCATCGCAAATTGTTACGTTTTTAAGTGCCCAGATTACGAATATATTCGTAAAAGTACTAAATTTGCTCATTTCTACAAATTGAATTTTGAACGATTTATCGTCAAAATTAAATTTTTTCAGTCATTTGTTGAAAAAAAACCGAGCAAATCTTACAAAATTATTGATATTTTCACGAATTGTGTGTATAAACGGACCCAAAATCATCATCATATCAAAGGCAACAAAACCACTGTAGACCAGTGTAATCTACCGATTTTTTTATCTGAAATATACAAGATTTTTACCCTGTTTTACTTCTCAGGACAGACAACACAGTGAAGCACATGCGGGTGTGCCGCAAGGCTATCGACCAGGTGCAGCACTACTTCCTGTCGGAGTCGCGCTTCTTCCGCAGCGTCGTCGAGCTCGTCTCCTACTACGAGAAGACCAGTCTCTCCGAGAACTTTGAGGGGTGAATATACTTTATTCTATTCTATTTTATCTTTGTCTATGGCTTCTACAGTGTGACCGTAATTTCGTCAATGTCACGTTAAAACAGAGTCAAACGCAGATTGGATTGGCAGGTGAATAGAGCAACCTAGGCATTAAGTAAATGCTCAGTGGTGGTATGGACCGACACCCCCCAGGTATGCCATTGGCAAGTGATAGCTCTTAAACATTACTGAGCCGTTCTCTAACGTATTTGCTTGGGGGAGGCCTTCCCTAACAAGCGGCTATTGCTCCTAAATAGGGTTCGGTAATAATAATGTATATGTAACACTATTCTTTAAAATTGTAACCTAGTTTGTATTTGTCAAAAAATATTAGATAATTGTAATAATGAAAAGAAAATTAGTTAAAACTAGTTTTCTTTTCCATTATTACATTATTCTTACATTAAAAAAATCTTTGAAGCAACTTCTAAACTTAACAATACCTAACAATGTTAATCTATCAGCAGTCAACAGTTATTCATGTTATTACATATATCTATCTGTATTGTAAAAGTGACTTCATACATGTGTGCTTTGATTGTTAACTTGCATTAGTAGTGATAGAAATAAAGGCTTATTTTATTTATATTTAAGTGGTGGTGTGATTGACTGAGCTTATTTTAGGGTTAATCGAATACCTGAAACAACACAAGGGACAAATACAAGACGGCACAAGGGTTGAATATACTTTATATAGTATCACTAGTTAGGGGTGTTATCGCGGGCCGCTAGTGCTCGTTTGTACTATGTTTTTATTACATACAAATTAAACCAATTGTTTTTTTTAAATGCCTTTTTTTTCAAATATTGGTTTCACTGGCTAATGAATAAAACTGTAAACATAATTATTTAAAATTTTATGATGACTATTATTTATAAATTTATTGATGTTTCTTTTCTTTTTTGTGTTTGTAATACTATGACTTGAAAAAAAATCGAAGCAAGTAGTATTTAAATGAATAATCATTTTAGCTTTATTGTAAAAGAGGTATTAATTTTTTTATGTACAAGCAATATTCATTCAATATTTAAGAGCTGGGCTCTTGTCTGTGGAGTTTTTTCCAGGTAGTTCTATCTTCGGCCAAATCCTTGACCTCCTATACGACAGGACTTTCGCCTTCTCCTTAATCTGGTCTAAATATGATCTTCTAGGTCTTCCTCTTCCTCTCCTGGCTTCTATCTTTCCTTCTACGATATTTTTAATGAAATTGTCATGTCGTATAGGGTGGCCAACCATCTTTCCTCTTCTGTTGTCTATTACAGTATTTATTATGGTTCTTGTACTAGGCGGAGTACTATAACAACACTATAGTAATATAAAAAAATAAAAAAAAAATAAATATTTTTTTTTATATTAGGACACATTACACACACGGCTGGTTAACCTCATACTGAACCATTTCTAGTTCGTGTTGTGGTAGCTAACACAACTGATATACTACATATAGTACATACATATTTTATATAGATACATATTTAACACCCAGACCCACAGCCAACAAATTTAGTTAAGCACAAAGATGTTGGCCGGGCCGGGAATCGAACCCGGAACCTTCTGATTGCGATTCCGGCATGGTAACCTTTACGCCAACGAGGTCGTCAACTTATAAAACAAAGGACAATATATATAATGTATCTATATATTATTATTTTTTTTTAAATGTTTGATATGTCGTTCTGCGTATTGCAGGTTGAACTCTAACCTGCGCTGGCCGTTCCGTCGCGTGGTGGCGACCGTGATCCACGACTTCAGGCCGCTGGAGGCGACGCAGCTGGCGCTCCGCCCCGGGGCCAAGGTGCTGGTCCTCAGCAAGGAGGGGGACTCGCGCGGCTGGTGGAAGGGCCGCGCGCTTGATAAGGTAAGGGTACTTACTTGAGAACGCTAGAGGTATTGCGCTGTGGCCTACGTAGGACCCTGAAAAATTATTTTGAAAGGTAATATACAACTTTGTTAAAACAGTGATACAGTAGAAACTAGATTAAGCGAACTAATTGTTGTTGTTAGACATTCGGATAATCGTAAATCTGGATAATAGAAAGTATGATGGAAATCGTATTTATTTTAATTTTTAATGAGAGAACGGGGTAATGTTAGTTCCGTACGACAAGTTCGTGCTGCAAAAATACCGTCCGGATAATCGCGAATCCGCATAAATGAGGGCCGGATAATCGAGTTTCTACTGTGATGAATATAAGCATATATAAGAAATTATTTGCTTCATGAGACCTATTGAATTTGTAGTATTTAGGTATTTAATTATATTTTTTTAGGTTAAGTTTTAGTTATAATTAGTAATGTTTTATGTTCTTAATAAATTGTGGGAGACTTAATAATTAATTATTTCAATTTAACGGTAAAAACAATTTGAATATTATTTCATAAGTACGAATATCGCATTGTTTTTGTACAGCCATTATGTGTTTTATCTATGTGTGGTGAAGAAATAAATAAATTAATGTTTGTACAGGGCGACACACGCTCCGGCTATTTCCCGAAGGAGTGCGTGCGGGAGGATCCTGAGTGTATCGGCGCGCTTGATTGATGTCAGCTGTGCGCCGCTGAGCGCGACACCCCGCCGCAGCGGCACGCAGACGAACCGCAACGGCACGCAGGAGACCCAACAAACTACCCAGAAACACCGCAGAAGTACGCAGAGAAACCGCAACGGTACGCAGAGGAATCGCAACGGTACGTAGACACACCGCAACGGTACGCAGCGGACCCGTTAAAGTACACAGAAACACCGCAGAAGTACGCAGAGAAGCCGCAACGGTACGCAGAGGAATCGCAACGGTACGTAGACACGCCGCAACGGTACGCAGCTGACCCGTTAAAGTACACAGAAACACCGCAGAAGTACGCAGAGAAGCCGCAACGGTACGCAGAGGATTCGCAACGATACGTAGACACATCGCAACGGTACGCAGCGGACCCGTTAAAGTATTCAGAAACACCGCAGAAGTACGCAGAGAAGCCGCAACGGTACGCAGAAGAATCGCAACGTTACTCAGAAGCGCCGCAGCGGCATCTCAAATCTTCTCAGTTATATGTAGATGTAGACGCGTTGCAACATTATGCCGTGGCGTCGCATCGGTACGCAGAACAGTCGCATCGGTACGCAGAGCAGCAGCAACGGTACGCAGAGCAGCCGCATCGGTACGCAGAACAGCCGCAACGGCACGCAGAGGCGTCAAGACGGTACGCCAATGTGACACTGCGACGTGCCGAAGTGCCGCAAAGAAATGCGGAAGTGCCCCCGCTACCGCCGCCCCATGCGAGCGATAATGTGGACGCTGCTGACTTAGTCTGAATAAAACGGAAAAAAACACGAGAAAAGTTTGAGAAGGAAACAATTTCCAGATTTTAATACAATAAAAAAAATTCACTAATTACATGGCAGATGATCCTCGTCTTACCTCAAACATACATAAGCAGCCCACTATACGTTCCCACTGCTGGGACTCGGGGCCTTCTCTCACTAGGAGAGAGTTAAAGGCCATAATCCACCACGCTGGCCATGTGCGGATTGGCGATTTCTGGTATAAAAGAACATATAAAAAACAGTGAACGGTGTCAAAAGAAAACTGCTAGTGAATTGTGGAGTGAAATTTAACGGGTAATCGAAGAAAAGTTGCAAATTGCATATCTTGTTACGAATGTGAAAAATCTAGTTTGGACCGGTTTGAACTAGTATATTTAAAGTACGCAAAAGTGTGCGCTAATAAATCAATGTACTATATGTGAAATATAAGTGTATTGTTGTTGTTGTTTGTGAATACGGACCTTATTGCCTTGGAAAAGAGTTTAAAGTCGCAGAGTTGGAAACATTAAGTCAAAGAAATGACTGAAGTGAATAGGTGGTGCTTTAAGGGACAGATTAATGTATAGAATAAATAGTTATGAAATTGTGTACTATTTGTTCAGTCGTCCAGTTCAGTTGACCATTTTTAAGATGAATCTTGGATGGGAGGAATCTTAAATTTGATACCTGGCAAGAATGGAAGGTATATTAAACAAGATATCTGGCTAACATGGGGGGTATCTTAAACAAGATATCTGGCTAGAATGGGGGGTATATTAAACAAGATATCTGGCTAACATGGGGGTATCTTAAACAAGATATCTGGCTAACATGGGGGGGTATCTTAAACAAGATATCTGGCTAGAATGGGGGGTATATTAAACAAGATATCTGGCTAACATGGGGGGTATTTTAAAAAAGATACCAGGCTAGGTACAGCCAGGTCATGAGGCAAGAAGAACCCGTATTTCCAGAAAAAAATTGTCAACTGATTTAGATAGCTGAATAAAATACCTCTAAGAAATGAATATATAGGAAACGTGTTTCCATTTTATTTAAAACTGAAAAAGCGGATGTTGAATATAGTTACATATCTTTTTAGGGGTGATTGAAAACGTTAGGCGGAATGATTTAAATTAAAAGCGGGTTTCTTTTAGATGTTTTACTACTAAGCAATTACGAAAGATTAAATTGCTTGCGGTATGTATTAAGTATCATATTTATTTTAATATCAGCACATTTGCGGGCAGAAGTCGTATTAGTTATCTACCAATTTGAGAATAATGAGCAGGTTCACAAATGGACTTTAAGTAGCAATTTTTTTGAAAAACCTTTTTTTTAATTGAAAATTTGGCAAAAAAAAATTACGCACAAGCCGAAAATTTAAAGAAATTAATTCTGATTCAAAAATTGATGAGTTTTATTTTCACTTTTAATTAGCAATAAAATGCATTTGTTTTAAATAAAATATGTGTATGTTGTAATAATAACATTGAGTAAACTAATATTAAATTTAGTTACAAATGCAACAAATATATGTAATTGGGATAACTATAAAAGTTTAAAGACGGTAAAATATTTGAATTTTGGCCGCCCTACGCTCTCAATCTGCCTTAATTAGATATATGGACTGTTTTACAATACCAGTGATATTTAAAATTTGTAGTTTAGGTAGATACTTCCAATCCATATACAACGTTTATTAATAAAAATATAGCTGAAAAAATATTTAGAAAAGAATAATGATGTATATTGAAAACATGACTTTAAATTATAACATTATATTTTTGGAACGAAGTTCCTTATCGCGCGTTACGAAAGGGGGCTAGAAGGAAAAAGTTCTTACGAAAAGTTGTCACGACACTTTTTGCGCACGGTATGGCAACGTCGCATCTCCAAAATTTGTTCGGAAGTCAAATACGGCTATCAATGAAAGTATTCACTAATCGACAACAGCGCCATTCATTTCAGGTGGAGTTGCGATTGAGCCTACTGATTAAGTTTATATTACTTTCTATTTTGTTAATAACTAAAAATATTATTATAACATAAAAAAAAATATTACTATTCCTTCACTAATTAATCGAAAAGTACTTGGTTCCATCCGGGTTACCCTTGACACCTCTCAAGTTTTTTATTAAAGATATATGTGCAAAAATTATTTAAAAAATAATAATTAGTCACTAATTAATCATGTAAAATAATCATGACGTTAAAAAATATGACAAATGTTTAAATGTAAATAGATTAATCTATATGGCATGTTGACAATTACAAATACATTTCAAATTATTTATTATGTATGTAATCGGACACTATCGTGAAAAAAGCACGAAATATACATATATTTTCGTATAACCCATATAAATTAAAAAAAAACTCATATACTTTTGGAAGAAAACGGGTTTCGAGGCCTGAATCCACAAGATACTAGATATGGGAACTTACTTAAGCTGTTAACAAATAAATGGCATTTATTTAGGTCAAAATACATCATGGTAAACAAAGTAGAATGATATTTTAAAATAAATAAATCTTGTATAAAGGCAAAATCTTAAATTAGCAGTTTTTTCGTTATAAATCTTAAACGGTAAAACTATCGAAAAAATAGCTTCGGCCGTTTAAAGAACTACTTAAGGACTATTTATGGTACCAATCAGACTTATCAATATGAAAAAATGCTGATTAAAAAAACTTAAATTGTTCTTTTTAACCAGTTTTATTTCTAATTCATGAGTCTGATTGGTACCAAAATAAGTGTAAATATTGTTAGAGCGGTTCTTTAGACGGCCTTTTAGTTATTTTTTCCGATTACGATTTGTAGCGAAAAAACTGTTAAATTAAGATTTTGCCATTATCTTTGCCTTAAAATAAATAAAAATAGCACTTCCAAACTCTTCTCTTTTAGGATTATCACTTGCATTGGGATAGACCAGCGAAGTAGAATAAACGGAAGAGTAACTCCATACAATTGCCGCTTAGAATTTGGATCCGTCTACACACACGATTATACTGCTATCCTAACGAAACACACAAAGCTCACACGCGATTGGTGCCGTGCCACACCATGTGACGCCACGCGGGCGCGCGGGTAGTTGTTTTGCCCCGCCCACCGCGGTATTTAACGATTACGCGTGGAACCATTTTATCGGCCAAGTTACTATTCTATTTATTCCGATTCGCTGGGATAGACATACGCACAAACATACACTCAAGTCAGACTTTAGAATTTAGCTATCTAAAATGTGTCTCGTTGCGGGATTTGAATCCGGGACGGGCGCTTTGCAGTCTGTGGGGTACAGACAACTAGACCAAAAAAAATGGTAGAATTATTATTTCAAATGTAAATGTATTCTTATTTTTAATTACACTCCAAAAACATTTATAAGTAAGATAAGGTGCAAACATTTAAAAATATATACAGTGTAAACTCCATGTAACGTCACTTGATTTAATGACAGACTCTCTAAAGCGTCGAAATCAATTGGCTTTAGTTGGTTTAACTTGTATCCCATACAATGATGCATTCTCTCTATTTAAGAACCACTCTCTATCACGCCATAAAATGTACAGTCCCTTCAGTGTCGTTCTATTGAGTTTACACTGTACTTATAATAAAATGCAATCAGTAAATTGAAGTTTCAAGTTGATATAAAAAGAATATATTTTAAGTGCATGTAATTACAGTAGTATGCAAAGGGACATATTTTTGTTCGCGGAGTGGGATGAAAGTAATAAATATATATTATATTTTCATAAACTAAGAATCGTAGGTAGATTTGGCGTTTCAAGATTTTCTCTTCTACTAAATGTAAAATAAATAGGAACAGTATAATGCGATTTGAATAACGTATGCCAGAAAATTGACGACATATAAGTAGAAAAATTGACTTTTTAAAGAAATTATTTTGAAAATTGTAATATATAATATTGAATTTTCAGATGATACCAAAAAGAAATGCAATGTTCGGTCAAGAAATTGTGTTTTTCGGGCTTAAAAATCGCGCGAGCACAAAAAAATAGACTTGATATTTAATTACCTTAGCCCCCCTTTCCTTTTACAAAAAACCCCTTCGTATATCCCGCCCCCATTAAATTTTTTGAAAGGGGGTGGGATTGGGGGATCAAATCAAACAAGATCGATCTAATATATCGACCTTAGTAGGTCGATATATTATGATGATATTTCATTGCACCCATGTCATTCTTCTTTGATGTGTGTAGAGGTAGTAAAATCTTAATTTTTCCCCAGCTCACAACAAGTAGAGGCTAGTTTTTTGAATCGCATTGTACATCGCTGTTGATGGTGCAAAGTAATGCTTTAATCTATGCAGATAATTGTTAGTGATAAAAAAATACGTTTATTGTCTGTTCAACAAGTCGAGCTAATGGGTGATAGATAAATACCTGGCGTCTGATTCGTCGAGGTGTCTGCGTGGATGGCTGCAATTGGTGCACGCTGTCTACGCGCGTGATTTTTGACGAATCAGGAGCTAGGATTTATTTTTATCACCGTATTAGCTCGATTCGGCGAACGTACTATAGTTTTAACTCTGACATTATCCCTATTTACTGTTACTCTTTCTCTCTCTAGAATATTCTAATGATGGTGTTCAAACGTCTTCTGTTAATTGAATAAGTTAACTTAACCTTACGTAAGTGAGAACTAGTCGATTATGATTTTAGTCTTCCTTTACCACATACATATTTAGATAAAAATATATATGTTATGGCGCAAATATGTTATAAATTATTCCAGCTTAGGCTGAGTCGCTAACTCATCTGGTTAGCTGATCACATGCCTAACTGTAGAGATGCGTGACTGCGAATAATCTAATTATCTACAACCAAATCGACCAGTCGAATTATCTACAACTACTAATATACACGTTCGACTTGAATATTAGTAATATACTAATGTTAATAATCGAATGATGACTACTAATTAGTTACCAATGGCGTTTTGACTCAATTGTTAGCGAATCTTGTCAATGTCACTTGTTAGTTTCAAACGAATGAAATATGAATGAATCGTTCGCCGGACTCCCGCGCCGCTCCCTAGCGCCACCGCCAGTCGAATTACGTCATTCAAAGTTGTTAGTTACTAATTTTTGGAGATCATTCGAATGAGTCGAATGATTTGTAAAGTCGAATAATTCGACTGGAATCATTCACAGTCGCGCATCGCTACCTAACTGTAAGGAGTATAAATAAAAATCAGCAAAACTTTTGCTCAATATTTTCAAATAAATCGTACCTACATATTATTTTACTGGTAACTAACCTAAAACATTTTAAGTTGGTGCGTTCTCGGTGCGCCTTAGAGTTGAAATAGGTTCGTACTGCAAAGGTGGTTTACTCGCCGCTGGAAATCAGTTGGAAAAAGTCCCTAATCATCAAACTATAAGCGACGTGGTTATTCGCTGTTTTTTTGTTCGTTATCGCGTAAGTTCGACGAGCGAGCCTTTCACAAGTTTTCGTGAAGAAAGTCGCAATAGTGGAAATTCACCCGTGTGGTTTAACCTCTGGAGTTACCCAAAAGTGGTGCATGAAAGTGGATTGCATGCGGCAGAGATGAGAATGTTGAGATGGATGTGTGGAGTAACGAGAATGGACAAGGTAAGAAATGAGTATATTAGAGGAAGTTTGAAAGTAGCTCCAGTGACGGGGAAAGTGGAGAGCGGAAGGTTGTCTCGGTATGGGCATGTGATGCGTAGAGAGGAAATGCATGTCACTAGGAGGAGTATGGATATGGTTGTACGAGGTAGCGGAAGTAGAGGTCGACCTAGGAAGATGTGGCTGAATTGTGTAAATGAGGATATGGAAGAAAAAGGAGTGTATGTGAATATGATATCTGACAGAATCGTGTGGAAGAGGAAAACTTGCTGTGCCGACCACACCTAGTGGGAAAAGGTTGAAGAAGAAGAAGATTTATTTTCTCACCAAGTGCTGTACACTCCAGAGGTTAAAAAAGTTTTGCCTTAGTTCCAGCAATCATGTATATCCTTAACTTAAACAAACGATATTTCGTTTATTATCTTTGTAAAACATATATTATGTACTTTATTATACTATGTTCTAGCCTTATGTGCCAAAATCTTTTAATGATTAGTTACCTACTTATCTATCTTTTAAATAAATTATAGAAATGTTTTATTCATATTGCAAACTTAGGACATAGTATATGTTTAAAACTAAAAGCTCTCAGGCAGGTAGTGCTGTAAGTAAATCGAGACGCGTGTTGTTTTTTATTTATTTATTTATTTTGCCTGTCATTGGAGAATACAAATACAACAACACAATACAAATAGTTTATGCACAAATACAGGGGTGAAACGTACTATGGTATTGAGGGAAGTATAGCATTTTACGAGAAAAAATAAAGATTTTAAAAATGCTTCACTGCTTTTTACGTAGCAATTGCAGTAAAATAGTCATATATAAATTTAAATATGTAGTATAATTGAATTTGCTCATTCTACAAATCAGCAACGATTTCTGATTCGCACCAGATCGCAACTCACCTGGTGTTAAGTGATGTTGCGATCTAGAATTAATCGCGCTTGCCTAGAAGAAACTGTTTCACTCTTGCCTTGAAAACAGTAAGGTTTTAGTTCAGTGGGATTCCGGCAAGGAGTTCCACTATTTGGCCGACCGTACTATAAGTGTGAAAGCGAAACGCTTAGTACAGATTTTTTGGCACTTCAATTGAAAATCGGTTTCTTCTACCCGTTTCAACTTACAGCATGAAAACCCAGCTTTTATTAGGAATTATTACTTCCACTGTTGTATTCAAAACATACCTCAATTCTTTATTCTATGGACATTCCAGAGTAAAGTACTTATTGTTGTAATAGAAATAATTACAATTACAATATTAATATAATTGGACACCACTTCGTTATAGTCTGTGGGATGTTTCAATACTATTTAACACTATATTAATTTTACTAGGTTTTGATTTTATCCATCAATATAAACAACTTTACTATGGAGTCAATACAAATATTGCAAAGAAAAAAAACGCAGTGAAAAGACAACTAAGAATTGCCTTGCAACTTTGAAAACTGTTCCGGTAATACATGTTTGATTTATAAATAATGAAAAAGAAAATAAAAATATTTATTTACTAACTTTTTACTATTACATAAGCTCTGGTGACTACATCTTTTTCGATGACATTCCGGATTATGACAGACTTTTTCCAACGTATTTACCTAAGTGTAACCGTTTTTTCCTCCAAATATAAATTCAGGTGCCTAACTTGGCTCCAATGATAATATACCACTTGATAGCAGATGTAAGCAATGTCTCATATTAGCGCTGTTTGCCTCTGCGGTCGCGGGACGCGGTGCTAGACAAGGACAGAGCTATAATGTGTCCGTGCGGTAGAGCAGGACGCACTAGAGTTCAACGAGGTGTAGCACACTGCGTGGAAGATGGATAAAGCTATACGCCATTAACTAGGATAATAATATCATTGGTTGGCTCCATAGTAAAAATTGATTGTACATTTATAGTTTTTTTTTATTGCAACTATCCGTGACCTTAGCTCCAAATCATGTCTCAAATTCTATATCATAAAATAAGTTTAAGATGTCGACTTGACAGTTCTTAGATCTAATCTCACATTTACATAAAATACATAAATACTATATGTAATATGTTATTTTATTACTTAAGAAATCGCGGGTGTAACATGGCTCCGGAATAGATAAATTTATCGCACGAGACAACGTTGTGATTGCGTTCTGACGTCATTGCTGACGACATTGGACGCAGCCAATCATAACGCTCGTTCTGTATGACGTAATTATTAAATATGCTTAACATAGGTCCAGGTTAAAAATAATGCCCGTTGGATGGTTGTTCCCCGGCACATTTGTTTTCGAGCAATATCTTCAGATGCTAAAACGCAAATTCAATGAATTGAACTACTTTTACTAGTAGCTTTACATCAGGCAAGTTGTAGACAAGCGAAAAAAATAAGAAATAATACAATGGTTCCAGATCAAAGAGTTAGAAGTGAGCCAAATATATGAATGTAAAAAACGTACATTATTATATTATAACTTCTTGAAAAAAAACATTCAATGATTTCAAAATAGACCCAAAAATGTCAGTGATTGCGTGAGACCTATTTATTATGCTAAAATTAAAATTTTTATGTATGTTTATTTTCATTAATGTAATTTAGATACTAAAATACAGTCCAATAAAAAAAGCTAATATAGATAATTAATGTGCATCTATAAATGCTGCTCCGGAAAGCAGTTGTTTTAATAAATGAAGAGAAACTGATATTGCTCCGCCAAGTTTTACTTAAGTGCGGGATAAAACTATCTACCCGATGCTATATGTTACGCCCGCTGATAAAAACTTGATCTTTCTGTATATACTACTTGTTGACTTATTCTACTACTTGTTATAGTATTAGTTAGATCGATGGCCATATGCAAAACTATGCACAATTGAATGTTACCCTTTCCCTGTAAACTATAATGTATTTAGGTGATTGTATACTTACCACTCTTAGAAACGCAAAGGTCCTGTCAAAATAGTGACCGCTCTTGCTTATTTGTGAATTTACTAATTCGACTCATTTCTCGTATATATTGCGTTAACCAAAAAATCCCTGGCAACAAAAGCTATAATGATATATTATTTAGAATTGTCACTACTAAGTCTAGTTAATTTATTTTTCTTAATCCAGTTCGTAATCAGTAGTACCAAAGACAAATTTTATATAAATACATATATGTTCCGGGGCTATTTAGCAGCGCCCTCTGGCGAATAATACGAAAAATAAATACTCTATTTGCGATGTACGATTTTTAATTTGGAACTGTTGGTCTTCTATATATATAATGTGTCTATGGTACCTAATACTGATTACGAACTGGTTAAAGAAAATAAACTTGTTAACGCTTCTCATAAGTAAGCGGACGAATATATTTGCACTTTTCTCCAAAATTATTTAATCAAACACTTTCGTAAGCAAGTGTACATGTAAAAGACATACCCCTTAAATTTTCTTTCAGCATTCTTTTGAGCTGAGGTTTTTTGTTGAGGGTAAAGCCCTATAATAATACTTAACACCGAAACGTAATACACACATACTTATTCAAATAAAAATACTTTTTTGTTATGTAGAAACTTTGTAAACTGATCACGTAAGGCATCTTAATGTCAATCCGCGTAGCAAACGGTCTCACTTATATTATAATGTATTAAAAGTTGGAATGAGTTCAACTGACTCTTCAACTCTGACTGCTTGAATCTTATTTAACTTATAATAACAATGTTAAAAATATGTATAATGTTTTTGATATAAATAAATGATATTAAGTTAATAATAGGTTGATGTAAAAGTGAGACCGTTTTTTACGCGAAATAGTAAGGTAGAAAACCTAAAAACGTGATTAAAAGTTTATGGAATTTGTTAAAATTTTGGATAAATATTCAATCACCTTTATATACATTGAGTATATATGTCAATGTAAGTGTATTCTGTGTTCTATATAGTTGTTAAATATGTAAAATGCAATTTGAAATTAAGTGTAAAAAATATTTAAAAATGGTCAAATACATAAAAATTAAAATGCGGATATTTTAATTTATTCTAAGTATTAAATGTTTTAAGATAAGACAAATACTGTTAAAAGCATTATGCTGTCTACTTGTTCTATAGCTGTTAAAACTCTTTCTTATATTAAGTAGTCAATTCAAAATGTATATTTAAACATTTTAGTGCTTTTAAGAAATTCGCAAGAAATAAATGCAATATTTAAATTAAATATAAGACAGATAGATACAAAACAAAAGTATATTTAAAATTGTTGTCGTTGGAGACAGGTTATTTTATTGTTATGAAAGAAAGAAAAACATATTTAATAACTCTACCGTAAGATAAAGTATATTTATTGTAACGCTTTTAAATTGGAGGGTGACGGTATAGGTGATTAGATTGATACACTGATTATATAATAACTATTTATTTACACTTCACGGTTTGGTTGTAGAACAAGGTAACTAATATTACATATAATCTGAATACAATATAATCAAAGTGGCGCAGGCTTGAGCATGAGAATTAAGATAAATTTGGGCGCCGTGACATAGAATGTCTGTAATAAGGATCTCTCTTGGTTAGCGTACAAGGTCCAAGGAGTCCTGACAATAAAATATGAAATCTCTAGGGTCGTGATTCAAAGCCTACATAGATCTTAGATGTTAGGTGCAACCATTAGTACTTAGGTTTTCATTGTTTTAGTTAAGAACGACACATTAGTAAAGAAGACACCGGCCACAAGGAGGGTCCGGTGTTACCATTAGCCAAGTCGAGGGTAGGTGGCGACTGAAGGCGGGCTCCAGCGCGGCAGGGAGACAAGAAGAGAAGAGCAGAGGGCTCCCTCCACGAGCTGGAAGCTCCGTCGGCTCGCACCTCGAGGCACGTGGGTCAAGCGAGTGTGTCGTCGTGGCAAGTGTGTCCGACGAGGACTTGAAGCGGGCAGGAGAGGACTCCGTATCCCGTGTGCTGCGACGCTAATGTCGCCCCATTAGAATGTAGTGACTATATCAAAAAACCCTGTTAACAAACAGTTCTACTTAGCCCTCATACACGTGTCGGGATCAAAGGTTATATGTGCAGTGTCATGAAAACTTACCCTAGTTTTGGGGTTAAATGATGCTGCCGGGGCCTGGCCGCGGGGCGAGGACTCTCGAGGATGAGGCTGCCAGGTCCACGGACACGTATTTTCAATGTGCACTGTAATAAAATTCGACGATTGAACGATACCGAATCGAAATACGACGTGGTCTATCTACCGCACAAAAACTCACGGAACACAAAGCTATGAATGATGGCGTCTGCGTGGCGGCTGCTAGTCCATCGGTTGGTGGCAGGCCTTCCGCAGCAGGAGTCCGGTGATCAATGACATCAGGGTGAGAGCGGCGCGGGAAAAAAGAAACTCGCGAGCCGGCGCCGAGCGCCGGCCGCGGTATTCCGACACCAATCCCCGCGAGTAAAAGAAGCTAAAGGCCCAGCGGACTCGCTAGTCTGGCTCGCGAACTCCCTCCATCTTCTTGTTGACTTTGACATATAATTTGTCACCTGTCATTTAGTCTATTCTTCGAATACGCTGATCTACAGTCCTTGGAGTATCGAATCGAACTAATCGAATAAAGGGGTTACACAAGGCCCCCAACAGACATAAAAACACTCGCTACTATAACCTGCGAAGGAGACAATTGGAACTAAAAGTAGGGCAGACGGTGTGGAAGAGAACATTCCCACTGAGTGACAAGGGCAAGTTCTTTTCGGCTAAGCTAGCGCCAAAATTCATTAAATGCGTCGTGGCAGCAAAAAGAGCGCCGATGGTGTATGATTTGTTAGATGGAGAGGGTAAAGACATAGGTGCATGGCACATTAAAGACATTAAAACTACAAATTAACTAACTGGTAGTTTTGATTGGTTAACTTTTTGGAATGAATACTGATACTTGATATTGAGGTGTCCTTATTGGATACTCCTTACTACTTATTCTTGTCATCTATTGATAGGAACTACACCTTGTCCTAGCTTATTGTTTTACCAATAGGAATACTAGCGACCACCTGTTATTCTATTCAGGTGCTATATATAGTTCAGTGTGTTACTCGACACTGCTATTTACTCTTGTCAGCTGCTACTCAGTTGAAGGGAGATCTTTGGCGTCCTATGGCGTTATTTATAGGTGTACTCTTAATACCTGTCTACCTAGGTATGGGGAGTTGTCTCATTTTGTATGGTTAACAGTTAGGTTGGCATGTTATGATCAATTTTATAAAGTTGATAGTTAGGTTAGACACTAGTTCAAGTACTATTCACACTTGTCTAGACTTTTTTAGTACCACTTTTTGTTGAAATTTGCTGTTGGTTTAACTTGTTACTATGTTAGCTTAGTAGTGTTTTGCATATCTTTTATTAAATATAACTTTTACTTAAGCATGCAGAATATACACATACACATAAACTTACATTTTAAAACTTTACTTTGGAACTTAGTACCATACAGTGATGTACTTTATAAATGTGAAGGAACATGATGTTATGAATGGCTCTAAATTAAGTTAGTTAGGTTTAGTGTAGGATATTGGTAGGTATAATATAGGTGTTAACTATAGCACCGTAGGCCATTCTGTCGGGCACTCTAAACCGAAGCCAAGGTGACTTTCCTCTTTCATTTTTCTTTCTAATTCTTAATCTTTATCCTTTTATCTATTCTGTTTATTGCTGAAGAGCGGTTGAAATACTTCTAAAACTAAATTGATAGCTTAGATATAATTTAAATTAGTTTTCTAGACAACAGTAATTAGTTTGATTTTCAAAATTAATTTAAATTTTAATCACATCTTAATTTGCTTACATTTAACTTAGAGTCTTGATTTAGTTTAACTGACCTGATTTTAATTTTTATTTCTTTCTTTTAATTTTTCTTTGGTTCTTCCCAACCCATGATGCCTTTGGCAATATACCGTTTTCTCATCTCACTGTAAATCAGCAACTAAATTATAAATTTATTTTTTTGGATCTAAAATCTTTAAATACATTCTTTATGCAGACTAGGAAGGATAGACTATAGATACATATGTAAGTTTATTTATACCACATTATTAACATTATATTATGTAAATTTATTGCATAAATTGGCAAAGCCGCTAAGTTACTAGAGCAGTTTTCGCGGACTCTATAAATAAGCTATAAACGCGTACCTTTTAATTAAATTAAACTCCATGTAAAGCGGATACTGACTCCTTAACAGTGCCGATACACAGGATATTATACAGGCGGGGGTGCACCTGTTCTTAAAATAAGCCTTAGCACAAAAAACCTATTTAATCTTAACGGGGCGGTGTTGTACCTCGATAAAAATAAGCCTTAGCAAACTCTTTTAATCTTAACGGGGCGGTGATGTACCTCGATAAAAATAAGCCATAGCATACCACTCATCTGATCATATTATGTGAAGATAAGATGATGATTATACCGGGGAGATAATATATTAGTTTATTCTATCACTTAGAGAAGGGAAGAAGTTAATTTTATTCCCAGTACATTTGGTTATATCCAATGGCCTGCAAAATAATTTAATTTTCAGAACCTATCTGCTAGACAATTTGTATAAAATATCTATGTACTAGTATAACTATATGGGTTTTGTAGGGAGTTAACATTATTAAAGTGAAATATATTCCTTTTCCTTCCACAAAGTAATTTAATATTAAAACAGAACAAAGTATAACATTTACTACATTCACATTTACATTATTATATTTAATAAGTTATTTTCACTAGTTACAGCTGGTACTCTAATATACATAAACAAAATAAAAACACTGTTATCTATAGGTTAAGATTATTTTAGTACTAATTATACACTTAGTAGTTGTTGTAGTTACCCATCATGGGGTTAACTCAGATTTGTTTAATTTATCGTTTAGAAAATGTTTTTGGAGTTTAGTTAGATTTTTTAATAACTCATATTGGTTTCGTTTGGTGTTTTGAACATGTCTTCGGACATTTGTTTGTTTTTTAGATTGTTGGTTTGTTTATGGTATAGTTTCGGAACTTATGTAAGATTTTTGATTCACTCATACCTATTTGTTTAGTTTGGTAGTTCAAGTATAGAATTGGATAGTTTTCTAAGATTTTAGTGTGGATAGTTACGTTTCATTAATTGTATAGTTTTGGACTTTTGTCAGATTTTAGATTAATTAATATTTAGGTTAGTAGTTCAAGTGTTCGTTTGGTTTATTAATTCAAGTTTAGAATTTGCTCGTTAAATTTTTTGGTTTGGATAGTCTCGTTCAATTTTGTTTTGTAGTTTTGGGACGCGTTAGATTTTTGATTGGTCATCTTCAATCACCGCCAGAGGTAATTCTTGGTAGTACAACAGTAGGTTACGGCTGGGGGCAGCCGAGAATTCACTGGCGTGAATTCTGTTTCTGTTGGGGGCCTTGTGTAACCCCTTTATTCGATTAGTTCGATTCGATACTCCAAGGACTGTAGATCAGCGTATTCGAAGAATAGACTAAATGACAGGTGACAAATTATATGTCAAAGTCAACAAGAAGATGGAGGGAGTTCGCGAGCCAGACTAGCGAGTCCGCTGGGCCTTTAGCTTCTTTTACTCGCGGGGATTGGTGTCGGAATACCGCGGCCGGCGCTCGGCGCCGGCTCGCGAGTTTCTTTTTTCCCGCGCCGCTCTCACCCTGATGTCATTGATCACCGGACTCCTGCTGCGGAAGGCCTGCCACCAACCGATGGACTAGCAGCCGCCACGCAGACGCCATCATTCATAGCTTTGTGTTCCGTGAGTTTTTGTGCGGTAGATAGACCACGTCGTATTTCGATTCGGTATCGTTCAATCGTCGAATTTTATTACAGTGCACATTGAAAATACGTGTCCGTGGACCTGGCAGCCTCATCCTCGAGAGTCCTCGCCCCGCGGCCAGGCCCCGGCAGCATCATTTAACCCCAAAACTAGGGTAAGTTTTCATGACACTGCACATATAACCTTTGATCCCGACACGTGTATGAGGGCTAAGTAGAACTGTTTGTTAACAGGGTTTTTTGATATAGTCACTACATTCTAATGGGGCGACATTAGCGTCGCAGCACACGGGATACGGAGTCCTCTCCTGCCCGCTTCAAGTCCTCGTCGGACACACTTGCCACGACGACACACTCGCTTGACCCACGTGCCTCGAGGTGCGAGCCGACGGAGCTTCCAGCTCGTGGAGGGAGCCCTCTGCTCTTCTCTTCTTGTCTCCCTGCCGCGCGGGAGCCCGCCTTCAGTCGCCACCTACCCTCGACTTGGCTAATGGTAACACCGGACCCTCCTTGTGGCCGGTGTCTTCATTACTAATGTGTCGTTCTTAACTAAAACAATGAATACCTAAGTACTAATGGTTGCACCTAATACCTAAGATCTATGTAGGCTTTGAATCACGACCCTAGAGATTTCATATTTTATTGTCAGGACTCCTTGGACCTTTGTACGCTAGCCAAGGGAGATCCTTATTACATACTACTTAAGACATTCTATGTCACGGCGCCCAAATTTATCTTTATTCTCATGCTCAAGCCTGCGCCACTTTGATTATATTGTATTCAGATAATATGTAACTAATACTTGTGCTACAACCAAACTGTGAAAACTGAATAAATAGTTATTATATAATCAGTGTATCAATCTAATCACCTATACCGTCACCCTCCAATTTAAAAGCGTTACATTATGGCTGTTGTGACCTTGATAGAATATATTTTTTCTATTTAGTTGCTCAGCTGATAAGAGAAAAGATATAAAATTAAATGTATTTTCTAGATTTGTAGTCAAAACCTTTCATGAATGTTAATTCTTATGGCTTCTCTTCGCAACCGGCCTTTATGGCCGATTATATGTTGTATTTATTATAATATATTATATTGCATATTACGCACTTTTTTTGCTAGGGTCTTAATAACCGGCTGTTACTCGGCAAACTAAGCATCTAATTGTGCACAGGGTTACCCATGAAAACAGTGATCGCGGCGATATTGTTTTTTTTAAGACTAGGTAAGGTAATAAAAAACACATATAACAATTGTTTTATATTTCGCCACGGTGGCCGGTTGTAAAACAGAGACCATAAGATCTTTCGAAAATATTCTATTACAAATTGCGTTATGGAGGTTGGTAAGATATTACAACGCTGTTCAAACGCTATGCGACTTGGTCCAAGACGTTGCGCGTTTGGTAGAATAGGTTTGGCGCCCAGGTTGCATATCATTTGAAACAATTTGTATATATTTATTTTTGGTAATAAATTGTTGCTAGCATTGTTAAAATAACTACCAAATGGTAGAATATTATTGAATCTCGCTTCCACTGCTTTTATGTAAATATTATAGAAGTACATAGGTAGAAAATAATAGGCATTTAATTCAAGGCTTTTTAAATTAAACACGTGAGCAGGAATGGTTGGATATGAAAAGAAATGTATGGTATTTTGATATTATTTATGATCGTGTTTGTAAATAGTAATTATTATTAAACAGAAATGGCATATCTCTGTTCTGTAGTAGGTAAGGAAATCCATAATAAATTACATGTCCAAGATATAAAGTCTTTTATTTTAATTATTTTATATAAGAACAGTCTTATAAATTAGTTACTTAAAATTTAGTTTAGATATAATGAAACATTTTTATTTAAATAAAAATAAAGGGTTAAAATATCGTGCTTAGTAGATTTATCACGAAAAATTCACATAAAATCAACAATTAATAATATTTAGATTATAAGCTCTAACAATTCTACATAATATTATTTATCTACAAAAAAGAAGGAAAATTAGTTGTAATATCTTTATAACTTCCAGAAACTCGATGTTTTTAAATGTTTAAACTACTAATTTTCAAAAATAAGTATCGATAATTTATTTTACATAATTATGTTTTAGAGGCGTTAAATTCATATCAGAATCAGATGAACTAGTTTTATAGGTACAAATCTCTGCTATACGTATAAATAAACAAAAGTCTTCAAATCGAAAAAATAAATAAAGATCAAATACCCGATTTCCCGCCATTTTGTTTATTTTTTTCTGTGGTCGGCCAACTATTCTGCCATTTTATTTTCATAATTATTTATTATTTATATTATTTGCAAAATTAGTAAATATTATGCCCAAATCTAAGTAATTTTAAAGAAGAAGAGAATGTTAAATAATGTTTCCACTGACAGGTGGAAAAAAATAGTGGAAAGACTTAAGTCTAATAAAATTCTCGTCTCGTGCTAGCCCTGAAGCTATTTTTTTTTTATAACTTATAGGTTTGCGTTTGACCACAGCTTGCCTGGTGTTAAACAATACTATGGCCTACGATGTTACACGCTTACTCTATATTTGAAGACCAAGACTAAGGTGGTACTTCTGAAAAGGAAACAGAGAGACTCAGGAAGAGAATTCCAAAGTTTTTAGTTATGCTATGCTATTTATGAAGAAGATTATCTTCTACTTGAGATCAGGCGTGCTACTGCCGAGGTATGTCCGTAGATCGGTGACAGTGGAGCGGATGAGTTTGGCGGGGATCGTGGGCCGCTGCAGCCGCTGGTATGCCGCGAAACGATGGCAGCCGCCGAAACTATAAAAAAAAACGAGTTAGGTACTGAATAATAATAATAAAATCTTTATTGTCAGACACAACGTCCATAGAGTAGGTACAATTTTTATACACGGTGTTCAGAAAAAATAAAATTTTAAAAATAAACAATTAAAAATTCCAGGATACATTTCTCTTGACAACAGAACAGCAAAAATAAATTAATATATATTATTATGAAAATACTTAGGGTATTATGCGTTTAATTTCATATAATGCATAGTATTATATAAAGTATAATGCGTTTAATTTTAGGGGTTTCAGGTTCCGTACCTAAAAGATAAAAACGGAACCCTATTACTAAGCCTCCGTTGTCTGTCTGTCTCCAGGTGTATCTCAGAAACCGTGAAAATATTAAGGGGGGGTCCCCACACAATAAACTTTTTTAGAGTTTTCTTAGTTTTCTTTTGCTATGTATTAAAAACGGTAGCTAGTAGACGCTTAAAATTTTCACAGGATATATTATATAGTTAGTATGTAGTATATATTTATTATTCTCTCTTATTTTATTGTCACTTTTAGCGATAAGGCCGCCATTTTCAGTGCTAGTTTTAAGCTTCTAATGTAAATAATTAACTTTAATGAGTGTGTGAAAATAAAGAAATGATGTTTCTTTCTGTAAAGTGTAATAAAAATTACGTGCCTGTAGTAATACTGCCCGCCCTCTGATCCTTCGATCCACAGCACGTCAATAGGAGGAACGTTGCCTTTCTCCTCCTCTTTCTGCCAAATATTAGAAATATATATATTTATATTATATACACAGTATCTATTTACCATCTATTGTACTTCGTAGTGCTTATTAATTATGATTAATTTTCACTAAAATAAATGTTACTGTTAAAGTTGATGTAAATTGTAATCTATTTCGTTATCAAACTTAAGTTAAAATACATTATGTACCTTATGTACAGATATATATACAGTGTAAACTCCATGTAACGTCACTCGATTTAACAACAAACTCTCTAAAGTGTTGAAATCAATTGTCTTTAGTTGGTTTAGCTTGTATTCCATACAATGATACATTCTCTCTATTTAACAACCACTCTCTATAACGCCATAAAATGCACACTTCCTTCAGTGTCGTTATATAAAGTTTACACTGTATATACACATATATTGATTGCTAACAAAATTGGTAAAAAGTATTCTTAGTGGTGTAGATATTAAAAAGCATAAACGAGACCCTATTAGGTACCTACCTACTAAAAAAAGTCTTTACTGAGATTTTACGATATCGATGTGGATATTATTAAATTAATTTTGAATTACAAGATTTTGCCTATGAATGTTGCCTTGTTTGTGCCTTTCTATACCTATATATATATGTGAAGAGGAAAAGTTTGAGTTTATTGTTTGTTTGACACGAATAGGCTCCGAAACTACTGGGTCAATTTGAAAAGTTCTTTCACCGTTGGTAAGCTACATTATCCCTGAGTAACATGGGCTATAATTTTGTTTCTCTTTACAACTTGGATTATTTTATAGCCCGTGCGAAGCCGGGACTAGCTGCTAGTCGCATGTAAACTCCTACAATTGCTATTTATTCCTAGCAGTTTTTTCAAGTATACATACCTGAATATGTTCGCGTAGAAAACGGTCACACTTACTTATTATTAAAAGTTGGAATGAGTCCAACAGTTTCGGTGCTTTCCGAGCACCATCTTCAGGGGCGAGTGTTACACGGACCGCCGCCGACGCGATCCGCGTCAGTGCACGCACGGATCTGTCAGCCAGTCTAAGTAAGTGTGACCGTTTTCTACGCGAAAATATTAAGATGCCTTACGTGAACTACAATGTTTCATACCTGAATAGTCTCCATGAGCGACTTGACCTTCTCCTCATCAAGGATGGACGGTATGGGGCGAGTGATCACCGCCATCGGAACATCGTGCACCTCCGTCACATACGCGCTGTGGACGCTTGACATTCTCGCAGCTGCGCTAAGCAACACAAAACTCATTGGTGCGACGATCAAAAATGCGCGGGGAAAAGAGGCGGCCATTTTGAATTTTGTTTTTTTTGTATAAAATAGATAATTACTGTCTCTATGTATATAAATAGAATCTTGCGTGAGAGGGATTTGCCAGGAGAAAATTCGCTGGAAAGTTTGAAAAGAGTATTTTATTTTAGTAATTACGTTTGTGATTTTTATTATTATTTATTTATTCTCAAAGCTGAGCATGTATAAAGTTATTGGAATTAACTTTTTATCTTTATTTTCATTTGTATTCACGAATTAAACATGATATCCCATTGATTTTGTAAATAAAAATATGAAAATAAAAATCTTTTTTACAACTCACTAATCTCACTAATTTAAAATATGTTTTATGTTATATTGATGAAAGTTTATTGAGAACAACACTTAATTTAAGATTTTGATAGGAAATTTATAAAAAAGTCCAAAGTTGATATAAATTATTGATTCTCCCAAAGTTAACAAACGTTATTAGTTATTTTGGTAAGTTTTATTTTAGAAAAATATTTTATAATGTTTTTCGACAGCACACTGCACAGCTGAATAATAAAGATTTTCAGATTTATATAAACTTGACCACTGACTTGTACTTCGACTAGACCAAACTTGTAAACAAATATGTAATAAGTAATTTCCACTTGACAAGATATTACGACAATGGGTGTTTGTCGTAATAAATATTACACAATAACTAGCATTTCGAAACCGATCAAAGGAAATACTTTATCTTGATATCTTTGCACGTAATTTTGTAACTGATTGATAAGTCGCACATACCTACTTAATACCTACATATACAATTACACATATACATATATCTATCTATTTTTTTTAATGATAAATGGGCTTACGTTTTACCGCAGCTAGCCTGATGTTAAGCTTGACTGTGGTCTAAGATGTAACACGCTTGCCCAGAAAGAACCTATTTACTCTAGATTTGAAGACCCCCAAATTGTACTTCTCGGGAAAAAGAGACTCAGGAAGAGAGTACATATATATTCCATTCTAATCTAATATATAAAATACTTATTGTATAGTTGGTAAACATTAGAATAATAATTCAGACTCAAACTTTCCTTCAAAAGTAAGATATAGGTATAGCTATATCAATATTATTAAAATTAGGTTTTACTCGAATCAAAACAAAAACATTTTAAAATTGACTATTACCGTGAACTTTTAAATCTTTTCTTTATTGATGCAACTTAATTTTTTATTCTTTATGCATATCCTATAGCTGTGTATAATCGTTTATTGACAAAACTAAAATTAATAAATAAAAATAAATTTAAACATAACTTAAGAAAAATATGTTTTGTTATTTTTTTTAGATTACAAATTTTTCGTTTTTACTATGCTTTGTAAATATTATTCTTAATCTACGACTTTATATTATTTTAGTTTATGGAATAATTTTCTACAAGGGCTACTACGATTGAAACCTACATAGGAAGGAACTCTTAAATTCCCATATTGCAATATTTAAAAAAAAACCTTACACAAATTACTTATTTCTGGAATTTGAACTCGCTCATAAAGTGAAGGAAAACATCGCTAGGAAACCCACAAGCTCCAAGGACCAAAAAATCTGAAGACGTGAGTCATCCGCCAACATGCACTTGGTGGATTTACCTAGAGCTTCTCTATCTCTGGAGAAGACCCCGAGTCCCAGCAGTGGGACTGCTTATGCCTATTTTACTATTCTTCCACTTCTACATACGTATAGGAACTTATTATAAAATATTAAGTATACAGAACATAAATATTGCATTTTCCTTTTCATTTGTATTCTATAACTACTTAGTAAATTTTTTGTACGTACATACTTACTAAACAGTAGTCAATAACTCAAAACATCTATTTATCGAAACATTGATAATTAGTAGATACTTGAAAATCATTATGAAATCAAACCGCTTTAGTTAAAACCTTGAAAGAAAATACATCATAAAATAAACTAGCAATTTTAAAACTATAACTTACATTGTCTCTTAAAAGTATTAGCTGCTACGAAATGAACTATAGTTTTCAACATATGTTTAATTTACTTTGACTTATCACGTCTTACTAGTTTCGATGATATCACTGTACTAATAAAAGTATTAAATTGACAGTGACAGGACAAATAGTACTTACCTTCCTTCTAAAGGCTAAATGCGTTTGCTGAGTCATTTTCTAGGTACGATTTCAAGGTCGCGTACTAATGAATGAATATTGAATAATACTAACTTTGTAACGCGATATTTCGCGCGTAAATCGGGGACTAAATGTAATCTATTAGTTAATCCGGGATCTAAGCTATGGCCGCGAAATTTCATATTTCATTTTGAGAACTGCGAAGCTTTGAAACTCTCTTCCTGAGTCTCTTTTTCCCGAGTAAGTATGTATTACAATTTGGGGGTCTTCAAATCTAGAGTAAATAGGTTCCTTCTAGGCAAGCGTGATACATCTTAGACCACAGTCAAGCTTAACATCAGGCAAGCTGCGGTCAAATGTAAGCCTATTTATCATAAAAAAAACATATTGTTTGACCGTGAGTTAACAAACCTGGGCCTTGATTCTGTAAGGCCCAGACTTGTCTTGCCATAAACGCGTGGCCTTACAGAATCAAGGCCCTGCTTACTTACATCACTGAGGTACTATCAAGGGAGAGCAGCGGCAATGCGCGGTCCTGCATCCCTGCCCCCGTCGTGAGATGGGACACCGTGAGGTTGTAGTCGGTAGTGACGCCCCTCTGGCCCTCGAGCCCGACATACCCCGCCCGCCTCGTCCAGGCTTGCGGCAGAAGATGCATGTCCTCACGAAAAAAAAATGGCCAAGTGCGGGTTGGGCTCGCGCATGAAGAGGTCCGTACCATTATTGTAAGTTAGATTAAGTTAGTTATATCTAGTTTGTAAACAGTTTAGTGGACATTCAAATAAAATAAAAAAATAACGCCATAAAATGCACAGACTCCTTCAGTGTCGTTATATAGAGTTTACACTGTAGTTCCAAAGAAAGAAAGAAGAAGAGCAAGAGGCCGCCCGAAAAAGACATGGATGGAGTGTGTGAATGAAGACATGAGAGAGAAAGGATTGAGTGTGGAGATGACGTCTGATAGAGGAGAGTAGAAGAAGATTTGCTGTGCCGACCCCACCTAAATGGGTTAAGGTGAAGAAGAAGAAGAAGACTGTAGTTCCAAAGAAAATGTCTAATTCATCTCAACAAACTTGCAAAAAAAAATATCTGTATGGTGTAACTAATAAGTAAATAATGGATTCTTGTTGTTTTCAATCACTGGCCGTCAGGTCTGCGTATTAATTTGCTTTTATAATGCATCGACTGATTGCATTGTCTGCATGCACAAACAAGTGTAAATTTAACATTTAGTAATAATTTGCTCGCGCATGAAGAGTTCCATGAACCTACTAGGCGCACAGAAGCCACGCGCAGAGTTTACGTGTAGCCGAGAGGCCATCTTGTTTCTTTGATTGTTTTGAATGAATGGGTGATCGTAGTAAGTTAGGGTTGTGCTATTTTTTTATAAAAAATAATTTTCAACTTTTGTATGGAAACAAAAATTTGCTGGTTTCCCGCTAAAACTTTCAGAACACAATCTTTATAACGAGTACTTTTAGGGATTTTCGGCTTACCATACCCTTTCCTGATAACCCTGATATAAAATATATATATGTAGTATATTAGTTGTGTTAGCCACCATAACACAAACTAGAAATGGTTCAGTATGGGGTTAACCAGCCGTGTGTAAATGAAAAATATATATTTTGTGGCACCCGTCTTCAGATCAATTTCATTCACACATAGAACACACGACTATCACACCTTTCAGACCAACCAAACAATGGATATCAAAATCGGTGCATCCGTAATTTCACACACACTTTGTGTTTATATGCGAAACACACACACAGTATGTGTTTATATGTGAAACACACACACAATGTTTATGTGTATTTCTGTGAAACAGCCAGTTTGTTTTTAATTGTGAAGAACACACACACAGTTTGTGTTTTTATCTATGAAAAGCACACACACAGTTTGTGTTTTTATCTATGAAAAGCACATACACAGTTTGTGTCTATTTTGTCTATGGCCTCACAGTTTTTGCGTTGGGTTTTAAAGGGCTTAGATATGATAAATAAAACAACCAACTAACTACACAAAAATGTATTTAGTCAATGTGATGGTCGCAATAACACTGAGTTCGTCGTATACAAGTTATTCGCGCCGCCCGCTGCTTCTACCTTCATACATAACATATTCAAAACATGATCGTATATAGTCTATTGTATATTCAATACATGATCGTATATCGTGTTTATATACTATATTGTATACGTATATTGTACTGCATTCAGTAATAGAAGAGTCGTGGAAATATTTTTTTAATGTTGAGTTAGGTAAACATTTCTTAAACGCATTACAGCTATTTGACCAGCGTCTCCTGGGTGTTCCCCGGAAGAACCCGCACAGACGCACTAAACTCCCTTTCCCCCACCTAGACTTGAACCAGCGGGGGTGGGGAGGTTTAGTGGGTACAAATCCCACTGGCTTTCAAGATGGCTGCCGGAACACACTGACTTGCTTGACGACAGATTTTCAACTTTTTTTTTGTTTTTTTTTTACAACTTATAGGTTTGCGTTCGACCACAGCTTGCCTGGTGTTAAACAATACCATGGTCTACAATGTTACACGCTTACCTAGAAATTACCTATTAACTCTAGATTGAAGACCCCCAGGTGGTTCTTCTCAGGAAACAGAGACTCAGGAAGAGAATTCCAAAGTTTTGCTCTTCACAAGGAAGGTCGAAGCGAATCGGCATAGAGATTAGTAGCTAGCCAGGATTTTATGTACTTGAAAAAAAAAATAGCCCAGAAACAGCTTTAACAACGAATATTTACCTAACCTGCTAAACAACCAACTTAATACATTAATCCTCGACTTTTCCATTACAAAAAGCTTTTGCCATCACTAGTGCCACAAAATTCAAAATGGCGGCGCGAGTTCAATGACCGCCGGTAAATAACAACAATCAATCAAATTGTTTTTCCTTTTCTCGTATACTTATTGTTTTCAGATATTCCGTTATAGAACACATCAACTTAACTCTAAGAAGTCAGCCAAATTAAACTAAACACAGCGAACTAGATTAAATAATAGAATAGTAACTTGGCTGATAAAATAGTTCCACCGTCCACGCGTAAAATACCGCGGTGGGCGGGGCGAAACAGCTACCCGCGCGGCTAGTATCGGTGGCGTGACCTTGATGCGATCAATCGCGTGCGAGATTTGTGTGCGAGTGTGCTTCGTTGGGATAGCAATATAATTGTGTGCGTAGATGGATCCAAATTCTAAGCGGCAATTGTATGGAGTTACTCTTACGTTTATTCTAGTTCGCTGACTAAACACAAGTTTTTAATACTTTTGGGACGAGTTTTTTCAAGTACAATCTTTTCATGATCACTTTGTTATTCAAAATTGTAGTATTATAATAATATTCATAAAACATTTCATTTAGTTCATAATTGATTTTCTACGCTACGTGCTACGTAAAATATAGCACCGCATAGAGTGCGTTCTGTAATAGAATAGACGTGGCTAAATAGAAAAGCGTAGACATCATACAAATATTAGATGGAAGAAAATCTGAAATATATCTGATAGCACTTAATATTTCAGATTTTCTTCCATCTACAATACATTTCTTTAGATTAACGCCTAATTCAATAAATTTTCATATTCATAGCGAAAACTATTTTGAAAATTCGGTGACATTAGCCACGACTATTCTATTACTAAACAAATTCTAATGAGTACAGGGTTACTGTTAACTAACGCCATATTTAATGCCTGAAACAATCTAGAGTAAAAAAACTTTTATAAAACTTTAGGACAATCTCGAAATAAGAAAGAGCTGTTTCATATTTTTTTTAACGTTTAAGGAACATTTCATATAGCACATCTTTACTTTTACAAATTTTCTAAAATTTATTAACGAACAGTTATTCGTCCAGCTTTTTATTTATAATATATAAATTTAATTTTAACAAACGCAACCATGATTCAAAATTTGTTATGCCATGTTATTGGAATAAATTTCCCAAAGGCGGTAAAATTGTATCAACTGCGTAATAGTGTTTTATATTTTTCGAGCTTACTGCCTAAACCGACTGGATTGATTTTCATTTAATTATAAAACGAATATAAAGAAGTGACATATACAAATGTAGGCTTCACAGCAGGATTCTTAAAAATACGTGAAGATTTATATCGCAATAGTTTTTTTTTAATTATGTAAGTCATTTTTTACTCTTTAAACGACACACTGGCAATGTTGATGGATGCCTAGCCTGGATTAAATCATGTTTTAGCGTCAGTTAGCAGTAACCCTGTACAGTAGTGATATTCTAACTCCTTGCAGGTACATTGGTACCGTGGATACGCGACTCGATGTGATGTTTTAGCTTATAGTGGAAGAGAGGCGTGTGCGACGACTAAATGCCTCAATTACTAGGGAGCAAGTTGCTTGCCTTTCTACTATGCTATTAGTGAAAATTGACATTATGATTAATATCATATACTATTGTAATGATATTATAGTACTAGAATATAATTGAAAATTGACATGGATACATATCATATACTTTTGTAATGATATCATATTATTTGACTTGTAACTTTGGTGTTATCAATAAATGATTTGTATTTGTATTTGTATTTAATTAAGTTTTTGTATTTGTTATGCCATCGTAGCTCTTAAAGGAGGATTTTGATTTAGTATTTTTTTCTTCGAATGTTGATTATTATTATCAGTAGAGTGTTCTTGGCTATTTTTGATGAATACAGATCCAAGATGGTGGCTGTTATTTTATTTAACAACTGCCTCAATTTGGATTTCAAATGAAATAGCTTGATTATTAGAACACAAACTATAGTCAACTTTAAAGCCAGAATTTAGTTTTCTTGCCTACTTGTAATTTAAATAAGTTTCAGTTCGTTTTTTCTTAAAGCGATAAGGGCTCCAATTGTGACACTCTAATTTTAAGCAAAAACTTGTATGTGTTTTTTTTATGTTGTATCATTATTTAAAATATTGTGTCCAATAAAGAAATGTTCAATAATTTAGTAAAAAGTTGATTGAACCTGATGAGTGATTATGTGGTTTTCCCTTATACTGTAGGCAAAAAGGCAAACAATCTTGTCCCGTGTAAACAAGGCTTAACACAACCATAGCTACTAAAGTATTAAATTGCACACAACAGCACGACTTTGCGCCGACACTAGACAGAGCTTTGTTTTTAATTAAATTGTGTATTAATGTTAACTTTTCGTATTATAAAACCAAGTATACTTGTCAATCGTATACAATTTATTAATCGTATATTTTAAAGTTTTTATTTTGTATTAAATATATTTTAAAATTGGTAATCAAATTTAATAGCAAAAATTCCCACTATTATTTTTTATTTGATGGCCATTATTTATTTTATTTTAAGGCGAGCAGCAATATGCTGATGTGCCTATATGGCACTTGAAAATGTATTTTTAGTATTCAAAATATATTTAGCAAAGATCCATGGAGCGTGCTATGCTCGGCATCAAATTGCAAGATCGCGTGAAGAACGTCGAGATCCGGCGCCGCACCAAGGTGCGTGACATCGGCAAGACAATCACCGAACTCAAATGGTGCTGGGCAGGACATGTTGCGAGGCAGAGCGATGGTATGTGGGCCAAAACATTGACGGACTGGAGGCCTATGACAGGCAAAAGAAGCGTCGGTCGACCATTAACACGCTGGGTCGACGACATCCGTAACATCACAGGGAGGACATGGATGAGAGCAGCGCAAAACCGAGATGACTGGCGTACAAGAAGAGAGGCCTATGCTCAGCAGTGGGCGATTACGGGCTGATAATGATGATGATGATTTCCAAAATGTCCAAAGGTCAATGTTTTTATCATCCTTAAAAATGTAAGTTCTCAAGCGAGCTTCATCTTTTTTTTTTTATAAATTTTACTCCATGACGACCTTTTCAATATTTCTTTAGGTATTACAATATCACAATATATTAAGACCTTTATGGGTTTGGATTGGAACTTTTTTATTTTTGTAACTACTCGTAGGTATATATTTTGAATTTGACATTCAATCTTTTTTTATTGTGTTTTAAGTATCGCAAATCGTTTAAACAATTTTACTATATTTTTTCAATTATTTCAATAACGTAAAATCTATGTTTTTTTTTTCAATATAATAAAGGGACATGCTACGGAGATCCCCAAATCTGATGAAGCTTCGAATGTTACTATTAATGCTTACATAGTTATTTTGGTATTGTTAAGTATAATTATATAATCAAATTATAAAATATGAGATATATCAATTTTATAATTTGATTATATAATAAAGTATATTTTTACTCAATAAATATATGAGGCCACCAGAACCAGAGCGGCCCAAACCACAATTTGTGATATTATTACTTGACCACGGCAATGCCCCTTTTCAAACCCCTAATTTCAAAGCCAGAGTGGCTCAAAGGTAATTTCGATAAATAATTATAGATGGTGCTAAAAATATGTTATGGCATTTTGATTCTTAAAACAATGTCAATAGAGCACACTGGCCCAGCACATATCCACATAATTTGTAGTTTATGTTTGGGCCACTCTGGTTCTGGTGGCCTCATATATGCTAAGCTCTTCTGCGCCGGCGCAAGTCAGCACGCACATAGGACACTAATCACAAAATATCTGAATACTTACATTATAGATATTACACTATATTCACTTACACGCTATCGTATATTTATATATCCACCGTGGAGAAGATTAATTTATCCACGTGCAGTAGAAAACCTCTAGATACATATTTTTCTTCTTCGTATGAGCTAAGTGGCCAACCTCAGGTGTCGAAAGTTTTCAAGCCGCCCGAAAGCCTCTAACTTGTCTTAACCACGTCTAGTACTAAGACTGACATTATTTTAAACTAAATGATTCTAAAACAAAAAGTACGGCGATTTCTAAACAAATAGGCTTTTGTTTTGACGAGCTTAGACCCAGAAGCAGACCCAAAAGAAACCGGTTCACTCTTGCCTTGAAAACCGCTTGATTATAATTATCAGGGAACAGGGAATTTGGCAAAGAATACCACACCTTGGCGATTCGCACAATGGTGGCGATTCAGCGGCACACACAATTAATGTAAATTTAAAGTAGCTCTGTCTCTTTTCGTCATAAATGACCAAAAAGAGATGGTACGATCTAAACCATAGACAAAACATCTAAAATCACACGTCAGATTTAGAGCTGATACAATTGGGTGCGCTCTAAAATCGCTTACATTTTTCATATTTGACGTGATTTTAGTTGTTTTGTGTGTGGTTCAGAACGTGCCGTCTCTTTCTGGCCACCTAAGATGAAAAGAGACGGGGCTTCTTTATATTCAGTTTAGTCGTGTGTGGAGGCAAACCGCTTAGTATACGCGACTTAGGCACCTCCACAGGTTTAAAATAGGTGTAGACTACAATGCATGACCGTCGAACGGCCGTCTCCGGGCACAACATCTGTTCAAAGGGATATAGATCTCTTAAGGCCGTTATCGCTCCATACATACTGTGAATCAGCAAGAAAAATATACCTCTAGAAGTTTCCACTGCAAGTGTAATAGTCAACAAACAAACGAGATCCCGCCGCATCGATCGATGTACGAATTTCATGTAAAATTATATAAATTACCTTTAATTACATAATACTGCCGCAATAATTACTTTTTCGAAAACCAATCTGTTTTTTTTTAAGAGACTTTTACACGATGCAAGTTTCTTACGTAGCAATAAATTTGATCGACATATTCTTTAATCGACAAAAATAAGGTTTTATGTTGAGTCAAACATAAAACCTCCTTTTTGTAATTTTTTTATTAATGTTCATCCGCTTGTTAACCAATTATCATAATTGATTTTTATTTGATAGAGTATGGTCTTTAGGTACCAAGTCAAGATCTGATTTTGGGAATCGCAGGAAAATCGAGGGATAACCTAACAATATAGCAATATATTGCTTTTACATTCAAGTACCACGTTAGTACTGTCTGGTCAAACTTTGCGAAATGATTGATTCAAATGAAACTATTTTTTACTAAAGTTGTTGGCGTAGCAAACTAGGTGGCGTTACTGGTGCTAAGGGGCCGACCATTAATCACGTGACTTTTTTTGTTGCTTTTTTTTTTCATTTTAACTATGATTAACTATATATTATGTTTAGTAAGATATAATATACGTATACGATTCTACGAGGGTGTCTTTTGTGACCAGCTGTTGACCATTTTTTATTGCAACAGGTAAGAAACTTGCTTCGTGCAACCGACCCAAATTCACTGGGATACCACAACACATAATACTATAAAAAGTTGCCAATAACAATTTAAAAATAATACATCGATAAAGAAATACATATAAACATAAACGAAATACTGAAAAAGACCAGTCGTATAGATCAATAAAAAATATTAATACACAAATAAAATACGTTTCCATTCGATTTACATGTTCGTCCAAAAATACGATCGCTACATTATAATTAATAATATGACGCGTAAAGCTAGGAATACGTCGACACTTGACACTTTATGACACAAATGTCAATTCTATGGACTGGCATGGTCAAATCTCCATACACAAGATAAAATACTAGACCACTAAAGCCCGAAGACCGGGCTGTCTGGAAGGGAACAGAGACCTTCGCACAGAATTGGGAACACAATAGATTGAAAATTAATAAAAATAATATACAAGGTGTTTCTGAAAACTGTGATAATATTTATACTACACCTACCTAGATATATTTAGAATTCAGTTCACGAGGTTTCAGAATTCTAAGTATCAAAGACTTCAAGTAATCGCAAGTTGAAATTGAACGAAAACTTAAAGAGTCTCAACCCTACAGCTTAAGATTTAAATGGCCTTGACTAAAGGGACGTATACGCTTACTTATGTGCGTGCGATCTGATAAACTGTCAGTGGGACGTTAGGGGTGCCATTAAAACCAATGAAAAATTATATTTGATTTTGTATGGTAAAAAAATAATTTTAACTTTAATATATCGGTATATGTGTCTATACATAATATGTATGAAGACTTTTGATATTATTACACATTTAACAAACATTTTGTACAATATTGTACTTCACATATATCATACTGGAATTCATTTTGCTAAATGGAGGGAGACTAAGTCTCATGTTCAAGACATGTTAATATTAAATAATCTTCATGACTATTTAATATTGAACATGAGACTAGGTCTACATCGATTTAGCAGCAGGAATTCCGTATTATATACGATGTATTTTCCAGTATAATAATTCATGAATATTATCACACTTTTAGAAACACCTTGTACAGATATAAAAGGTAACTTGTCGGTTAAATACCAGTATATAAGGCGCATACAGTGTGCAAGTGTCGGGAATTACCTAGCGCAATGCAAATAGTATACAAGTGTAGATCTGCTAATTACGTCTGTTAGCTACCTAACGTTACAATAGTTATTAATATTATGTAAATGGCAAATCCGTGGAAGCAGCACAATACAGTGACACCCCTCGCTACCTGAAAAAATAAATTACAAATTTACAAATTTATTTATTTATTAACAAAGGGTTTAACAGAACCTAATCTTCTTCTTCTTTACCATTTCCCACTAGGTGGGGTCGGCACAGCCTGTTTTTCTCTTCCACGCCACTCTATCAGCCATCATCTCCACATTCACTCCCTTCTCATTCATATCCTCCTTCACACAATTCATCCACGTCTTCTTTGGTCTACCTCTCCTTCCGCTACTTCTTACAATCATATCCATACTTCTCCTAGTGACAATCATCTCCTCTCTACGCATTACATGTCCGTACCACGCTAACCGTCCACTCTTCACTTTCTCTGAAACAGACGCCACTTTCAAACTTCCTCTAATATACTCATTTCTTACCTTGTCCATTCTTGTTACTCCACACATCCATCGCAACATTCGCATCTCTGCCGCATGCAATCCTCTCTCATGCACTACTTTCGTCGCCCAACACTCGGATCCATGCAATACGACAGGTCTAATAATCGTTTTGTAAATTTTCCCCTTCAGTTTAAGCGGAATTCTCCGATCGCAAGTTGTTCCAGAGACCTGTCGCCATTTCATCCAACCAGCGTTTATTCGGCTCGCTATGTCACGATCAATATCGGCGTCATTTTGGAAGAGAGAGCCAAGGTACTTAAAATTGGAGCAGGCTGGTAGGGATACACCATCTAAGGCAATTGGAATATAACTGGAGGAGCCACCAAAGTCACAGAACAATAATTTATCAGAAATAATAATTTATCAGAACAATAATAATTTAACAGAACCTAATATTACTAATAAAAAGTTAAGCTAACGTTATATTAAAATATACTTAAGTACCTAACCATGCAAGCCCTGAATAATTATGGCAGGGTGTGCCAGTGTTACCAAAGAGTAAAATAGTAATACATGCGAAATACAAGTGACTATAATGAAGGTTCAGTAAGTGTGCTAGTGAGCCCTACACTAGGTTCGAGACCTGTATCGTAGACGCTCACGACAGACATCGTACTTACAAACTTAGTTTAAATTGACGACCTCGTTGGCGTAAAGGTTACCATGCCGGTTTGCTAATCAGAAGGTTCCGGGTTCGATTCCCGGCACGGGCAACATCTTTGTGCATAACTAAAATTGGTCTGGGTATTAAATATGTATCTATATAAAATATGTATGTATGTATGTATATGTAGTATATCAGTTGTGTTAGCTACCATAACACAACTAGAAATGGTTCAGTATTGGGTTAACCAACCGTGAGTGCATTGTGCCACCTAAGGCGAGAGGTCCTGGTGCATGGGGTCGTAGCCCAGCGCCGGCAACAATTAGCCCATAGAGTCATGCGTGGGCGTCTGTGACGTCATCGTGTCGCTACAGCTACAACACTCACCCGGCGGAGGCACCTAGGGCGAGAGGTCCTGGTGCATGGGGTCGTACCCCATGGAGCCGTCGTAGCCGGGCTGGGGCTGGTCGTAGCCCGGCGCCGGCAGCGAGTAGCCCATGGAGTCCTGCGTGGGCGCAGGCGACATCATCGGGGTGGCCGTGCCGCTCGCGCCGCCCAGGGAGTACGGGGACGCGCCCGCTGGGACAAAACAGGGCAAGGAGTAAGACTAACATAGGGAGCCTTCAATGTGGCTTAATATACGACCGATAATAGTGGACGACCTCGTTGGCGTAAAGGTTACCATGCCGGTCTGCTAACCAGAAGGTTCCGGGTTCGATTCCCGGCCCGGTCAACATCTTTGTGCTTAACTAAATTTGTTGGCTGTGGGTCTGGGTGTTAAATATGTATTTATATATAATATTTATGTATGTATATGTAGTATATCAGTTGTGTTAGCAACCATAATACGAGCTAGAAATGGTTCAGTATGGGGCTAACCAGCCGTGTGTGAAATTAAAAAAAAAAAAAAAAAAAAAAAATATATAGTTCTATAAACTTTAATTTCAGCCCTCGGCTTAGAAGCCAGAAGCAAAAATCTAAACTGTTTCACACTAATAAACTGTATAAAAATAACGTTTCCAGTAATAGTCCTATACAGCGCATGTGTCGCTCATATAACGAGCTGGTACTCAAATGTTGTGACGCGTCAGATAACAACCAATGTAAGACTCACATTACTGAACTGGATGTATTTAGTAACAGTCTCAGTCATTTTAGAAATAATATAAGTTATAGGTTAAATTGTTTAGAACTTAAGATTTCCCCTTTTTTTCATGTATATCTGAACCTTCCGTATCATTAAGTTAACACTAGCATGCTGTGTACTCTTCTTTGGATTGCAGACTTGCTTTTGTTCCTTTAGTTTAGTTATGTTTAAAATGAATGTTTGTAATCTGTCTGAGTGCCTAATAAATAAATAAATAACAGGTTGTTGTTATTTACTGTGTCAAATAAAGAAATGTTGTATGTGTATAAAAGTATGAATAGGGAATATGCATTTTTTTAAAGCTTTATTTTATTATTATTTATATTTAGTCAAAATACACATTAACATTTTTATAAATTGATAACATGAAACATAGTTAAATCACTCACTACATTGTTAAAACATGGAAAAATTCATACAAAATAGAATGTATGTGCAAAATTTTATTCAAATATTTTTAAACGGTTTGTTTTGAATGTCTCTAATGTCATCACAGAAGAGATGTAAGTTTGTTAGTCCAAACTTTAAGCTCAGACGCCACGTTGTTATTTTGACAAACGATTATTTGACACTTCAATTCGATTCATATTATAAGCATTTAAATACTGTCTGAACAAGAAAATAATTGTTTAGGTGTGGTAAGGCCATAAGCAAAAATTCATAATATGGCCAAAAGCAATGATAATATTCCACTATATAGCCCATAGCTTGCCGATAGCTCTCCCGATACAAGATTTGATATCTAAATAAAATCGATCCGTCTGAAAGCTTGAATTTCTTTTTAACAGTTTTTTTTTTCAGTTAATTTGTAAATAAATAAATAAATATTAGAACACATTCACACACGGCTGGTTAACTCCATACTGAACCATTTCTAGCTTGTATTATGGTTGCTAACACAACTGATATACTACATATTCATACATACATATTATATATAAATACATATTTAACACCCAGACCCACAGCCAACAAATTTAGTTAAGCACAAAGATGTTGACCGGGCCGGGATTCGAACCCGGAACCTTCTGATTAGCAGACCGGCATGGTAACCTTTACGCCAACGAGGTCGTCAAATTACTTAAAAAGGATTACAGACATTATGACGAACACGCGAAAATTTAAACACCGACTCCTTGTTGAAGTCTATAGTCCGTCCTGCTCTACCGCACGGACACAATGGTGGCGATTCAGCGGCACACACGACTAAACTAAATTTAAAGAAGCCCCGTCTCTTTTCATCTTAGGTGGCCAGAAAGGGACGGCACGTTGTGCACCATAGTCAAACCAACTCAAATCACGTCAAATGTAGAAAATATAGGCGACTTTAGACCGCACCCATTTGTATCACCTCTAAAACTGCCTGCACATTCCATATTTGACGTGATTTAAGTTGTCTTGTCTGTGGTTCAGAACGTGCCGTCTCTTTCAGGCCACCTAAAATGAAAAGAGACGGGGCTTCTTTAAATTTAGTTTAGTCGTGTGTGCCGCTGAATCGCTACCATTATAGCTCTGTCCTTTGCTAGCACCGCGTCTCGCGACCGCAGAGGCGAACAGCGCTAATATGAGACATTGCTTACATCGGCTATCAAGTAGGATATTATCATTAGTCTAGAGCCATTTAATATAAAGCCATATTGCCTAGACATATCTGACAACTTGTGTATTGCATTTGTTTCAAAGTCACATATTATATAAATAAGGCCATATGGTCAAGCGCAGGGGTCGGCAACGTGCGGCTCTTTAGTTTCATAAGTAAATATTATTTAATTTTCATACTACATAGGTATACAAAACAAAAAATCTTTAACGAGGATTAGGCACCATATCAACCTTTCTCAGTCAAGTAAAATTTTATTCGTAATACATAATTGGTAACGGCATCTTGTCTAAAGCAATTCGGTTTAAATTAAACGAACGAAATTTAAAATCTATATTCCGACCACCGGTACTTTTCAAATGTATTAACTTTTATTACTTTTCATTGTATAAACTATCTGCACCCCGCGTTTATTTGAGTAATAAAAGAAGTTAATCCAGGATAAAAAGTAGCCTATGTTAATCCAAGGTCTAACCTATCTTCATAGTAAATATCATCAAAAATCGGTCCAGCCGTTGAAGCGTGAAGGAGAAACATAGATTTTGAAGTTATTTTGGGAACCACAATTGTTATTGGAATAAAAAATAGCCGATGCGTCAATCCAAGATCTAACCTATCTTCATATCAAATTTCATCAACATCGGCTCAGCCGTTTGTGCGTGAAGAAGTAACAAGCACACACTTACAAACTTTCGCATTTATAACATTAGTAGGAAATATAATGTTGGTGCCTCAATCAGTACAAGTTTTTTTTTTTAAGTTTGACTGTTCCGAGCGCGAAAATGTTGTCGACCCCTGGCTCGGCGGCAATGTGTGTATAGTTTACTGTAATAGGCTGCGGGCCTGGCGTCGGGCGAGCTCGCATCGCGTCTCGCGCCGATCCAGGGCAGGTCTGTGTGCGGAAACAATGCACGTCACTTTAACTCGCCTCAATAAACAAAACATTTCAAAGTCCATCTCCTCTCACTTGAGCTTTCGCTGTGTAAGGCATATTACACATTACATCGCTGCGGCAGCGTTTTTCGCCGCCACGGTATCGCAAGAGCTGCGGTGTTTCACCACAAAACCCGCGACACAAACGGGGTCTACACGACACCGATATATACCAGAATCAGTGTTGCATAACAGCACAAAAAAATGCCATGAGTTTACTATACTACTACTGTATCTATTACAATATACTACGTGACAAAAAATATGCCGCTGTGGCGCCATGTGTAATAGACCTAAGAGAAGGCGAACTTTCAAATGTTTTTTTTATTGAATCGAGTTAAACCACTATTTAAGCCTAGGTCAAACCAACACGCTCAACTAGCGCCGACGGCTGAGATTATAATTTTGCGTATTAACTTGGTATAACATAACTTGGTATAACCACTTGTATGTTGAAACACCGGCTCCCGGTATGAACACATTTTCGCCGCAACTGTTGACATACCGGGAGCCGGTGTGGGTAAAACTAAAACTTGGAACTTGGACTTTTTTAACAGATAATACAAAATGGGCTAATGTCATTCAACATACGAACGGGTAACGGGTCCGGATATGGAACCCCGAATCTGAAAAATAGCCATTTACAATTGATGCCATTGACAATAAGAATTCTTAGTCTCAACTTATACAAAAATTAACATTCTCAATGGCGGTCAGAGTTCCGAATTTTCACATTATTTATTCTGCAACTATGAAATATGGAACGGTTGAACAATTTTGAGAACAAATTTTTGAACAAATTAAAGAGGATTTAACTGAGAAATAGCTTTGCTTCTATTTTCTATAGTTACATTAATTCATTCAATATTTAAGAGCTGGGCTCTTGTCCGTGGAGTTTTTTCCAGGTAGTTCTGTCTTCGGCCAAATCCTTGACCTCCCTGTACGACATGACTTTCGCCTTCTCCTTAATTTGGTCTAAATATGATCTTCTAGGTCTTCCTCTTCCTCTTCTGGCGTCTATCTTTCCTTCTACGATATTTTTAATGAAATTGTCATGTCGTATAAGGTGGCCAACCATCTTTCCTCTTCTGTTGTCTATTATATTTATTATGGTTCTTGGTTCTTGTACTAGGCAGAGTACCTCTTCATTAGTTTTCTTTTCTTTCCAACTAACTATAAAAAATAGTTACTTAACAACATATTAATGTTAGAAGTCAGATCCCTGACTCGTCATTGAAAACGGTATGTTTGTATCAATTGAGACTAAGAATTGAAGTCATTCTTATTGTCAGTGGCATTAATTGTGAATGGCTCTGAGTGCTGATTGATCGCCGTGTGCGCACGCAAGCTGAAAGCGTCGGTTTGACCTGGGCTTTACCCATAACATTTATACTATATTACTTTACAATTACAGCTGAATACACTAAGGTGATTGCGGAAGGTAAGCTTATATAAAGCAGATATGCTGGATAAAAATAAATACTACTTCAAACATTTAGATGTAGACATTGCCACTATTGTTGTCCGACCGGGAAACTTTGAAATTCTTTGCCGAATTCCCTGTTCCCCAATGACTTTAATCTAGCAATTTTAAAGGCGAGAGTGAACCGGTTCCTTCTAAGTCAGCGCGCTTCACTGTAGTCCTCAATGTCACTTACCATCAGATGAATTGGAAAAATGTGCCTAGAATGTTCGACCCCGTGTGCCGAAAGACTGTTGTCAAATGTCATAATCCGCTGGTAGTGATATTTTCGAATGCTTTTCTTAAAAAAAAAACTAAAATAACCTATTCCGGGCTTAGCACTACAAATGAAATCTAATATTATTATGATACAATACATGCAATGACTATAATGGTGCTCTCACACATATTGTTAAAAATATTTCTTTAAATATTTTTATGTATTTTTTTTACATTCACACACAAACGTTAGGAATTATTATATTACTGTACACATTTTGAGTGTATTTAAACTTGTATTTAAAATTTAATTCACTAACGACAATTCTCTAACGTCAAAATATGCACAGTTCCTTGAGTGTTGAGCTAGTAGAGTTTACACTGTATTTATGTTTAAGAAATGAGAAAGATAACATATAACCATATCTCATCTTCTTTTTCAACCTTTTCCCACTAGGTGTGGTCGGCACAACAAGTTTTCCTCTTCCACATGATTCTGTCAGCTGCCATATCCACATTCACTCCCTATTCTTTCATATCCTCATTTACACAATTCAGCCACGTCTTCCTAGGTCGACATCTACTTCCACTATCTCGTATAACCATATCCATATTTCTCCTAGTTACATGCATTTCCTCTCTACGCATCACATGTTTGTGGCGTCTCTGTCGCACTTCATCGCCCGCTACCAATCAGAGCGCTTATCCTGAATCGCGCAAACGGTATTTTCAACGCGCGTACGACTGGTCCAAGCTACAATGCATGACTGTCGGACGGCCGTCTCCGGACACAACATCTGTCCGGGGGATATCCCTTTGCTAGATGGAAGCAGACCGTCGTCGCTCCATACATTCTTCACTTTCATTGTTATAGCACATTATTATTATTATTTACATTGTTTCAAGAAAAGTAATATATAACATATAGGCTGTTAATTAAGATTACAAACACTTTTAACATGCAGTGTGAGCGCACCATGTGTGTAATGAATGGCCTTATTTATCTGTACTATATACTATACTATATAAGGTTTAAGTATATATATTTACCGGCAGCTTTCTTAGCAGCGTAGAGATTAGCCTCCTCCTGCGCCTTGCCGATGTTCTTCTTGTAACGGATACGTTTGTTGCCGAACCAGTTGGACACCTGCGGCAAATACCATGTATTAATAAGAACACATTTGATAGATTCTGCTTACAATACTCTTCATCTTATACAAGGCAAGAGAAGGCACAGGACCGAGAACAGTGGCGTCTCTTAGTATTGGAGGCCAAGATCCGATTCGGGTCGACGCGCCAACCCAGTTAGCTAGTTTAGATATTTTTTGATATTGTATACTTATAATCTTTTGACATTTCTTTTAAATATTATTGCTTAGCTGTAAATTATAGTGGAGTGCAATTAACTTATAAAATAACTAATTAATTGACTTTTTGCACACCGCATATGCGGTAGCCTACAAGGGACATTTTATATTATTTTCCATGTTTTTATATTACCCGTGGATACTCAAATAAAATTATTTCATTTCATTTCATTTCAAGTAAAACTGTAGATTTTCTTTTTCTTCTTCGTATAAGCTAACTGGTCAAGCTCTGGTGTCGAGAGTTTTTCAAGTCGCCCGTACTAACAGACAAGACTAACAGCCGGGATCTACAATTTAACGTGTCATCCAACCCATCGTGGCACCCAGATGAAAATTCCACTTTAAATACGACAGGCTTGTGCATGGTCACCCATCCAAACACCGTCCACATCGACCGTGATTAGCTTCGATGATCGCGTCAGATCACCTTAGCTAGCCGAGCTACAGGTGCTACGATAACTGTATATATAAAAATATATCTTCTGAATACAAAAAACTATAAAAAAAATAGTAAATGTTTCATACATATGTAGATATGTACCTACAAGTAAAATGCTTTAATAATTAACATATTTCTTTAGCTAAGGTAGGAAATGTTAATCAGAAAAGTTTCTTCTTAACTGCTTGCTGGGGTGTGTAGGCTGCCTCAGCTTCATGGTCGGGGATCATTCTTACCTCTGCTAGGGACACACATAGAACAATTTTCAGCTTTTATTAGTTAAGGAAGGTCAGAAACTTATGGGCTCTTGCTCTATACGATGAGGAAGAGAGACATAGAATATGTGAGTTTACCTGAGAGACAGTGATGCCACATTTAGCAGCCATTTCCGCTTTGACTTCTTCACTGGGATACGGATTAGCGAGGTTAGTGTAGAAATACAGTAATACCCCGGACTTACGCGATAGGTGGGACCGAGCGCTATCCGCGTAAGTCGAATTCGCGTAAGTCGGGGTACAATTTTGCATGTACCATACCTATAAAGTCATACAAAGTATGTTTTATTGGGACCGGAGACTATAATTTAGGAAATATAAAACAATAATTTAGGAAATAAATTTTAATTTAATTCTAGATAATATGACAAACTATATTAATAAAATGTATAAACACAATCTGAAGTGCGCGGCTTTCAAACAAAAAACGTTAAAATAGACGAGAAAATTAAATCGCGTAACTCCGAATTCGCGTAAGTCGAGGTAGCGTAAGTCGCGGTTTAACTGTACTCATTCAGCAAATCCAGCGCTTGCTTGGAAAAGTTTCTTCTCCTTCTCCAGTGATCTAGGTAACTACGAAGAGGGAGAGAGACGGAGAATCGGTGAGTTTACCTGCGAGACAGTGATGCCACATTTTGCAGCCATTTCTGCCTTGACCTCTTCACTGGGATACGGATTAGCAAGGTGAGCGTAGAAATACTCATTTAGTAGATACAGCGCTCGCTTGGAAAAGTTTCTTCTTCTTCTACGGTGATCTAGAAAACTGCGAAGAGCAAGAGAGACGGAGAATCGGTGAGTTTACCTGCGAGACAGTGATGCCACATTTCGCAGCCATTTCCGCCTTGACTTCTTCACTGGGATACGGATTAGCGAGGTGGGCGTAGAAATACTCATTCAGCAAATCCAGCGCTCGTTTGGAAAAGTTTCTTCTTCTTCTCCGGTGATCTAGAAAACTGTGAAGAGGAAAAGAGACGGAGAGATTGTGAGTTTACCTGCGAGACAGTGATGCCACATTTAGCAGCCATTTCCGCCTTGACTTCTTCACTGGGATACGGATTAGCGAGGTGAGCGTAGAAATACTCATTTAGTAGATCCAGCGCTCGCTTGGAAAAGTTTCTCCTTCTTCTACGGTGATCTAGAAAACTGCGAAGAGGAAAAGAGACGGGGAGATTGTGAGTTTACCTGCGAGACAGTGATGCCGCACTTGCGGGCCAGCTCCTCTTTCGCCTCTTCGCTGGGGTAGGGGTTGGAGAGGTGCGAGTAAAAGTACTCGTTCAGTATCTCCGATGCTTGCTTGGAGAAGTTGCGGCGCTTGCGGCGCGCGTCCAGGAAACTGCGGTCAGAGGCCAAAGTTGAGCTGACGTGGTCAACTGTACGGCGGCAATTTTGAAGCTTAGCGCCAATTTTTTGGTAAGTCAAGGATTATAGAGAGATAGAATAAAAAATAAACTAAAAATAATAGTAGTTTAAAAAAACTAAAAAACACGCTTATCTGGCCGTTTTAAGTGGGTCAAAATCGCGCCCAAAGAAGTCGGTTACAAACAAACATACAAAAAAATGTAATAATTTTATCAAATTAGTGTATTGTCATTGGTCCTCAATAAATCTACAAAGTTTCAACGAAATCTGACCGTTTGAAGTGGGTCAAAATCGCGCCCAAAGAAGTCGGTTACAAACAAACATACAGGTGAAGCTAAAATAAAGCGTGTAATATTTTGGGCTGTGTGGCTGTATAACCCCATACTGAACCATTTCTTGTTTGTGTCATGGAACTGATATACTAATATTATTCAATGGGTACAAAATTCAAGAAAAAAAAAACTTAGAATAAAAATGTATGCCACAATCGGCGGCAATGTCGCTTAACACTTTTGCTGCAGCAGCATTTGATTTAAACCTTCTACTAGTGCGGTACGAGACAAATACTGCCCGTATCTATATTTCCTGATATGCGTTACGACCTCTATTTTGCCGTACCGGCACCTGACTTTCAAAGACCATACAGACGTGGAAACTCCCCATATTAATGTTTTTTTTTGACAAATCGATAGGCTACATCCTCGTGTATACCTAGCTGCGGTAGCCTCGGGTTCTCTATGATATTTCGTAAGATACAGAGATTTTACAAAACCAGTCATTCACGGCAATATATATGCCGTATAGCATAGAAGTGAAAAAAATCTAGTGATGGGATTTACTTCTGAAATAACAATCGATATTTAAAATATGTTCTTTATTATAGACACAAAATTCACATTTAACAGTGTATAAATCAACATAATTCTTCTTAATTAGTCAACGTAATAATTATTCTTGCAAGTATCGGCAATTTCAAAAATATTTAAACATAAAAATAAAAAGCAGTCACATGTACTAAGTACAAATACAATAATTAATAAAAATGGATTGTCTAAATTTTGGTCCATATTAGGGTACTAAATTATTATAATTACTTTTGAATCTATAATGAGATCACACAATATTAGGAACATTAATTTGACGAAATAAAATAAATATTAAGAACGTCGGTGTAACCATACCTAGTATGGTTTCATCGACGTTCTATATTACTAAAATATCGAGCGCTTACGTACGTCTCACTTACGGCCAGCACTAACGCAAACTGAGGCGCCGCGCGGACGCATGCAGTAAGGCGCGGGGTTGGGGGGGTACGGCAAGATAGTCGCCGTACCGCACTGAATAAAAATACTTACCGTACTGTGCGTTACGGCAACTATTTTGCCGTATATTATTAGTGTACAATATTATTATATTAAAAGCAATAATATTGAAAAAATCACTGTCTCTTTCCTACACGTACGGGAACATAGTTAGATCACTCCCGCACCGCGCGCAAAACAAGGACACCGAGCTGTCGCACTGGCTGACCGTCTAATACGGCAAAATACTTGCCGTAACGCAGCGAATGTGTTAAAGTGATATCTTATTCTTATACTAAATATCACGGCGGAAAAATTATTCGTATTTCGTTGATTGTGTATATTTGAGTCAAGAGAGATATAGACCATTAGCTGACCCGGCAAACATTGTTTTGCCTCACTTAGGGGTATGAAAAATAGATAGTGTAGCTTATATGACACGTTCGTAGATTTACCATAGCAGCGCCATCTATTGATTACTTACTCAACCCAGTCGAAAGGTATCGACATCTGTTAGAATCATTTGGAGTTAACAGATAATTGTGACTGTCAAATAATAACAGACAATAATTAGCAATAAATTAAAATTGCGACTATAATTTGAGATTTAAACTATCCTATCTCTCATAATCTATATAAATCTCGTATCACAAACATTGTGATACGAGATTTATATATATTAAGATAAGATAATCCACCAGGGTGGCCAAGTGTGGGTTGGCGGATTACACCTATTAAAAATATGCATATAAATAGTGTGTGTGTTTGTGTGTACTGACCGAGAGCGCAGAATCATGACGGCCTCGCAGGTGGACTGTTTCAGCTGCATCTGGATGGAGCTGAACTTCTTGTGGATGATTTGCACCATGCGCTCGATCTCCTGCAATAATAAGGGTGATATATAACAATAAACACAATGTACATTCTATAATATTACTAGCTGACCCGGCAAATTTTTTTTTGCCTCACTTAGGCTTTTGAAAAATAGATAGTAGCCGATTCTCATAACCACTGAATACGCGCATAACATTTGGTAAAAATCGGTCAAGCCGTTCACAGGAGTATGGTAACTATCATTGTGACAATTAACATCTTATATATAAAATTTCCGTGTCACAGTGTTTGTTACCGTACTCCTCCGAAACGGCTTGACCGATTTTTTCCAAATTTTATATGCGTATTCAGTAGGTCTGAGAATCGGCTACTGTATATTTAGAAATAATTATTAAGACAAAACAACGTTTGCCGGGTCAGCTAGTATATATATATATATATATAAGATATAAAAACATTTGTATCTCTGTCAGCCTGTTTCTTATATCACTGCTTAACGAAAGATCGAATGGAGGTTAATGATGACAAGTAGATATATTACAGATTCTCTAGTATTCTACCTAAGGTGGGTATAAGCTTGTGTAGTTATTTTCTTTAGAAATCTAATCTAATCAAACCTATATCAAAACAAAAATGGTATTTTTGTTAGCTAGGTCATCTCTACTGTGCCACATGTGACCGGATGTTAAAGACGAAGTTTAGCCAGCTACTGGGGAGCATAACTGGGGACCTTGCGAGTGATGAGCGGTCTATTTAGTATTTTGGGAGTCACCTAGACTTTGAGCTGTCTGTTTAGTACTTTGGGAGTGACCTCGACATTGAGCTGTCAGTATGGTACGTCGGGAATAACCTAGACTGGGCTGTTAGTATGGTATGTACCTCTCGAGTGACCTAAACTTTAAAAATGTCAGTATGGTGTACCTTTGCGAGTGACTTAAACTTTAGAGCCGTCAGAATGATATTTAGGGAGTGACATAGACTTTGACCTGTCAATATAGAAAGTACCTTGGGATTGACCTCGACTTTCAGCTGTCAGTATGGTACCTCGGGAATAACCCAGACTGGGCTGTAAGTAAGTTACCTCGTGAGTGACCTAGACTTTGAGGTATCTGTATGGTACTTCGGGAATAACCTAGACTGGGCTGTCAGTATGGTACCTTGGGAGTGACCTAGACTTTGAGCTGTCAGTATGGTGCCTGGGAGTGACCTAGACTTTAGAGCAGTCGGTATGGTGTACCTTGCAAGTGACTTAAACTTTAGAGCCGTCAGAATGATATTTAGGGAGTGACATAGACTTTGACCTGTCAATATAGAAAGTACCTTAGGATTGACCTCGACTTTCAGCTGTCAGTATGGTACCTCGGGAATAACCTAGACTGGGCTGTAAGTAAGTTACCTCGTGAGTGACCTAGACTTTGAGGTGTCTGTATGGTACCTCGGGAATAACCTAGACTGGGCTGTCAGTATGGTACCTTGGGAGTGACCTAGACTTTGAGCTGTCAGTATGGTGCCTGGGAGTGACCTAGACTTTAGAGCAGTCAGTATGCTACCTTGGGAGTGACCTAGACTTTAGAGCAGTCAGTATGGTTCCTCGGGAATAACCTAGACTGGGCTGTTAGTATGGTACCTTGTGAGTGACCCAGACTTTGAGGTGTCAGTATGGTACCTTGGGTGTGATGGGCCTGGTGCGGCTCTGCTCGCGCAGCAGGTTCATCACGTGCGTGGTGAACTCGTTGCACGCGTTCTCGTACTTATCCAGCTCCTGGTGGTAGATCTGGCGGATCTGGGCCAGCTTCGCGCGGTAGTCAGAGTGCTCTATGGCGTTGTCTGCAACAAATGGCTAATTATAATAAATGAGTCTAAATCAAATGTGAAGGCTAGCAAAGGCGATCGACGAAGTTAATCAACTAAGCTAGGTATTTGGATGGATGACCATGCACAAGACTGTCGTATTTAAATGGCATTTTCATCAGGGCACTGCCGTGGGTTGGATGACACATTAAATGGTAGGTCCTGGCTGTTAGTCGTAGTACCAGCAGTTGTTAAGCCAAGTCAAAGGCCTTCAGACGGCTTGAAAACTCTCGACACCAGAGTTTAACACTTTCTTTGTCTAACACTTTCTGCATGTCAAATAAATAACAAACAATCTCTTGCTAACCTGAGATCAACTGTGCAACAGTGAAATTTATACATTGACATGACATTGCACTGTGGAAATTATTAAATAAACTCTTTCTTTTATTTTTAAATTCTAAGTTAGCCACTTAGGATTTAAAACTCCAGTGTCCTAAAGCTTTCAACATATCAGCGTCAAACTAAACCATATGGAGCAAATTAAGAAAATTTATTCATAAAGTAAAATTATTCAATATCCAATATAATATGAGACCAGCAGCCTCTTTTACAATTTTGCTTACAAAAAACAAGCTTTCATCTGTCAATCAATGTTGGAATTATTAAGAGCAAGTGACAAAGAAACATCCTGAACAAGACGTTCAGGATCTTATGACAAAAACTTTAATGACACATATTATATACATTATTACTAGAAAAAAAATTGACTTGTTTCAAGCCAGCATTGTTATAATCAGATTTTATGATAAAATAATATTGTATAACATTTAATAATAAATGATTTGATTTATTTACAGTGTAAACTATATAATGACACTGAAGGGAATGTGATTCATTCATTTTATGGCATTATAGAGAGTGGTAGTTAAATAGAGAGAATGTATCATTGTATGGAATACAAGCTAAACCAACTAAAGCCAATTTTCGATGCTTTAGAGAGTTTGTTGTTAATTCAAGTGAAGTTACATGGAGTTTACACTGTATTTATTTTATTTATAGGCGAGCAGGATTATGCTGATGTGCCTATATTAGGAGTTGAAATTATATTTTAAATGTTTCATGTAATGTCCATTCAATGTTAACAGTCCACTAGTACACTTATCACAGGTAAACAAGACAACATTTCATAGCTCATAAGTAAGCGGACACCAGCATAATGGGAGCTCAGAAGAGTCTGACTGCAGAAATCCCTATCACCAAGTATCCCACCAAGAACCAGCTTACCACAACAATATCATCAAACTCACCCCACTCCCCAGCAGCAGCGGAGGCAGATGCAGCAGCACCAGCTCCACCCCCCTTCTCGGGTCCAGCAACCCCCTCAGCAATGAGCATGTTATCCAGCCTCATCAGCTGTGGGTCTGGGGGCTCCTCCTCTTGCGTGTTGCGGAGGGACAGCACTGCAAACACATATTTGTTATATGGACAATGTTGTTTTTAAACACCATACTAAAAATCACAGATAAAATTGACCTTTATTTAATTTTTTTTTTATTTTGCGCAATGTTGTTTATAAACAACACTCGGTCATTATTGCATTAAAAAGTATAGTAAATTAATGTCTAGATTTTTTTATTAATTTTTCCTATACAGTAATACATGTCTATTACACAAATATTTTTTTTAAATGTGAAACAAAATTGTCCATTTAAGGGTTAAATACTAGCTATTGTCATGTAGACAGCGGAAACTGACCCGATCACCAAGTACATACTAGCGATATCCAGCTAGACTACCACTGTTAATTAATCAATATTTAAAACCTAAGCTATAGTCCGTGAAGATTTTCCAGATACTTAGATTACATCTTTGGTCAAATCCTTGACCTCCCTATACAACATGAATTTTGCCTTCTCCTTAACTTGGTTTATAAATTACGTTCTAGGTCTTCCTTCCTCTTGCTTGCATTAATTAGGTATAAAGAGATACATCCATAATTGTTACGCCAAGTCAGAGGCCTTCAGGCAGCTAGAAAACTCTCGACACCAGAGCTTGGCCGCTTAGCAACATATGAGGAAGAAGTATTAAGTGAATATTGAAGCTTGGTTTTAATATTTGTAACCATGGAGCATGGTTGTTTAAAATTTAAATTAAAGAGTATTATGAACAGATATGCTATCCATAACAGACCTATGTCATCTCATATTGATTGTAGTGTAAGCAAGAAGTAACTAGCTTAAGACTAATTTCTTTGTTGGATTGGATTTTCGTATAGTAATAATGAAGCACAGGACCGAGACAAATGGCATGACAGGAGAGAGGCCTATACCCAGCAGTGGGATAGAATCGGCTGTGGATGATGATGATGAATAATGAAGACACATCTACAGCTTTTAAATCATCCCATCATTATGTGAGAAATTTAGACAGAATTTATTTTGAAACTGCAAGAAAATTTGCAACATCATTACATTTAAGAGTAGGATATAAACCAGAGTTTATTAACTGAGAGGTCCAATCCAAAGTGATATCATAAAGATACCGCTCATTTTGCCAATGTTTTGTAACTATATACAATGCCTGACAACAACAATCCCAACATATAGACATATATGCCTACACTGCAGTCATGGCCAGAATTCTCAAAACCAGTTTGACTACTCCCCAACAGTAACGAACTCAAGATTCTTACCTGTTTTCTCTTTGATTTCACACAACACTGAAAATAGGGCAGGTTTCATTCTGTGACAGTTAAGCGTATGTTTCCTGGCCTGCGCTTCATCGAGACTCTGGTCGGTGATGTTCATGATCTGCTGCAGGATCTCGCCGATGTCCTGCTTGCGTGCTTCGCCCTCGCCAGCCGTCGGAGCACCCTCGCCTCCGGGCAAACCGTAGCCCTGCGGCCCCATCAGCCCTCCACTATGCGCCATCATTCTATTCGGATCATCCATTTTAGCTTCTCTTCAGTATATGCATACGTTTCAACTTACACTAATTCCGTATACTGTTTTGTACGTAGTTTGCAATGGATTTTTATAAAATATAAACTTATGAAACACAATAACAACGCCTCACTGGGGCAAAAAGCCACAGCTTCGCCACCGTTCGCTGATCAGCAATAAAATAAAATGGCCGCTGCTCCTTCCCTGTTCCGTCTGTTGTGGTGTCTAATCCGAAATACAAAATGGATAGCTATCTCGTTCTCTTTCATTACAATCTCATGTGGAATTTCGAGAGTGAAAAAGATGGTATGAAAAACAAAGTAGCTGTATATTTAGGTGCGTTCATAATATTTCGATAATTAGAATTTACAAGCAAGCTTTTATAGTAGTGTGTATACCTCTTAATGTAAATTAGCTTTCACTGTCATTGTCAATAAATCAGAATTGAGAGTTGAAGTTGACAGCGAATTGTAAACGTGAACTTCGCTGCGTGAAAGTAAAGTTTCGTCATATCATATTTTCACCACGCGAACAAAACCTAATTACCGGCTAAATGTGTAACGATTTAGAACCAGCTGTTTCACTTTTATAGTTAAATGAGAAACATTCTCACTTTAGTACTTAATTGTAGTGTACGTAGTTACCGCGCGTCTGTGGTCTGCACTCAAGTCAGGCGTTCCTCGCATTTCGAACATTGGGGAAGCAATAAGCTTCACCGGAAGATTAAAATCCCCAATCCCTTACGAGATATAGTCATGGCTGATCCCAAGGTCGAGGAAATCCTTGCGCCGCTGCGCGCACTTGTCAAGGAGCAAGGGGATTTAGTCCGAAAACTGAAAGAAGAGAAGGCCCCAGAAATTGACGTAAAGAAGGCAGTGGCTGAATTAAAAGCTCGCAAGAAAGTGCTAGAAGACAAGGAGCTGAGCCTCGCTCCGACAGAGGAGCTGTTCGACCGCGCTAAGATGGAAGATTTGATCAAAAGACGGTTTTTCTACGACCAATCCTTTGCCATCTACGGAGGTATCACTGGCCAGTTCGACTTCGGTCCCATGGGCTGCGCGCTCAAGAGCAACATGATCCAGCTGTGGAGGAAATACTTTATCCTCCAAGAACAGATGTTGGAGGTTGATTGCTCTATACTGACTCCAGAGCCTGTTCTCAAAGCATCTGGCCATGTGGAGAGATTCGCTGACCTCATGACCAAGGACGTCAAGTCCGGTGAATGTTTCCGGTTAGACCATCTCATCAAGGCTCATCTAGAGAAGATAAAGAGTGAGAAGAACACAAAGGCTGAACTGAAAGCTGAGATTGAAGATATTTTGGTGAAGCTGGATGGTATGAATGCTGATGAGATGTCTGCTTTGATGAAGAGGTTTGACATGAAGTCTCCGATCAGCGGCAATGAGCTCACTCCACCCATTGAGTTCAATCTCATGTTCAACACACAAATAGGTCCCTCTGGCTTAGTGAAGGGCTTTTTGAGGCCAGAAACTGCTCAAGGCATATTTGTAAACTTCAAGCGTCTTCTTGAATTCAATCAAGGACGACTGCCGTTTGCAGCAGCGCAAATCGGCAACTCCTTTAGGAATGAAATTTCACCGAGATCTGGTCTCCTCAGAGTTAGAGAGTTCACCATGTGTGAGATAGAACACTTCTGTGACAGCAAGGAACATCCCAAGTTTGAGTGTGTGAAGAACACACAGATGCTTTTCTATTCGGCTGATAATCAGGAGCAGGGCAAAGCAGCCGAGATCATGACCATTGGTGATGCTGTATCTAAAGGAATTGTCAATAATGAGACCCTTGGTTACTTTATGGCTAGAATTTACTTGTACTTAGTAGCTGTGGGCATTGACCCTAAGAAGTTAAGGTTCAGACAGCATATGGGCAATGAAATGGCTCATTATGCCTGTGATTGTTGGGATGCTGAAATCCTATGCAGTTATGGATGGGTGGAATGTGTTGGCTGCGCTGACAGGTCTGCTTATGACCTGACTCAACATACTAAAGCTACCGGAATTAGGTTAGCTGCAGAAAAGAAACTGCCAGCACCCAAACAAATAGAAGTGGTAGAAGCTGTTCCTAACAAAGCAGCAATTGGTAAAGAATTCAAAAAAGATGCTAAAGTCATCAATGATGCTCTATCTGCCTTGGACAATGCTGGTTTAGAACAAATGCAGAGCACACTAGAAAGTACTGGTGAATATAACCTCTCCACTCTTAACGGTGAATTCAAACTGACACCTAACCTAGTCAGTGTGAAGAAGACACAAAAGACCGTACATGTGGAAGAAATTATCCCAAGTGTCATTGAACCTTCATTTGGTGTTGGAAGAATCTTGTACTGCATTTTGGAGCACAACTTCAAGATGAGAGAAGGTGATGAGCAAAGAACATACTTCTCTTTACCTGCTTCGGTTGCTCCAATGAAATGCGCTGTCTTACCCCTAAGTGGTAATACTGAGTTCCAGCCATTTGTAAGAGAATTGAATCAGGAGTTAACATCTGTTGACGTCTCCCACAAAGTAGATGACTCTTCAGGCTCAATCGGTCGTCGCTATGCCAGGACAGACGAACTAGGCGTCCCATACGCTATAACTGTCGACTTTGACACCACAAAAGAACCTCATACGGTAACTTTGAGAGAACGAGACAGCATGAGTCAAGTGAGACTCCCTCTGAATGAAGTACCAACAGTTGTCCGAGACCTCTCCAATAGCAAGATTACTTGGGCCAATGTTGAGAGCAAATACCCCAAGTTTGAGCAACAAGAGACTGTCAAAAATGCTGCAGCTTAAAATATGAAGTCTTCTGTTTCAACAGCTGCTTTTAATTCTGGCAATATTTATTTTTAGCTAAGCGTAATTCTCACTCATTGAAGTTACTGTTTTTATAAGTTGATGTTTAAAAATGCATTTCTTGATTTCATCATCATCATCCACAGCCGATTCTATCCCACTGCTGGGTATAGGCCTCTCTCCTGTCATGCCATATGTTTCGGTCCTGTGCACATCTGGTCCAGGTTCGACCCGCGACAGCTGTAATGTCGTCGACCCATCTTGCCGCTGGACGACCGACGCTCCTCTTTCCTAGCCTTGGCCACCACTCGGTTACAAGTTTGCTCCACCTGTCATCACGTCGCCTGGCCAAGTGTCCTGCCCAGCTCCATTTAAGGTTAATAACTGCAGATCCAACATCTCGAACTTTCGTTCGTCGTCGGATCTCAGAATTGCGGATTCGATCTATTAGTTTGATGCCGAGCATAGACCTTTCCATGGCTCTCTGCGCGACTCTTATTTTGTGCACAGCCTCATCAGTAAGAGTCCATGTTTCGGCACCGTATGTCATGGTGGGTAGGACACATTGGTTGTAGAGGCGAGTTTTCAGACATTGTGGAATTTGGCGTGACTTGAGGATGTCATCCAGCTTTTTGAATGCTGCCCAGCCTAATTGTATGCGTCTGGCGATCTCCTTCGTCTGATGCTCCTTACCAAAGGATAGGGTATGGCCAAGATATATATAGTGGTCGACCGTCTCTAGGCTCTCGTTCCCAATGAGTAGATTTGAGGTCCCAGAGACGTTCGACATCACTTTAGTCTTGGCCATATTCATCCTTAGGCCTACTGTCAATGAAGCATCCGAAAGTTGTTCAATCATGCGTTGGAGATCACCAAGGTTCTCGGCGAACAGGACTAAATCGTCTGCAAATCTAAGATGGGACAGGAAGGCACCATTGATACTAAGTCCGCTAGATTCCCATGGTAGAGTATTTAGAATGTCTTCCAGGACAGCTGTAAATAGCTTGGGTGATATAGTGTCTCCCTGTCTCACCCCTCTTTTGATGTGAATAAGGTTGGTAATGTCATGCAGCTTTACTTGCATAGTTGCTGAAGAGTACAGTTCGCGAAGGATTTCAACATATCTAGCATCGATAAAGCAGCGACGGAGAGAGTTAAAGACTGCCCAGTGTTCAACACTGTCAAAGGCTTTTTCGTAGTCTACGAAGTTCTTGATTTATTTATACCTTAAGTTGAATTTCGTAATTCAAATGATTACTCAGAATTTATTTTGAGTGGCTAAAATCAAAATAATTTATTCATTATACTTTTATCTAAGCTCAAACAATCAGATTTTGTTATGCAATAAAAAGGTTTCTTGATAAATTAAGTATTGGTTTGATTTCACATCCTATCTTCGTTTGGTTATCATTATCAGTAACTTAAGATTTAGAAATCTTAGATAGCTTTTAGGCACGTTTTATTAATACATCACATACAGTTCTTAGAAAGAGATCCAACATACACATCTGATTTGAACTTTTCAGTTCTTTTCACTCGAAAAAAAAAACACCTAAGATCAGTTTGTTTCACCTGCCAATCCAATCTGAGTTTGATTTTTTTTTAACCTTAGTCTTTAGTAAGTTCAAAAATGAAAAACACATATTCAGTCAATAATTTAAATTTTATTCATCCATAATATTTCTAAACATTATCACTAAAATATCTAGTGCGTAAAAAAGCATAAACTAATTCACATAGTCATAATATTTCTATTGGCATTTTACAATAAATATTTACAGTACGAAAAATACAAGTTTAATTCAGAACTTCATTTGCATTAAAGTGTAAAAATAATTTATTCTAATATATAAATTTAACTGTGGCAATAATAATAATAATAATACTTTTGAACTAAAAACACAGAATTCAAAAATTTGAAATACGAATATATGTCATAGATTCAATCAATAGGTTGCTAAAATATGGAATAATAACCTAATTTTCTACAGTTGGCCATTATAATAGAAAAAAGGTTTTGTAGTAACTTTTTACTGCAAACTAATATTACTTGCAAACTTTCATTAAATAAAACTCAAATATTTACATATGTCAAAATTATGGTAACTAAAACAGAAAACAGCAAAATTAAGCATTTAAAAATTATAGCAGATTTTTAAAAACCTACCAATGTAATTATGAGTCTCTATGTTCCATTTAAAAAAAACACAAAACCTTCCAATCTTAAGGCTTTCCGAGCCCCATACTAAATGCTTCTCAGACTGGCAACCATTTCCTCTAAGATTTTTAAATAGTAATCACTTAACATAAACTTAAAATGGTCTAATTGGGGCGCGAAATAGGTATTATTATACATTTTTTATCGCAAAACAGATATATCAGCGTGATTTTTTCCAGCAAAATACACATGTATGAGTGCAGTGCAACAACTTAGCTGTTCAGTTGACAGTGTCGCTAGTGGAGATTTGTTGCCACCTAAGAGTGCTGTCGAACTTGTAATTCCAATTTTGGCCACCTGAACAGCTAAGTTGGTGACATGTATACGTATACATTGTTAGTTTCCGTTTCCGTTAGTGTCATTCTCTCTGCCAAACGTGAACCCAAGCTTACCATCCGTAGTAATAAATCAACAAAATTCCGATAGATGGCAGGATCAAAAAAAGTATTGTTAAAGAGTTTGATGAAATTTATTTATTATTTTTAAATAAATTATTGCTATTTTTATATTAAGTATCGTAATAGAATTAAAAATTTAAAATATGTATAATTTTGTTTGATTATTTGAATGAAATTTAGTTATGTCAATGTCAGTTTGTCATATTTGACATACTTAAAAAAACGTATTTATATTGCAGCAATAATTTTTAGGGTTAGGTACCCTAAGAATGAAATTAATATACTACTGCGATCTTTTCTGTACTTAAAAGATAAAAACGAATGAAAAAAGAGTTTCAAACAAAATAAAATAGCAAGAACAATTCATGAGATTCGAACCATGGTCAATTCAAATCATAAAAATATTTCATGTTCCAAAAATGCTTCCTCTACGAACGAGCTAATATAATCGACAATTGAACGTTCGAAATTGGCATCCATATTCAAATATGCTGAAGTTCAAGTGACAAAAAAAAATTGTCAATGCTAGTGTGAGTGTAGCCGCATCGTCACAGAATAGATGATAGTAGATATGGGTTTTATATGGCTTTTTGTAAATTTTTGCTATTAACGCTTAATATATGTTGTTTTGTGATGAGCCTTAAAAATAATACATTAACAGTAGATTTCGCGAACCGATTCTGAAGTAACAAAAGAAATTACTTGGGCTGCTGGGATGAATATAACTAACTTATACCTATTTAACGCCATCTAGCGGCATATGAGCACTTGCAGCATGCTAGCGAACAACCTTAAAGTATTTGATTTATTTTAGAATTCTGCATAATAATTATATTAGTTGTGAGTAAAGTTTTTTTACTTTGATGAAGATTTGTGACCTTAATCAATACTTATAATGTATTAATTCATTATATTAATTTACAAATTAGTCTATTTAAATAATAAAATCCGAGAGATACCACAAGTTTTAACAAAATATTTTAATAAGTAGGTCTATAATTTTGGTCATAGATTAGATTAATTAAATAAAATTGTTTTAAAAAACAAAGAACCGACTTCAAAACGCAACTAAAAAGGGAAAAATAATTTTAAGCCTACATCAAATCAAGAATAGTTATATAAGTAGAATCGAAGAGTTTATTTCATGTACTTATAAAAAACTATTTTAAATTTTTATGAATCCTGTATTCTTGGAGTCGGTGCCAGCAAAGAAAGACAATTGAAAATAGTTTTTTTAACAAACATTAAATTGTTCTTCTTAGATGGCACCGACTTCAAGAAAACAGGATAAATAAAAATTTAAAATAGTTTTTTATAAGTACATGAAATAAACTCTTCGATTCTACTTATATAACTATTCTTGATTTGATGTAGGCTTAAAATTATTTTTCCCTTTTTAGTTGCGTTTTGAAGTCGGTTCTTTGTTTTTTAAAACAATTTTATTTTTACATTTTTAGTGGTTAGTCATGATATTTTTTAAGTTTTAGCTATAGAGAGCCAAATAAACTTCACGATCAAAAAACCTCTGGCGTATACCAGGCAGGCAACCAATTGCGAGCAAATTGAGCTGTATGCTAGCGGAGCGAGCGCGAAAATATTCACCGTATTTGTTCGAACCGTTTGAGCATAAAGAAGTCCAAAGCAGCACAAATTACATAATGTTTGTTGTATCAAAACGTAATATAACCAATTGCGAGCGAAGCGAGCTATGCGCGAGCGAAGCGAGCGCGAAAATTTTCACCGTATTTGTTCGAACCGTTTGAGCATAAAGAAGTCCAAAGCAGCACAAATTACATAATGTTTGTTGTGTCAAAACGTAATAGAACCAATTGCGAGCGAAGCGAGCCGGATGCGAGCGAAGCGAGCTATGCGCGAGCGAAGCGAGCGCGAAAATTTTCACCGTATTTGTTCGAACCGTTTGAGTATAAAGAAGTCCAAAGCAGCACAAATTACATAATGTTTGTTGTGTCAAAACGTACTAGAACCAATTGCGAGCGAAGCGAGCCGGATGCGAGCGAAGCGAGCTATGCGCGAGCGAAGCGAGCGCGAAAATTTTCACCGTATTTGTTCGAACCGTTTGAGCATAAAGAAGTCCAAAGCAGCACAAATTACATAATGTTTGTTGTGTTAAAACGTACTAGAACTAATTGCGAGCGAAGCGAGCTATGCGCGTGCGAAGCGAGCTATGCGCGAGCGAAGCGAGCAATGCGCGAGCGAAGCGAGCGCGAAAATTTTCACCGTATTTGTTCGAACCGCTTGAGCTTGAAGAAGTCCAAAGCAGCACAAATTACATAATGTTTGTTGTGTCAAAACTTACTAGAACCAACAGCGAGCGAAGCGAGCCGGATGCGAGCGAAACGAGCCGGATGCGAGTGAAACGAGCCGGATGCGAGCGATCCGAACTATGCGCGAGCGAAGCGAGCGCGAAAATTTTCACCGTATTTGTTTAAACCGTTTGAGCATAAAGAAGTCCAAAGCAGCACAAATAACATAATGTTTGTTGTGTCAAAACGTACTAGGACCAAGGGCGAGCGAAGCGAGCTGGATGCGAGCGTATCAAGCAATGCGCGAGCGAAGCGAGCGCGAAAATTTTCACCGTATTTGTTCAAACCATTTGAGCATAAAGAAGTCCAAAGCAGCACAAATTATATAATATTTGGAGTGTCATAAGCCCAAAACATCCTGGGGGAAAGTCGAACGAAGTGGGATAACTCCTAGCGAAGCGAGCCCGTAAATATTTTTTTTATCCGTTCGAGTGTCTAGTCTATTAATATATTATCAAATTTTACATAAGTGAAATCTGTATTGCCGTATGAGCGCGAAGAAGTGAAATAGGTTATCGAGTTATTTGGGTATCCCAAGGGAATAGCAATGACTTTTAAGATAAAAAGTAACCTTCGTGTTATACAAGGTCTAGTCTACCCCCATATCAAATTTAAGCGAAATCAGTGTGTCATGTGTTATTTGGTGCATCCCACGGGAACAGTAATTATTTTCGGGATAAAAAGTAGCCAATGTGTTAACACATAGTCTAACCTATCTTCATCTCAAATTTCATCAACATCAGTACAGCCGTTCGGGCGTGAAGAAGTTATAAAGATTTATGTGTTATTTGGTGCATCCCACGGGAACAGTAATTATATTCGGGATAAAAAGTAGCCTATGTGTTAACACATAGTCTTACCTATTTTCATCTTAAATTTCAAGAATATCAGTACAGCCGAACGAGCGTGAATCTCTCTTCGGGCGTAAACATAACCTAACTTTTTAGGTTTTCCTTCGATTTCCCTAGGAATCCATCATCAGATCCTATTTTGGTGACAATGGGACCAATTCAGAACCATACTCTTTCAATTAAAAAAAGAATTTTGAGAATCGATCCACAAATGGCTGAGAAATCGGTGAACATACATAAAAAAAAAAAAAAATACATACACGTCGAATATATAACCTCCTCCTTTTTGAAGTCGGTTAAAAAAACGAACATATACCATTAAAGCAATAAGTCTGTTTAAACTTATAGTAGCCCTCATATCAATTTGAAATATTTTTTTAAACCTAAAAAAGAATTACATTGTTATAATTATAACTAAAATAATATATTATAATTTTAAAATGCAATGTTCTCATTAAAATTTCAACATAAGTCCGATTGAAATAAAGCATATATTCCAGTGAAGTTTAAATGAAAACAAAACAGGGTAGGAAAAATATATTTCAATATATTTAATCATTCAAAAAAGTACATGACTATTTTCTGATTAATTAAAAATATAATTATCATACATACATAATTAAATTAAAACATAGGAAAATATACTATATTATACATAATTACAATAAATGTACTAAAAACATAAATGTAATATACATTATTTGTAATTACGTTAAATATAATAAATATATATAAATTACAATAACATGAACATATGTAATTTAATGTAATTATGTTATGTACAATGTACATAATATTATGTGCTAGTTTTATCGTGGCAAACATTAGTATTAGAATAATAAAATTACCTAACTAACCAAAGTAAATTAATATACCAATTTTTATCAGCAAAGGAGCAAAGCACATTGGGGATATCATTGTTACTCAACAGAAATTGAATAAAATATAAAGTCTCACTTTATGCTACTTTGCGAATAATATTTCGTACATAAATAAATGTATAAATAAATACATAAACGTAAATAATAAATAAAAAAACATGCTTGAAAAGTGAAAAAAATTACAACCTTTTTCATCCCATCGCGTGTTGTAGCGGAAACTAACATAAAACATATTACACATAATTTCTCAATTACATAATATTCTTCAGCTTTCACTTTTGAATTTTTCTCTAACTTTTCTTCCACTATATCCCTTTTGCATGTGATAATGCCTATATTGAAACTATAATATAATATCTAAGGATATGTACAAAGAATTGACGAACACGAGGTTCACAAGACATTGGGCGGCATAGTAACTTGTGGATGCTATACACGTTTCGTAAAATTTTACGGTACAGTTAAAAAAAAAGTTATTTAGTCATTTTAAGACTAAATTACAAGTTGGCAGACTACACGTTTTGTTTTAGCTAAATTATATAAAAACAATGAAGCCTGGTCTCCTGCGACCGGTTATACACTTTACATCAAACATCTTACAAAATGTGGGCGTGGTTTATTTGCTAACATCGAACATCTAACAAATTATGGGCGTGGCCTAACAAGTTTGTTAGATCTAATATGCTAACATTTTATCGGGAAAACATCTCCATATTCGCAATCGGGGGAAAGGGTAATTTAATAATTTTGTTGGATTTCCAACGGGTAATTTAATAATTTTGTTGGATGTCCAACTGATAATTTAATAATTTTGTTGGATGTCCAACGGATAATTTAATAATTTTGTTGGATGTCCAACGGATAATTTAATAATTTTGTTGGATGTCCAACGGATAATTTAGTAATTTTATTGCCGATATGTGTGAAGTAGATGTTTGATGTTAGCGTTTAAAATGTTTGGATAACATGTTTTAATGAAACATATTTTATAACTTTGTTTTTTTTTTTTTTTTGGGAGCAGGAGTCACGCCTTAATATTAATTGTATCTCATTCAAGCTCTTGTCATCTCTCTTGCACAACTACTCGTAATATGTATAAGTCCGAGCGAGAAAAAACAAACACTGTAAACATTTGTTTTTAAAATTGTTTTTTTTTTACCAATGAAGATTTTTAAGAAAGTTCTGCAGTTTTTATTTTTAATTCGTTGATTATGATGAAGGTGCTATGTCTTATAATTAAATTGACATATTTCCACTTCCTATTATTCTTTTGACTAGTTAATTTCATTTGTAAGACAATCGGTAACCTATTGATTTGTAAAAAAATTGGCACATTAATCAGTTATTTGTAAATTATTCATAAATGGTAATTTATAAATTAATATTGATTTCATTATTAGACCGTAAAGTCAAATACAAATTGTATTATTACATTAAGAATGAAACATGTACAATGTAATAAATTCTTATTATTTTACTTAATATTATTTAAAAAGTGTTACATACATACACGCATTCAAGCATTTCAGTCAAAATTTTCTCAACGCACCAAATTTTATACCTTAATTCCCGACGTAAAACTATGGTCACGTCAAACATTTGATGTGTCTGTGGCAAAAATGGCGGATGTACCAGTGAATAAGTAAATAACATAATGTATAGTAGAACGTCGATTAACCGAACGACCGCTTATCCGAACTCAAGAGTCGCGCGTACCTTCTTCCCACTTCCATCCGCGGCCCGAAGTCAGTTGTTTTCCTTTTTTTCCTTTCCTTTTTTTTCATACTTATATTGATTCATACCTATGATAGGATGTATTCAAAGCATGTAAATATGGCTTTCATTCACCCGTAGATAAATATGTATGGCTAAATCAATAATCAAAGTACTTAATTCAATTATCCAAAAAAAAGACGGTTTCCCTAATACCATAGACTAATAAAGATAACAGACGCTCAACTTCTAGTTGAAAATTGTACAACTTGTATCATTCGATAAACGTAGCGCCATTATTCGTATTTTCTTGAAACGGCTCCACTCGGTTCACGCAATCTACTATCGTTATTTCAGGTATGTGACTGAAGCGCGTTGCGGAATTTAGCGGCAGCTAGGCTTACACGCTCGATTTGCAGCGCCATCTAGGTTTCATCGGTAATGATGGCAAACTTCCGCGCCACGCTTTATTGTATGGGAATCAGCAATCCTCTCAAGTATTCTGATCCCTGGTAATAACCCGCGTCCTCCAATTAGTTCGGTTAATCGACGCTCTACTGTACCATGCTATATTTCAAATCCAAGATGGTTGGCACCACAGAAGATGTCGAGACTTTTCTAATTTTTTTATTTATACTACATTTTTAGGTTATTTTTAGAACAGTTGATGATCTAGTAAACTTTGTTCATTTAAGGCATCTTGCATACCACTAATATTAAATAAGACTAAGATCATACTATCTCGCTCTTTCGTATAGGATTGGCCTTTGAGCGTAAGAGATAGAGACGATCGTGAACGAGAAGATGATATGAATTTATGAAACAATGATATTGAACATTTAATTAATACTTCTAATACTTTGATTTGAAGAACATTTATAATACGTATGTTTAAACCTACGTAGTTTACACGTTTAAAGTTTATTGAGCGAATTTAAGCTCTATTTTAGTACATTTTAAATCCTATTTTCGAGAGATATCTAACAATTTAGATATTATAAAAATTGTGAAAATTTGAATCTCCACCTTTTCAAAATGTAATTAATTTACTTTCAGCGTAAATTACTTATATTTCATTAGGTCTTTAGACTCGAATCAATTCATTAATTTGTGTTATAGGTATCTCAGATATTATTTTTTTGTTTATATGTTTTTTTTACAAGGAGGTTTAGTAAGGGAGAGGCCCTTATCTATGGTTTCTTTAAAACAATATGTGCCAACGTTTGGAACAATTTAGTTCTAGTTGTAGTGTCATGTAAAACAACAAACAAGGGAAAATTGTCACAAAACGTGGAACGCCCGTATTATTATACGTTTCTTAAGAAAATATATATTAATACATAATCTATGGTTTCGACCATAAATTATTTATACTACAGATATCTGTGGTATATATAATCCATGGTCGAAACCATATCGTCGATTAATAAGACAAAATGTCAAATAGTGAAATGTCAATGATTTGACATTTTTATTTATGAAAAAAAGAACAGTTCAAATTACTCTTTGACAAATACTCAATGGACAAGAATTTTTTACCACAATTATGTGCTTATTTTTGTTATAATTCCTTGGAAAATTGACAGCATTGCTACACTAAAGTTTACAAAATTCTGACACAATTTTTTTGAGCGAAATATTTACTATGGACATCTCTATTTATTTCTTTACTCTGTGATAACTTGTGGAGATATGCCATTTTTTAATATGATTTCAAAGTTCAAGAATCCTCGATATCTAATACAATTCGTCATACTTTAATTAAAAATAGTAATACCGATATGGGTATTACCTTTTTTTACAAAGATTTTATGATCATAATAATAATCAGAGTTACTGGTAGTAAAACGCAATACTTCTTAAGGCGGATATAATACAAAAAAAAAACAAAGGGAAAATCCTCGAAAATACAGTTACAGCGTTACAAATCGTAAACGTTTTAAAGTTATTGAGAAATCAATTTGAATATTAACAAAATCCCAAGATTATTTATACCAGCATTGGTACCTTCAGACTTACGATTTTGTATAGTAAAAAGTTTAATTATTTCTAATGAGTTATTAAGAAGTTTCTTCTAAATGCTTTCTAGACTTCACTTAATTCAACCAATAACTTGAACAGTTTACAATTTAAAAGTAATTGAAAAAAAAAGACAAATGTTTGTTCGAATGAGACATGCTCTGAACATTCCAGAAACCATTTTTTTTTCAATGACCCTTTATAAGCTTTAACGCTGAAACTGTAAAATTAAGATTTTAGGTTTACATTTTTTTTTTTAATTTTCTTTTCATCATTATCATCGACTCCATCTTTTCATTTACGAGAGATGAAGTTATGTAGCGTCCGATTGGTTAATGGCTTTTTTTTGTTTTACTCACCAGTAAACCCTGTACGGTCATAAAATAGTGCATCCAAATATATACCTTACAGTGTTGCGTTAAGGTTGACGTTCGCGTCTCACGTCTGTCTCTCCACTGTGAAGTTGTATGAATAATCTCTGTCGAGGTCGAAGCGCGTGCGCCGCTTGATTGCAGGTAACTGCGTCTGTAATGAAAAACAAAATGAAAAGGCAAATCCTGATATGTCACTGTTACCGTTTTAATTCAAGGATAAGAAGGTGATAAGGGATACAAACATGAACTTTTGACGTGACAACGTCTTAAATTAGGTTGCGGCTGGGAGTCACTTATGAAAAAGTGTAACGCCCGGTAACGTTACGATGAGTCACCGAACGAGAGAGAGGCCCGCCGAATGCCTTGCGTCTCTCTCCCACTCAACTATGATCGGTCTGCCGCGCGCGCAGCACGCGGCAGACGTTGTCACGTAAAATCTTCGCCCGTAAAACCGACTTTACAGGCAACCATTTTTTTTTATGTAACATCTTTCTCTTTGTTTTGTATTTCCTTTTGTGATGCAATAAAGAGTATATCTATCTATCTTTCAACAAGGCGCGTTACTGCACAAATAAGGTACTCTCTGGCCTAAGGTAGAGCTTGCCTTATCTGGAATAACTGACTTTCAAGAAGGCTTCAGGAACACACTTAGGTGTTTGGCGTCAGATTTTTCAATTGAGTGAGGCGAGCTTTAGCAAACGCCCTACCACCATGCTATGGTTTCTTCATTATATTATCTTCCACAGAAAAGTCGAGCTCATTGGCCGCACACCTCACTGTGCAATCAAAACAAACATATCTGCCTGAGCTGACAAAAACACATCTCTGACTGAGCTGACAAAAACACATCTCTGACTGAGCTGACAAAAACACATCTCTGACTGAGCTGACAAAAACACATCTCTGACTGAGCTGACAAACACACATCTCTGACTGAGCTGACAAACACACATCTCTGACTGAGCTGACAAAAACACATCTCTGACTGAGCTGACAAAAAACATCTCTGAGTAAGCTAACCAAAAACATCTCTGACCGAGCTGACAAAAACACATCTCTGACTGAGCTGACAAAAACACATCTCTGACTGAGCTGACAAAAACACATCTCTGACTGAGCTGACAAAAACACATCTCTGACTGAGCTGACAAAAACACATCTCTGACTGAGCTGACAAAAACACATCTCTGACTGAGCTGACAAACACACATCTCTGACTGAGCTGACAAACACACATCTCTGACTGAGCTGACAAACACACATCTCTGACTGAGCTGACAAAAACACATCTCTGACTGAGCTGACAAAAAACATCTCTGAGTAAGCTAACCAAAAACATCTCTGACCGAGCTGACAAAAACACATCTCTGACTGAGCTGACAAAAACACATCTCTGACTGAGCTGACAAAAACACATCTCTGACTGAGCTGACAAAAACACATCTCTGACTGAGCTGACAAACACACATCTCTGACTGAGCTGACAAACACACATCTCTGACTGAGCTGACAAACACACATCTCTGACTGAGCTGACAAAAACACATCTCTGACTGAGCTGACAAAAAACATCTCTGAGTAAGCTAACCAAAAACATCTCTGACCGAGCTGACAAAAACACATCTCTGACTGAGCTGACAAAAACACATCTCTGACTGAGCTGACAAAAACACATCTCTGACTGAGCTGACAAAAACACATCTCTGACTGAGCTGACAAACACACATCTCTGACTGAGCTGACAAACACACATCTCTGACTGAGCTGACAAACACACATCTCTGACTGAGCTGACAAACACACATCTCTGACTGAGCTGACAAACACACATCTCTGACTGAGCTGACAAAAACACATCTCTGACTGAGCTGACAAAAAACATCTCTGAGTAAGCTAACCAAAAACATCTCTGACCGAGCTGACAAAAACACATCTCTGACTGAGCTGACAAAAACACATCTCTGACTGAGCTGACAAAAACACATCTCTGACTGAGCTGACAAAATAACATCTGTGACTGAGCTGACAAACACACATCTCTGACTGAGCGGACAATAAAACATCTCTGACTGAGCTGATAAATAAACATCTCTGACTGAGCTGACAAACACACATCTCTGACTGAGCTGACAAAAACACATCTCTGACTGAGCTGACAAAAACACATCTCTGACTGAGCTGACAAAAACACATCTCTGACTGAGCTGACAAAAACACATCTCTGACTGAGCTGACAAAAACACATCTCTGACTGAGCTGACAAAAACACATCTCTGACTGAGCTGACAAACACACATCTCTGACTGAGCTGACAAACACACATCTCTGACTGAGCTGACAAACACACATCTCTGACTGAGCTGACAAAAACACATCTCTGACTGAGCTGACAAAAAACATCTCTGAGTAAGCTAACCAAAAACATCTCTGACCGAGCTGACAAAAACACATCTCTGACTGAGCTGACAAAAACACATCTCTGACTGAGCTGACAAAAACACATCTCTGACTGAGCTGACAAAAACACATCTCTGACTGAGCTGACAAAAACACATCTCTGACTGAGCTGACAAAAACACATCTCTGACTGAGCTGACAAAAACACATCTCTGACTGAGCTGACAAAAACACATCTCTGACTGAGCTGACAAAAACACATCTCTGACTGAGCTGACAAAAACACATCTCTGACTGAGCTGACAAAAACACATCTCTGACTGAGCTGACAAACACACATCTCTGACTGAGCTGACAAACACACATCTCTGACTGAGCTGACAAAAACACATCTCTGACTGAGCTGACAAAAACACATCTCTGACTGAGCTGACAAAAAACATCTCTGAGTAAGCTAACCAAAAACATCTCAGACCGAGCTGACAAAAACACATCTCTGACTGAGCTGACAAAAACACATCTCTGACTGAGCTGACAAAAACACATCTCTGACTGAGCTGACAAAAACACATCTCTGACTGAGCTGACAAAAACACATCTCTGACTGAGCTGACAAAAACACATCTCTGACTGAGCTGACAAACACACATCTCTGACTGAGCTGACAAACACACATCTCTGACTGAGCTGACAAAAACACATCTCTGACTGAGCTGACAAAAACACATCTCTGACTGAGCTGACAAAAACACATCTCTGACTGAGCTGACAAAAACACATCTCTGACTGAGCTGACAAAAACACATCTCTGACTGAGCTGACAAAAACACATCTCTGACTGAGCTGACAAAAACACATCTCTGACTGAGCTGACAAAAACACATCTCTGACTGAGCTGACAAAAACACATCTCTGACTGAGCTGACAAAAACACATCTCTGACTGAGCTGACAAACACACATCTCTGACTGAGCTGACAAACACACATCTCTGACTGAGCTGACAAAAACACATCTCTGACTGAGCTGACAAAAAACATCTCTGAGTAAGCTAACCAAAAACATCTCTGACCGAGCTGACAAAAACACATCTCTGACTGAGCTGACAAAAACACATCTCTGACTGAGCTGACAAAAACACATCTCTGACTGAGCTGACAAAAACACATCTCTGACTGAGCTGACAAAAACACATCTCTGACTGAGCTGACAAAAACACATCTCTGACTGAGCTGACAAAAACACATCTCTGACTGAGCTGACAAAAACACATCTCTGACTGAGCTGACAAAAACACATCTCTGACTGAGCTGACAAACACACATCTCTGACTGAGCTGACAAACACACATCTCTGACTGAGCTGACAAAAACACATCTCTGACTGAGCTGACAAAAAACATCTCTGAGTAAGCTAACCAAAAACATCTCTGACCGAGCTGACAAAAACACATCTCTGACTGAGCTGACAAAAACACATCTCTGACTGAGCTGACAAAAACACATCTCTGACTGAGCTGACAAAAACACATCTCTGACTGAGCTGACAAAAACACATCTCTGACTGAGCTGACAAAAACACATCTCTGACTGAGCTGACAAAAACACATCTCTGACTGAGCTGACAAAAACACATCTCTGACTGAGCTGACAAAAACACATCTCTGACTGAGCTGACAAAAACACATCTCTGACTGAGCTGACAAAAACACATCTCTGACTGAGCTGACAAACACACATCTCTGACTGAGCTGACAAACACACATCTCTGACTGAGCTGACAAACACACATCTCTGACTGAGCTGACAAAAACACATCTCTGACTGAGCTGACAAAAAACATCTCTGAGTAAGCTAACCAAAAAACATCTCTGACCGAGCTGACAAAAACACATCTCTGACTGAGCTGACAAAAACACATCTCTGACTGAGCTGACAAAAACACATCTCTGACTGAGCTGACAAAAACACATCTCTGACTGAGCTGACAAAAACACATCTCTGACTGAGCTGACAAAAACACATCTCTGACTGAGCTGACAAAAACACATCTCTGACTGAGCTGACAAAAACACATCTCTGACTGAGCTGACAAAAACACATCTCTGACTGAGCTGACAAAAACACATCTCTGACTGAGCTGACAAAAACACATCTCTGACTGAGCTGACAAAAACACATCTCTGACTGAGCTGACAAAAACACATCTCTGACTGAGCTGACAAAAACACATCTCTGACTGAGCTGACAAAAACACATCTCTGACTGAGCTGACAAAAACACATCTCTGACTGAGCTGACAAAAACACATCTCTGACTGAGCTGACAAAAACACATCTCTGACTGAGCTGACAAACACACATCTCTGACTGAGCTGACAAACACACATCTCTGACTGAGCTGACAAACACACATCTCTGACTGAGCTGACAAAAACACATCTCTGACTGAGCTGACAAAAAACATCTCTGAGTAAGCTAACCAAAAACATCTCTGACCGAGCTGACAAAAACACATCTCTGACTGAGCTGACAAAAACACATCTCTGACTGAGCTGACAAAAACACATCTCTGACTGAGCTGACAAAAACACATCTCTGACTGAGCTGACAAAAACACATCTCTGACTGAGCTGACAAAAACACATCTCTGACTGAGCTGACAAAAACACATCTCTGACTGAGCTGACAAAAACACATCTCTGACTGAGCTGACAAAAACACATCTCTGACTGAGCTGACAAAAACACATCTCTGACTGAGCTGACAAAAACACATCTCTGACTGAGCTGACAAAAACACATCTCTGACTGAGCTGACAAACACACATCTCTGACTGAGCTGACAAACACACATCTCTGACTGAGCTGACAAAAACACATCTCTGACTGAGCTGACAAAAACACATCTCTGACTGAGCTGACAAAAACACATCTCTGACTGAGCTGACAAAAACACATCTCTGACTGAGCTGACAAAAACACATCTCTGACTGAGCTGACAAACACACATCTCTGACTGAGCTGACAAACACACATCTCTGACTGAGCTGACAAACACACATCTCTGACTGAGCTGACAAAAACACATCTCTGACTGAGCTGACAAAAAACATCTCTGAGTAAGCTAACCAAAAACATCTCTGACCGAGCTGACAAAAACACATCTCTGACTGAGCTGACAAAAACACATCTCTGACTGAGCTGACAAAAACACATCTCTGACTGAGCTGACAAAAACACATCTCTGACTGAGCTGACAAAAACACATCTCTGACTGAGCTGACAAAAACACATCTCTGACTGAGCTGACAAAAACACATCTCTGACTGAGCTGACAAAAACACATCTCTGACTGAGCTGACAAAAACACATCTCTGACTGAGCTGACAAAAACACATCTCTGACTGAGCTGACAAAAACACATCTCTGACTGAGCTGACAAAAACACATCTCTGACTGAGCTGACAAAAACACATCTCTGACTGAGCTGACAAAAAACATCTCTGACTGAGCTGACAAAGAACATCTCTCTGACTGAGCTGACAATAATACATCTCTGACTGAGCTGACAAACACACATCTCTGACTGAGCTGACAAAGAACATCTCTCTGACTGAGCTGACAAAATAACATCTGTGACTGAGCTGACAAACACACATCTCTGACTGAGCGGACAATAAAACATCTCTGACTGAGCTGACAATAAAACATCTGACTGAGCTGACAAAAAAAACATCTCTGACTGAGCTGACAAATAACATTTCTGACTGAGCTGACAATAAAACATCTCTGACTGAGCTGACAAAATAACATCTCTGACTGAGCTGACAAACACACATCTCTGACTGAGCTGACAAACACACATCTCTGACTGAGCGGACAATAAAACATCTCTGACTGAGTTGATAAATAAACATCTCTGACTGAGCTGACAAAATAACATCTCTGACTGAGCTGACAAACACACATCTCTGACTGAGCTGACAAACACACATCTCTGACTGAGCGGACAATAAAACATCTCTGACTGAGTTGATAAATAAACATCTCTGACTGAGCTGACAAACACACATCTCTGACTGATCCGATATATAAACATCTATCTGATTACTGGCTCGCTTACCAGTGTGTCGCTAGGCAAGCCGCGTAGTTTAGGGTTGAGCAAGAACGGTACGCCTTCCATGCCACTGGTGCCTGCCAGCGTCTGATAGTTAGCGCGGGGCAGCGGCGCGGGCAACTTGCGGGGTGCGGCCACTGCGCTCGGCGACACCGGACAGGGGGACACGGCTGACGGTGGCCTAGAAATTTATCATACATTAACAAGATAAACCATTTATTGATAATTGTACAATTATACGTCAAAAATTAAAAAATGACAATATGAATATAAAAGAAAATGTCAATATGATATACAAATAAATTGTAATACATGTCACGTAACATTTTTCCTGATATTAAAAAATTCGTCCATGGAATAAAAAGTTTCCTGAACGAGCCAGTTCTTGAGCTTATTCTTGAAAATGCTATCATTACATGCATTTGTAATATCTTTAGGCAAACAGTTATATACTCTCGGCCCTATAACGTGCGACAACTTATCTGAGCGCACGAGCCTCACCGGCACCCGCGCCAACTCGCCGTCACGCCGGAGAGTCCGCTCCCTCGGCCGACCCTCTCCTCTCTTCGGGAACGACTCTAAGTTGCGCCTCACATACAGAGCAAGCTGCATAATAACCAGCGAGGGTAGAGTCAGAATCTCGAGTGATTTTTCTTATTCTTATTCATTATTACAAATTACATAAAACAAACATGAAAAAAGAAGAAAGACAGCATAGTATGTGTCCTATAGTAAGTGCGACCTTTACATTTTTTGAAACACAATTTATTATACTAACTTAAAACTCACCTTTACGTTGCAAGTGCACTTATTGTAAATTCGTTTCATTCATTCAAATAATGCATCATGCATTGATTATATTAATATAACTCAAAATTAACATTAAATTATAATTTACAAAATTAATGTCTACATTTTATTTACACTCTATCATTCAATTCATTCATTTATTTCACACATTCCATGTTTCCGCTGATATCATTCAATACTGCTGGCTAACACTCCTACCAGATCTATTTCGATCGGGGGCAAGACTGCCCCTGTGTGAGTGTATACAGTTACCAAGGCCTGGAAGGCTTTATTTTGTAGGAGATACTAATTCCTAGAGATGACAAAAGAGGTCGAGGAAGGTCAAATAGAAGATGGAAGGACTTGTTCACGCAGAGACACGGACAAGAATGGACTAGAATGGCGAGAAATAGAAAACTATGGTAAAAACTGGGGGAGGCCTACGCCAAGGAGGCGACAGCTACATAAACCGATAGTTTAACTGACAAGAAAAATCGCAATATTAATATGATACAACAATTATTATAGCTATTGACAAATAAATCGAAAATGTGACATTTAATTTTAATTCAATGAGTAGTTATAATGAAATTAATTTTGATAATTGACAAGAGTTTAATATGTGTGCATGTAAATATGTTGTAGTTGAATAAAAGGCTTTTTTACTTTACTTTTACTTTACTAATTCCTCGACGCGCGGGTACTGAGCCGGCGCAGGCGTGAGTGCTAGCTGGCCTCGTTCACTAGCGGGGATAGCTCGGTCGCTCGGGGGCTAGACGGTCCCCGTACTACTGTATATAGTTACCTAAGCGCCGGCTTGGAAGGCTTGATATTGTAGGAGGGGCTGAGCACTTCGTAGTCGTGCTCGGAGGCTAACTTTTCGATGCGCTGGCAGGCGAGAGCGCTAACTGGCCTCACACACCATTAGAGATAGCTTGGTCGCTCGGGGGCTAAACGGTCCCTGTATGTTTGTATATAGTTACCTAGGCGTAGCCTAGGTAACGTTTTTGACGACCTCGTTGGCGTAAAGGTTACCATGCCGGTCTACTAATCAGAAGGTTCCGGGTTCGATTCCCGGCCCGGTCAACATCTTTGTGCTTAACTAAATTTGTTGGCTGTGGGTCTGGGTGTTAAATATGTATTTATATATAATATGTATGTATGTATATGTAGTATATCAGTTGTGTTAGCAACTATAATACGAGCTAGAAATGGTTCAGTATGGGGCTTACCAGACGTGTGTGAATGTGTCCTAATATTTAAAAAAAAAATTAAAAAACTCGGGGGCTAGACGGTCCCTATGCTACTGTATATAGTTACCTAGGCGCCGGCCTGGAAGGCTTGATATTGTAGGAGGGACTAAGAGCCTCGTAGTCGTGCTCGGAAGCAAACTCCTCGATGCGCGGGTACTGCGCCGGCGCAGGCGAGAGCGCTAGCTGGCCTAGCTCGCTCACTAGCGGGGATAGCTTTGGCGGTCGCTCGGGGGCTACACGACATCTGAAAACATACAAGTTCATTTTATTACTATTCTTTTTCTTTTTCTCGGGGTGTGCCAGCGAGCCATGGAGCGCAGTGTCCTAGGAGTAAAACTCACAGACCGCGTTCGTAACACCATACTGCGCTCCAAAACGCGAATCGCCGACGTTGGTCAAAAAGCTGCCGCACTTAAATACAATTGGGCTGGACACATCTGCCGGATGTCGGACGATCTGTGGGCCAAGCGCACCACGCTGTGGACACCTGAGCGTCCGACGTCGAGGCAGGCCCAAACGGAGATGGCGGGCGAACTAGACTCTTTTTGTAAAAACTGGACTCAAAAAGCTGAAAACCGGGATGAGCGGAAAGAGGATAGAGAGGCCTTTGCCCAGCAGTGGGACGGAACCGGCTAATAATAATAATAATAATTCTTTTTCTTCATATTAGCTATGTGAAAAAGCTCTAGGTATCGAGAGCTTTAAAGCCGCCCGAAGGCCTCTGACTTGGCTTAAATCTTACTACGTAACATCTTTCTGAGATCTTCAAATGGAGAGTGATTGCTAACCTGTGATCAGTGCACCAGTGGACTTTAAACATTAGAACAATGGACATTTTATGAACTGTTAAAAGTTTAATTTCAACACAGTGTGATATAGGCATATCAGCATTTTGCTGCTCGCCTATAAATCAAATAAATAAATAAACACAACAAACAGTCGAGAGTTAAAATATAAGTGTCACCAAGACACGGTAGCGCCTAAACGAAAATGCCACTTATTAAATGACAGTCTTGTGCATGGTCACCCATCCAAAGACTGTCAGAACTAACCTTTATGATCGCGTCAGATCGCCTTAGTTAGCCGAGCTACAGGCACTACAATACAGTCTACTGTATAGCCGATATAATAATATTACGGAGTACTTAAAACTAAGGCTAATAAATTTAAACGAGCATAAAAAAGCGAGTGTGGCTCGGTGGTAATGACGTCTGCTTTTAAATCAGACGGCCCCTGGTTCGATCCCAGCCCTACACCAATGACTTGTTTTTCAAGTTATGTGTGGATTTGCACTCGCTTTACGGTGAAGGAAAACATCGTGAGGAAACCGGCATGTTTGAGGACCACAATATCCGAAGACGTGTGTCTTCCGCCAACCCGCACTTGGTCAGCGTAGTGGATTATGGCCTATATCTCTCTCCTCGTGAGAGAAGGCTCCAAGTCCCAGCAGTGGGAACGTATAGTGGGCTGCTTACGCAATGCTTATGCTATAAGCATAGCTAAAAAAATTAAACTAAAGATAATTCTATTAAAAATGTATTTTAAGAACCGGGTGTTTCCTTTCGCTTCTAAATCATTGAGTTATCCGTGTGTTGACTCAACAGTTAAATGTCAGATAAATTTAGGTTAAAGACATAAAAAAACAACTACAGTAAACGTTGGATGTTACGGTCGAATTTCTTTTCCATGTGAAATCCGATAACATCAATATTACTGATCAACAGGCAATCTTTTAATTACGACTAATAGTTACCCGCGGCTTCGCTCGCAGTTATTTTAAAACAACTGTCAGTTTTTTCGTAATTTTAGTTCGCATTTCTTTTGCCGTTGCAGTTACTATTTGGCTGGGCATTATATTTGTTTTTCGCGGGTTAGCATATAAAAGCTGTAAGTGGTTGAAAGGTGATGAATTAGTGAAAGAGGGATGAATGGGGTTTATATTATATTTTTACTAGCTGACCCGGCAAACGTTGTTTCGCCTTAATAAATAAAAAAAAAAAACTAAATATACAGTAGCCGATTCTCAGACCTACTGAATACGCATATAAAATTTGGAAAAAATCGGTCAAGCCGTTTCGGAGGAGTACGGTAACAAACACTGTGACACGGAAATTTTATATATAAGATTATTGTCTTGTTTTTTGTTCAATATTTTTTTACTGTTATGTTAATTGTAATAAGTGCATTTACTAGTTTTTAAGTTAATAATATAATAAACATAGACGTTTTGGCTAGAATGCTGTAGGTTTATGTTTATGGTTAAATATAAGAATAAATAAATAATAAGCAGTCCGCTATATGTATATCCCCACTGCTGGGACTCGAGGCCTTCTCTCATAAGGAGATACCTAGATTTAAGTCATAATCCACCACGCTGGCTAAGTGTGGGTTGGCGTATAAAACACGGATTTTAGAAACCTCAAAAATGTCGGTTTCCTTCACCGTAAAGCGAGTGTAAATCCACACATAACTTGGAATACAAGTCATTGGTGTAGGGCCGCGAACGAACCAGGGGTCGTTTGATTCGGAAAAGCAGACTTTTTCAATGCAAAGGAGGGTAATTGCACAAAACGCCTCCTGCGGTTTGTCAGTGCAGGTCTGACTGCCCCCATCATCTATACTAATACAATAAAGAGGAAAAGTTTGATATTTGTTTGTTTGACGCAAATAGGCTCCGAAACTACTGGACCGATTTGAAAAATTATTTTACCGTTGGGAAGCTACATTATCCCCGAGTAACATAGGCTATAGTTTGTTGCTCTTTGCAACTTAGATTATTTTATAACCTGGGCAAAGCCGGGACGATCTGCTAGCGGAATAATAATAAGGGGCAAAAGGAGATGTAAAAAGAAAGGTTTGTGAATTTTGCGTTTTTGTTTTGTTTTTGAGCACGTGGGCCCAGGCTTGTACTATGCGTGCCAACTAAGAATAGGATCGCGCTTGCTTCAACTTCACACGATAACTGTAAAAAAAGTACTGCCAGCAAAGAAAGCGTAAACAAGAAATTTAATTTTTTTTTTGGTTCATAGATATAAATTTAATTATTGTATAATTATTCTTGAATTTATTACTGGATAATTTTGGATTAATTAATTCTACAGGTAAGAAGTACCCAAGGCAAATTAACAACACCTAAAAAAAAATAACGTGATGAGACATTGGTTTTGGATAGTTTCAACTTAAGTGCTGTAAGCAGTATAATAAACTCTTTTTTTTGGAAAAAAAAAGTAGTGCCAACAATGAAAAAAAAATATTTTTATAAATATGCTTTTACTTTCAAATCCTACTCATTTATTATTAATTTGCCGTAAAATGTATAAGAAATAGCAAAACAGCGCACATTAAACATATGAACTGAATATAATTTGTTAACAATTTTTTTTTTGCACATTATATATTTTGGTAATGACGTTTGCGCGTAATATTGAGCAAGATGGCGGTTTGACAGTCCTATTCTTAGTTGGCACGCATAGTACGTTATTCTTATGTTATGAATGGTGGCAATTCAGCGGCACACACGACTAAACTAAATTTAAAGAAGACCCGTCTCTTTTCATCTCAGGTGGCCAGAAAGAGACGGCACGTTCTGAACCACAGACAAAACAACTAAAATCACGTCAAATATGGAATGTGCATGCAGTTTTAGAGGTGATACATGTGAGTGCGTTCTAAAGTCGCCTATATTTTCTACATTTGACGTAATTTTAGTTGGTTTGACTATGGTGCGGAACGTGTCGTCTCTTTCTGGCCACCTAAGATGAATAGAGACGGGGCTTCTTTAAATTTAGTTAAGTCATGTGTGCCGCTGAATCGCCACCAATGCCTGCTTTCTGGTCCCACGTGGGTCGGGACTGGGCTAACGCGGACGTACCTCCTGGCAGCTTCAGGCGTGACGTTGGAGACGACGTTCTCGTACTCGTTGTGCGTGGGCGATGTGTCCGCACTACCCCCGCTCACCTTGTAGCAGACCACTTTGCCGTTTATCTCGCTGGGGTACAAAATATAAACATTATTATTATATTAGAATTAGAAATACACTGTAAACTCCATGTTCAGAGACGCTTTAGAGAGTTTTTCGTTAAATCGAGTGTCGTTACATGGAGTTTACATTGTATAAATAATAGCCGATCGCTTAACCTATTCTTCAGATGGTAACATACCCGTATCTAAAGAACTTTATGACCGACTCATAAAAACTAAAAAATAAATGTATATTTTTATATATCTACTTTTTTTTCAAATCCTACTCATTTATAATTAATTTGTAATGAAAAGTAAAAGAAATACCAAAAATGCGTACATTAAACATATAAACTGAATATAACTTATTTTGGCACACCATACACTTTGGTAATGACGTTAGCGAGTATTACTAAGCAAGATGGCGGCTTGACAGTCCTATTCTTAGTTGGCACGCATAAAGTAAAAGTAAAAAGCCATTTATTCAATTACAATCATTATAAGGTTCTGTTTCAAATTCACAATCACGATGTCACTATTTATCAAATTTTAAATTTAAATATAATTATCAAAAAAAATCTCTTGTTTAATTTTTAGTTTTTAAATGTGTCAATTTTTCTTGTAAATAATAATTAAGTAAAATAATAGTGAGTTTAAATTTCAGAATGTCAAAAATGACAAAAATATAATAAATTATTTGTGAATTAAGCGATTTCTCTTGTCGGTTTTAGGTTACTATAATTGTCGCCTCGTTGGCGTAGGCCTCCCCCAGTTTACTCCATAGGTAATTTCCTATCTCTTGCCAACCTCGCCCATTCTCCTGTCCGTATCTTTGACTAAACAAATCTTCCCATCTTCTATTTGGTCTCCCTCTACCTCTTTTGTCCTCTATCGGTACCCATTCTATTATCTTTCTTGTCCAACGATCACAGCTCATTCTACAAAAGTTGGCACGCATAGTAAGGCAAAGACGACTTCGTTGGCGTAAAGGTTACCATGCCGGTCTGCTAATCAGAAGGTTTCGGGTTCGATTCCCGGCCCGGTCAACATCTTTGTGCTTAACTAAATTTGTTGGCTGTGGGTCTGGGTGTTAAATATGTATTTATATATATTATATGTATATGTAATATATGTGTATGTATATGTAGTATATCAGTTGTGTTAGCAACCATAATACGAGCTAGAAATGGTTCAGTATGGGGCTAACCAGCCGTGTGTGAATGTGTCCTAATATTTATATAATTTATTTATAATTATCTCTAGTACTCTGATCCCTGGTAGGATAGAGATAGCAGCGGTACCCTCACCCGGCCATGAGGAAGCCGTTGGGCGCGGCGCGCATGCGCGAGCACACGATGACGTCGGTGACGGGCGGCGCGGGCGCCAGCGCGAGACGGCGCGACACGCGCGTGCACAGCCGCCGCTTGCCCGCGCGCCCCGCCACGCTGTACCCCGCCGGCGCCGGCTCGCGCTCGCCCACCACCACCACGCCGTCCATCACGTACCCCGGGACACCTGCCATCACACACTTATACAGAGGGCTAGCTAGCGTACTCACTGAGAGAATACAGAATACAGAGATTTATTGGTAAATAATTTTTTACAAGTCAAAACAAAAAATAAATAAATAAATTATCAATCTGTTAAGCAATAATATGCTTTTTTAATTAGAAAATTCTTTAATTTTGCTTTAAATATGCCGTAGGAAGCTGCATTTTTTATATTCGAGGGTAAGTTATTGTATATTTTTGGACCACTTATAAAAACAGATTTCTCTGACTTGGCTAAGCTGTGAGCAGGTGTGGCGAGCCTGTCCTTCCACCTAGTACCGTAGTCATGTGAAGCTCCCTGTGCTGTAAACTCTTCCGGATTGGTCCGCACAAATAGACATAGAGACGAGACATAGAGACGAGAGAGGACGATATTCGATCAAGGTGTTTCTGCTGTAATATTTTAACCTAATTTTAGGGTAAGGTAATTATGGATAAGGGTCTCCCGAGGAGACGATGCCTTTGGTTGTCCCAGAGCATCGCTCGCGCCGTAGAGGGGGGCGCCGCCCCACTCGAGGTGGGTCCGCTCGGACTGCGGACAGCGGCCTGGGCGGGGAGAGCAGCGACATTGCGCTAAGCGGTCCTGCATCCCAGCCGCCGTCGTGAGATGGGACACCGTGAGGTTGTAGTCGGTAGTGACGGCCCTCTGGCCCTCGAGCCCGACATACCCCGCCCGCCTCGCTCAGGCTAGTGGCGCGAGATGCGTAAATGCATTTCCACATGAGCAAAAAAAAAGGTAAGGTAATCATATCAGTCGCAGGTCGAATCTGGACACGATTGGCACTGGACCGAGATGAATGGTGTGCTAAAAGAGAGGCCTATTCCTAGCAGTGGGAGAGAACCGGCTGTGCATGATGATGATGAATTTTTGTTTATTTTACGATTGATTCTTTATACATATATGTATGTGTCGGTCCTTTTTAGGGTCAGCTCACACCGAGACGCGACGCTGCGCGCTGATTTTATATAGAGCGACTCAAAATATACCTTATTTCCTACACGAAAAGATTCACATTTCATTGTGAGAATTCAGATATGTTGCGCTGCGCAGCCCTGCATCGAGGCGCCTCGCGGCTTGTTCTAACAATGAAATGTGAATCTTTTCGTGTAGTAAATAAAGTATATTTTGAGTCGCTCTATTTAAAATCTGCGCGCAGCGTCGCGTCTCGTCGCGTCACGGTGTGAGCTGACCCTTACGCAAGAAAGAGATGAATTATCCCACATTCTAGTATATTCTCTTTCTACGCCTACGACAGTATGCGTCACACCTTCAAAACAAGAGTGAACCGGTTTCTTCTGGACAAGCGCGCTCCACCTTAAATCGCAATATCACTTACCATCAGGTGAATTGCGATCAAGCGCAAGCCCATTAAAAATCATTCAAGCTGTTTCGGAGGAGTAGGTACGGTAACTAACATTGTGACATGGAAATTTTATATATCAGAAGATTAATAACGGTAATATTAATACTTTTTCTTAAACCATCTGACGTATAATTTTATAATATGAACAAGTTGGTATTATTAATAATGTTACAAAATATATTTTAATACTAAATGTATATTATACTGCCCTTGAGAGGCCCTGAATGTCCTTAACCGTATCTCAATTCGTAACAAGTGCGTTACCCCGAATACCCTTAAAAGCTGTCTCATCTCGTCCAAATATGAAGACTTGAAGTTAATTAATGAATTCAGTCTCGACTCAATTGAGAGCCAGACAGCGCGCGACCCTAAGGGCTTTGAACTTTACGTATTATTGAGCCGATTTTATAGAGCAACGCTTTGTTTCATTGCTACATACAAAAAAAAATGGCCAATTGCGAGTCAGCCTCGCGCATGAAGGGTTTCTTACCATTGTTGTATGGGAGCCCCCCTTAAATATTATTTTTTATTTGTATTATAATTATTTTTTAAAGTTTACGTTTTATTGGGCTTGTTTTTATCACAGCGCTTTGTTTCATTGCTACATACAAAAAAAAATTGGGCAAGTGCGAGTCGGCCTCGCGTATGATGGGTTCCGTACCATTGTTGTATGGGAGCCCCCCTTAAATATTATTTTTATTAGTATTATAATTTATTTTTGAACTTTACGTATTATTGAGCTGATTTTACAGAGCAACGCTTTGTTCCATTGCTACATACAAAAAAAATTGGCCAATTGCGAGTCGGCCTCGCGCATGAAGGGTTCCGTACCATTGTTTTATGGGAGGCCTTAAATATTATGTTTCATTAGTATTATGATTTATTTTTAAAGTTAATACCTAATTAAATATTCTGTCTAATTAAATTTCTAATTAAATATTCTAATTAATTACCTAATTAAATATTCTGTCTAATTAAATATTCTTCGACCTCGGGGTCGACCCAGACAAAGGTGGTGTCATGACCTAGACGAACATGACACAAACTGGGCCACCAAAGCAGAAGACCGGGCTGTCTGGAAGGAGGGAAGAGAGGCCTTTGCCCAGCAGTGGGACACAATAGGCTGAATACAGTAATACCCCGACTTACGCTACCTCGACTTACGCGAATTCGGAGTTACGCGATTTAATTTTCTCGTCTATTTTAACGTTTTTTGTTTGAAAGCCGCGCACTTCAGATTGTGTTTATACATTTTATTAATATAGTTTGCATTTTATCTAGAATTAAATTAAAATTTATTTCCTAAATTATTGTTTTATATTTCCTAAATTATAGTCTCCGGTCCCAATTAAACATACTTTGTATGGCTTTATAGGTATGTATATGCAAAATTGTACCCCGACTTACGCGAATTCGACTTACGCGGATAGCGCTCGGTCCCACCTATCGCGTAAGTCCGGGGTATTACTGTATAATAATTCTGTGAATCATAATGGAGGGTCTACCAAATGTCGTTGTAAAGATTGAAAAAAAATGCTTAAAAAATATGTTTCTTAAAATATCAATTTTGTTTAATTTATTATGAAAGATAATATACATTTATATGTTCTGTGAAAATTTTAAATGTCTACAAGGTGCCATTATAGATATAAAGCAAAGAAAACACGTTTATTGTATTGGGTAATATTGAATAATTTTAGTTCATCGCGTGCAAATTGAAATACTTGATTATTTTCAACAGACAATGCACTTCTTTAATGGTTCCTCCACAGAGCGAAGTACACAGAATAGTACATACACAATACGACAGTAGCATAAACAGATAGAATTTCCAGTACATACATAATCACAACAAAGCACTGTTCTTCAAAACCTGGAAATTCACGAAAAACATTAACTGTTGGAGCGACATCGGTCTGCTTTCATTTAGCACTGTATTTATCTAAAGCAAGGCTAACTCTTTTCGATCAAATATATACCTATCAGATTCAGTGTTGCATACAAACACAGCACAAAAAAATGGCATGAGTTTACTATACTATTGTATCTATTACAATATACTACGTCATAAAAATATTTCAATATGAGTCAACCTTACCACTGTATCTTAAGGTTGAGTTTCGACTAGTGCCGTAATAATCTATCTTGCTTCGCGATAACAGCCATAATATTTTATGACCTACGCAGTGAGCGTTAGAAAATTCAACTGTATTACTTTACTAATAACGCTTAAATTCTTCAAACTCAAATAAGACCACACTCTTTCTTGTGGTCTACTATACTACCTTTATAACACTTTAGGTTCTAAAAACTTATGGAGCGACGACGGTCTGCCTCCATTTAGGAAAGGGAATATCCCCCGGACAGATGTTGTGTCCTGAGACGGCCGTCCGACAGTCATGCATTGTAGCTTGGACCAGTCGTACGCGCGTTGAAAATACCGTTTGCGCGATTCAGGACAAGCGCTCTGATTGGTAGCGGGCGATGAAATGCGACAGAGACGCCACAAACTGTATTGGCAGCTAGAATGTTTGTAGGGTATAATACCATTGAGTAATAAAACTCCGATCCCTGATGAAATACTTGGGTTCCAGCAAAAGGCTCAAGGACAAACTTACCCTCAGATTTGGACAAGCAAATATAGTGGCTGGGCTTCTTGCCAAAGAGTCCATTTTGCTTGAGCAGGCCCGCGTCGGCGTCCTCGTCGTAGGTGCGGCTGACGGGCCAGTAGCCGGCGGGGCACTTGGCCACCGACTCCACGATCTGCAGCGAGAGCAGCGGCCGCTCGTCCGGCAGGGCGCCGTCTAGCGCGCTTAGCACCTGATAGAAGCAGAACATGATAAAAAAAAAAAAAAAAAAAAAAAAAAAAAAAAAATATTGGCCAAGTGCGAGTTGGACTCGCGCATGAATGGTTCCGTACCATTGTTGTATGGGAGCCCCCTTTAAATATATTTTTTTAATTAAATTGTTTAAAAACGCTACACAAAGGTTCGCATAATTCAGCCTAATTTAAATACAGTCCATTGGGAATTTGGGATAGAATTTGATAATCTGACAACCAAAGTTGTGACATGGTTGTCAAGGTTACATTCAAATAGTTTAAGTATTTATGTATTAGGCTGCGAAGTTTTCTAATCCACCCTAGTATGTTTGTTGAATGGGAGCCCCCTTCAAAAATGTATTATATTAACATTTTATAATTTAATTTGATAGCTAATATACATTACATATTTAGTGAAAATTTTAAGTGTCTAGCAGCTACTGTTATTGAAATAGTTTTCGATATCTCGCTTCGTTTCCGAAATATCGAGGCTTAAAAATCGAAAATACTAGGAAAGCTTAAATACTAGGACACATTTCACACACAGCTGATTGATAGCCTGATACTAAACCATTTATTATGGTTGCTAACACAACTGATATACCACATATACGTACATAAATACTTTATATCCATACATATTTTACACCCAGACCAACAAATTTTGTTCATCACAAAGATGTTGGCTGTGCCGGTAATCGAACCCGGGACCCTCTGGTCGGCAGTCCGGCATGGTTACATTATGAAACTTACCTTGGACATGTTGGTTTATGACATTCTTCCCTTGTGTCAGTCTTTCTGAATATTGCACACCATTTGGCTCGGTTCAGTCTTTTATCTGGGTGGGTAGCACCTGCAACAATTATTGCAACACTTAACAAAAAAACGGACAAGTGCGAGTCAGGCTAGCGCATGATGGGTTCTGTACCGTCTACCAAATGTTGTTATAAAGATTGAGTAAAAATCGCTGAAAAATTATGTTTTTCCTATGGGAGGCATGTTTATTGTATGATTTATTTTTATTTAATTACTTATTTTGAAAGGTAATATACAACATTTGAATCTATCGCTATAATTAATATAGAGCAAGAAAAATATCCTAAAAAAACACATTTATTGTACAGGGACCCTTACTTTACTTGCGGGACCAGAATTACATTGTAAAGTTATCATGGTTTACGAGATACATCCTGTGACAAACAGACAGACATCAGAGGTTTTATAACATTTTGCATATTATATTTGCATATGACATTTTGCACACTGCATATGCGATATCCTACAAGGGACATTTTATATTATTTTCATCATTTCAATAAGATATCTTTTAGGTATAGAACCCTAATAAAATTAATAGATCAGTCTATTATCTATTAATTTTATTAGTTACTAGTTCTTCAGTCATTCAATAAAAGTTTTGTATATAGATACATTAAATAATAGAATAGTATTATAAGGAAAATTGAAGTAAGTTCTTGAATTGGTCGCTGTCAGTAGTAGATTGGTAGAAGTAAATAATAACTATTTTATTTATATACAGGTTTTTTGCAGCTGAATAATTCTTGTACCACTTTCCTCATAAAAATAAGAACTGAACAAATTGGAATTAGTATAAAATAAATAGGTACATTACAGTAAAAAAAACTTCTTGACATCTCAAATTAACATAATACAGTGTTAACTCTATATAACAACACTGAAGGGACTGCATTTTTTGGTGTTAAAGAGAGTGGTTGTTAAATGGAGAGAATGTGTCATTGTATGGAATACAAGCTACACCAACTAAAACCAATTGATTTCAACACTTTAGAGAGTTTGTTGTTAAATCGAGTGATCTTACATGGAGTTTACATTGTATTTTAATAGATGATGTAAAGGCTGACTCATTGTCAAAGTACACTATTTATTATTTAATTTTAACAAGCAGCCCAACCTGGTTTTGTGTGGGCTTATGACACATTATGGATTTTCAGTAAAGATCTTTCATATTTTCGGAAATAAAATATAGCCTATGTAATTTGGGGATAAAGTAGCTTCCCAACAGTGAATTAATTTCTCAAATCGGTCCAGTAGTTTCAGAGCCTATTCGCATCAAACAAACAATCAATCAAAATCAAACAATCAAATAGTTATACAATTTCCATGTCACAATGTTAGTTACCACATTCCTCCAAAACAGCTTCAATGATTATTACCAAATTTTATATGCATATTCAGTAGGTCTGAGAATCGGCTACTATCTATTTTTCATACCCCTTAGTGAGGCAAAACAATGTTTGCCGGGTCAGCTAATATTAGTATAGAAATATCAATAAAAGTGTTGTATTGTTACACATCTAACATTGTAAATACAATTATAAACTGAGAGGTCCAAGCTTACGCCCATTAGTTAAGACATTCAATACATTCATTCATAATTGAACCATTTGAATGCATGCAATCTTAAACACAAGGACCTATGCACCAAGAACTTAAAACAAATGAAAGTCGCCCATACACAAGGCTGAAAATGACGTTATATTCAACGAGATCAAAGGAGCCCTATTATCAACCAGTTACGCATACCCTTGTGTAAATTCGGCCGTATGAATGGACTAATTACGTCGTCGACCGACTTGGCAAGCGCCCACGAACTGAATCCAAGATAAATAAATGCGAGTGCATCTGCACTGACGCTGTATCCAACCATACCGGAAAGTTAAAGAAAACCTACAGAGATAACTGTAACAGGCTCTAATTTAACGAAACACAGAAACAATGACCCCTAGCCCTATGACGAATGACCCCGTCCGTTGTCTGATAAAACCACGACCTATTTAAGATATTAATTTTATTTCTGACTTACCTTATTATCTCATGGATTAAAATTACACCGCTGTTAAGTCCTAGACATTTTTTTTCACTTTATTAACAATGAATTTTTGGAATAAAGACGACATGTAGGCACGAACATAACACACACAAAGAATTGAAAGTAATGTTAAAAAAAGTGAGTTTTATAATAAATACTACTCAAATTTAGTAGTCCACGTGTATTTTGTCAATTTTACAAATAAAATAATAGAAATTATCAAAGTAAAAACAAGTTTTTGATAAAATCTCTGAATCACAATACAATGGAGAGAGGTTTAATGTTGCCATGAATAAAGTACAAAATAGCCAAACCAGCCTAAACACTAAATCGAAATAAGAAATAAATATTTTCACAGCCAGTTCAATAATAACAGTAGATTTTTTATGATATCTAAATGTCGATGTAACATTTACGTGCTCTACTACTAGACAGCAGGATTATTTTGTTATTCCTTGCATAAAACTTTTGAATAATCTCCAAACACAGCTAGTAAATGGATGTGTGTGCAACATTTAAGATGTGATGTTTTATTAGATTTTGTCTTAGCACGAGTCTATTATTATGCCATTTGATTAGTTAATAAAAAAACCTTATAAAGTTAATTTATTATATCCGTTAATTTCATTCTAAGTATGAAATTAACCACGCTCATTACCGGAGATGAACTTATTGTATCTTAAATAAATACCTAAAGTTAAAACGATGGGGTGTTGAAAGTTTAACAAGTCTGTGCGTGGCATTATAGCTTCCTAACTATTGAAAAGTGAATTGGTTGGGAGTGTTCTTAGCTATTAATCATGAAGATGAAAAAGAAGTTTAAAATAGCCGCCGCGTTAAAAATGTGGAACACATATTTTTACTCTCAACTTATTCTACATATTGGATAAATACTTTGTAAGGATAAACCGTTTTATTTTAATATCATAATTTATTTTCATACATAACATTCTATACAAGGTTTCAGTTATCACATCACTAACAACTAATCAACTACAATGCAGCCAAAACAAAAAAAGTGAATTATTAAATTCTTGCCTTCTGAAACCATCATAAAGTCTTAAAAAATGCAATGCAATAATAACAAATAGTTTCACATAGAATCAGAAATACTAAATTCTACAGCGATATAGCTCAAATTTTATAAACCATTCATTCTAATTAGTTTTTCTTTTCCAATTTTCACTGGCAACATTTTTTTGTCTTTGTCTTTTAATTTGGAAAAGAAAGGGACGCAAAGAAATAATAAGTACTCTAAAGCGTTTGTATATAGTAGACTAGGACTGTACAAGACCTGAAGAGAGATTTTAAGGATTACAATAAAAAATCAACTCTTACAATAATTTAAGAAGCAGTAGACTTCATTCAAAACATACCACATCACAAGGCGCAGCAGGGCAAAGGGCTCTCTACCGTCCCATAAATAATAATCATGATCATTTCGTAGTTGAAGTAGAAAAAACCTGTTTAACATCTGATTTCCCCCGCTCAATGCTGTCAATTTGCCTTAACACAGTTCTTGCATGATCTACCATATCTCTACATATAATAAAAATAATCCATATTATATCCCTTGGTCACGCCATCACTTGTGAATGGCTGGACCGATTTCACTATTTTTTGTTGTTGTTATTGTCAGGAGAAGGTTCTTATGACAGAGAAATTAAATAAATAATAGTGATATCCGTCCAGCCATTAATAGCGTGAACAAGGGATATAGGGATTATTTTTTCTATACCAATATTATAAAGAGGAAAAGTTTGTTTGATGTGAATAAGCTCTGAAACTACTGGACCGAATTGAAAAATTATTTTACCATTGGGAAGCTACATTATACCCCAGTAATATAGGTTTTATTTTGTTTCCCATCACAACTTAGATTAATTTATAGCCCGTGCGAAGCCGGGCCTGGCTGCTAGTTTAAATATAACTAGCAGATCGTCCCGGCGACCAACGGTGAAATAATTTTTCACATCAGTCCAGTAGTTTCGGAGCCTATTTGGGTCAAACAAACAAACAAACATCAAACTTTTTCTCTCTATAATATTGGTATAGAAGAAGAAGATACCAATTCAAATTAATTAATCTTTGTTTAGACGGCCAATGTCTGTCGGGTCAGTTAGTACTATATTTATTCCAAAACTTTAAAAGGTAGCGTTGTAGAATCTGCAGTGCCAGGCGAAGCACTAAAGTAGGGTGAAACATCAGATAAATAGTTTCGAGGTATGATGCCAATAAGGAGCGCTATTTTGGCAGCGATAGGAGCCTTCTCTGTATCATCTATTATGGTGTCTTGGTCCGGCATCACCTGAAAAAAAATATTGCTTGTACCATAAACTAATAAATACAATAGACGCTCAACCTGTTGTTAAAAATCGTACTATGTTCTTAATTCAATTATCCCAAAAAGACGATTATCCCTATTATCATAGACTAATAAAGATAATAGACGCTCAACCTGTTGTTAAAAATCGTACTATGTTCTTAATTCAATTATCCCAAAAAGACGGTTATCCCTAATATCATAGACTAATAAAGATAATAGACGCTCAACCTGTTGTTAAAAATCGTACTACGTGTACCTATCATTAAAGTTCTTATTTCAATTATCCCACAAAGACGGATATCCTAATATCACAGACTAATAAAGATAATAGACGGTCAACCTGTTGTTAAAAACAGTACTATGTGTACCTATCATTAAAGTTCTTAATTCAATTATCCCAAAAAGACGGTTATCCCTAATATCATAGACTAATAAAGATAATAGACGCTCAACCTGTTGTTAAAAATCGTACTACGTGTACCTATCATTCGACACACGTAGCGCCATCTATTGGTATTTTCTTGAAACGACTTCAATCGGATCACGCAATCTACTATCATTCTATCATTGCGACTGTAGCGCGATGCGGAATTTAGCGGCAGCTAGGCTGCACACTCGATTGGCAGCGCCATCTAGGTTTCATCAGTAATTATGGCAAACTTCCGCGTCACACTTTTTTTTATGGAAATCATCCATCCTCTCAAGTATTCTGATCCCTACTACTACATAATTAAAAAATAATAATACACTTCATAAACAGAACTGTAAGGCTATTCGTCCAGAGCTTTTAAAGCTTTCTATTTATGTTAACTAATAAATCTTTCAAATAACAGTAACTTAATAAAAAAAACTTTTTCCTATGTCATTTATAAAGGAAGAAAAAAAATCATACTTTAGTGGTTAAGACCATGGACTTCCTTATTAAAAATGCACAAGCATGAGCAGCCCACTATACATTACCACTACTTGGACTTGGGGCCTTATTTCGTGAGGAGAGAGATATAGGCCATAATCCACCACCAAATTAAAAATGGGAACACATAAAAAGCATGTCATTTCAGATGACAAAAAGTATTAATTTTAGGAAATACCACAGATTACATCATAGTTACTTCATGAATGACTTCATAAATGACGGCACCATTTCCTACTATGGAAAAAGTACTTTAGCTTCCTTTGCTTTTTGGAAAAAGTGGTTTAGCGAATAAGCCCACATATATGTGATTACTGCTCCACTTGGCCCACACTACAATAACGACGTACCTTATCACAAACATGCTTCTGAATGAGACCATCGCCTCCCACGTAGAATGTGGAGAAACCATCGTACCATCTGAAATTTAATAAAAATTATTAATACAAATTACGTTATTAATACAAAAATTTTAGTAATGTGTAGAGAAAATATTGAATAAAATAGTAGATAAGGCCAAGACCCACGCAGGGTTGTAGAACACTGACTGCAACAGCTTTTTTTCGGGGCACCGAAAAATCCGCGAGAGGCCAGCGCCGCACGCATAAACAAATATACCACATTATAATTTAGTCACTGGAAGGAACTAACCTATATGACACGGGCTTGCAGTCCAGTTTGAGGGTTAGGGATATTAAATTATGTACATATAATAATAATAAAGCCATTTATTTCCAACTTGTTAACTTATTTTACAATGCTAATGTTGTTAGTAAGATTGTTAGTGGTCTTTTTTGTATGCTAGTTGTTAGTCAATCAATCTTTAAGTTGGACCCCTCTTAGGGTGAAGGCCTCCTCCAGCTTGTCCCATTTTCCTCTGTCCTTTGCCTTGAGCAGCCAATCTTACATATAATACATTCCATAAATAAAAACATTTTGAATTGCAATTTGAGCAATTTTTTTTTTACACATTTCACATACGACTGGTTAACCCCATACTGAACCATTTCTAGTTTGTATTATGGTTGCTAACACAACTGAGAGACTACATTTACATTCATAAATACTTTATATTGATACATATTTGACACCCAGACCGACAGCCAACAAATTTAGTTCAGCACAAAGATTTTGGCTGTGCCGGGAATCAAACCCGGAACCTTCTGATTGGCAGTTTGGCATGGTAACTATTACGCCAACGAGGTCGTCTAACTACTGAAATTCTTCAGCGAGATCAGCCGACTGGTTACATGTATCTGTTTATGACTATAAGTCACGCACCATGCAAAGCGGATGTTAAGATTTCCAGTTCCGATATGGAGCCCATAGTTCAAAATTCAAGAAGTACATAGCCATATTAATTATAAGTTAACTATAGATAACTCACAGCTCTTGATCTTTGAAGACCTTCTTCATATCCCACAGTTTGTACTTCCAGAATGTGAAGAATACTTTTAGACCTGATATGCCACGGATGCGCCAGCGCATTCTGAAAAAAATAATAACCGCCTTATATTTCTGTAGCATAAGCAGCCAACTGTATGTTCCTACGGCTGGGACTCGGAGCCTTTCGTCGCGAGGATAGAAATATATATTTGTGTAGAATAAACGGCAAATTTATCACTATTTACTTGATTTATCGAAGGCGTTTGATAGCATTCCGGCCGCCATGATTTTAAGTAAGTTCGAAAGAAGTAAGGAAAGATAGGTATTAGGACCAACTGCAATAATATCTTCATAAGCTAAAATTCAAAGAGAAAAAGTATGTAGGAATGCATCAGCGCGGATGTTACGTCACAAATTTAACTTAGGGTTTTCCTCAAGGCAGTGTTTCGGGACCAAGTTTCTTTCTGGTCTATGTGAAAGATTTGTGTAACTTAGCAAATTTAAAATACTCATATTTATTATCTAGCATCCCGTTTTTGTAGTTTAGGGAGATACCTTGGTCCAGCACTTTTGCCTTAGTAAGGTTAATAAGCATGCAAATTGTGACCCAAAAGATGACTCTTAAATCACATTTGATGTAATTGAGTTAAACCATTTAGACATATATAGGTACAGAGCATTCGTTTTGAAACACAGTGTAAAGTAAAATGTAATTTAAATAACATACAGTGTAAACTCTATATAACGACACCAAAGGGACTAGTGCAGTTATAGAGAGTGGTCGTTAAATGCAGAGAATGTATCTTTGTATGGAATACAAGCTAAACCTACTAAAGTCAATTGATTTCGACGCTTTAGAGTTTGTCGTTAAATCAAGTGACGTTACATGGAGTTTACACTGTATTAATATACACTTTTAGCTGTTGTAAAATCTAGAGTACACACAAAATTCTTTAATTTTTATGGCTAAGAGATAAAAAGAATGTCTTACTTGACAGAAGAGTCTTCAGGGTTTTGTGTAATCTTCATGACCTCCAGTTTGACGTAAGCAAACTTGAGGTGGCCCACAGTACGCAGTAAGGCCACCTGCCGCACGTAAGGGAAAAGACCTCTGAAAACCAAATGAAGAGAATATAATATAAACTTGACAACCTCATTGCTGTAATGGTTACTATGCCTGATTGCCGACCGCAGGGTCCCAGTTTCGATTATCGGCACGGCCAACATCTTTGTGCTTAACTAAATTTGTTGGCTGTTGGTTGGTTAATCTAAATATGTGTGGTGTCTCTGTCGCACTTCATCGCCCGCTACCAATCAGAGCGCTTGTCCTGAATCGCGCAAACGGTATTTACAGCGCGCGTACGACTGGTCCAAGCTACAATGCATGACCTGTGGACGGCCGTCTCCGGACACAACATCTGTCCGGGGGGATATCCCTTTGCTAAATGGAGGCAGACCGTCGTCGCTCCATATATGTATCAATATAAAGTATTTATGAATGTATATGTAGTATATCAGTTGTGTTAGCGACCATAATTCTTGTACAAACTATAAATGGTTTGTATGTAAAGTATGGGCTAACCAGCCGTGTGTGAAATGGGTCTTAAAAAAAAAGAAACAAATGTCTGTGTGTTCCCAATGCTGAGCACAGGCCTACAACAACACATTACTCGGTATTTAAAATGTAATTCATCAACTTACATGGTAGTGGTTCCCCTGATGTTGTTTACAAACACCATGTTTGGATGGTAGATGGAGTAGTCCAGTGGTTGGATGAATAGATTGGGCATCTGAAAATAAACATACATTAATTCATAATTTTTTTAATCATCACAGAACCAATTACATTACAAATAAACATCATCCTCCCTCTTTGAGTCTGTTTTTATTTATGGTAATTGTGTTATGGTAGGCTTATGTACCTTTATTATTCTAATTCTAATTTGAAGGTGGTGTGATGAGACCTGCACTGACACCTTGCTAGGGGCGTATTATACCATAATACATGTATGATTACATAATTATAAAAAATAGACTTTGAGTAAATTCCTGGTTAATGCTAACTATATCCACATGAGCAAGAAAAAGAAACAAACATACACACATACTAATTTTTTTTGTTTTAATAATTAACTAACTACACCCCCCAATATTCCCAGCATTATTCTGGGATAACATGCATATTTGGGGTTTTAGCAATCTCTATACAAAGCTTAAACCAAATTGGTTTAAGCTAACTATATAAGCTTAAACCAAATTGGTTTAAGCTTATATAGTTTAGAAGTATTAGGCTAGTAAAAGTAGACTAGTAGATAGTAGACCAGAAAACAGAGTAGTAGAATTATAGCTTGTCCAACCGTTTATTTTCTTTTTGTCCAAAATTATAACCTCTCAACTCAAATTAAAACCTCACATTTAAAAATGAATGTTTGCAAAAAATTATGCAGTTACATTCTATTGGTGATGTCAAAAATAAAATCTATAGTAGATCCAACTGTTTACTTTCTTTTTATAGGCATAACTAGTTTGCTGCTCTAACTAGCTAGTGTGTATGTCGCTTTTTGTGTCTTCCACCACCATGCGAAACGATATTGGTTTGTAGTACATACTATATATCAGAGATGGTGCTGTATGTGAAAAATGATTTTCCCTGTTTTCCTCCTTTCCTGTAGAATTTTTCCCTCAATTTTGTTTGCTACAAACCTCACTGAACCTAAACCTTTCCAATGAATGCTGTACCATGGAAATCGGTTTGTGTGTTCTGGAGTTATAATGTCAGGAAGGAAATCCCAAAGCATTTTCATGTTATAGATAACAGAAGAACTAGAAAGTAGAATAAGCTACTTACAGTTTCAGAAAGAACTTTGTAAACCTTCAGCAACTGTTCCTCGCTAGGTCGGCCCTCTCTGTTAGGTTCACTGGTAGGGCTCCGTGCGGGGACATTGGGTGCCTGGCAGTATGCTATGGCATTGTGCTCAAACTCTGACAGGCAGGTTGGTTCTATACTCTGAAAAGTTGATAACAGAAATTTGTAAAAAGTACCTCCAGTGAAAGAAGGTAAGACTATTATTTTTATTGAAAGGGGAATATATGACAAGCTTTAGGTGCTCTAATATTGTAAATAAGCTTAGAATGCCCTTTGAAACATATTTCTTTATTCTATTTCTTATCTAATCTATCTTTAGCTAATCTAATCCAATTTTAATGTTTTTTAAGCTTTCCTTTTGCTATACTAAGACAGAAGCTTTTTCTATTTCTTATCTAATCTATCTTTAGCTAATCTAATCCAATTTTAATGTTTTTTAAGCTTTCCTTTTGCTATACTAAGACAGAAGCTTTGAAACCCTTCAAAGTCTTGATCAAGAATCAGTAAATATGCATCAGTTACATATTTCATTTTGTTATGTATTAGGTTATTTTTTATCATATAATTCCTTTAAGAACTGTATTAAAGAGGAAAACATTTTTAATGAATTAGGTATTCAACTAAGGAAGTATTGATACTTACATCATTATTAATTTTAGTTAAATCTATGTCACAAAAATTGTTGTTTGGTATGTCAAAGCTGTAAGCAGGCAATCTCTGTTCAATATAATCATCACACGTAAAGCCAAGCCGCTTGATTTCCACACCATCCCTGTAATACTTTTGTTTCAAGTCACACTCGGGAAAATAACCAAGCTGTGACCACTTCTGGCTGCTATCAGTTTGTACTTCGTTTGCAATAATTTCTTGAAAGTGAACATCGTCTATGTTGCTCTCGGCTAGAGCGGCTGCAGACCGCTGGCAACTCGATATGCGTCGCAGATTTAGTTGCTGAAAATCAACATTTATGGTTATATCATCAATCAATTCCACGACAACTTATAATGTTATGTATTGTACATAAAAAAATGTTATCGATATGCTATCTTATTTTGTACGTCTTAACGTTAAAATTACAACTAGGTTGATGTAAACACGTGAATTTGAATTACAGGTAATCTACATACCTCTAATTGGTTCAATGTCAAGGGGAAAAAAATAAGATTTTGAAGCATGTAGAATTAATTTTCAATATATCTCAAATGACTCGGTTCAGAAAGCATGAATTGTATTCAACAAAACCTTTGCAAATACGCTAATTACTTACTTCTTCGAGAAATTGCGTCCTCGTCGGGATGTTTCTAGACAACCGGTTAGGATGGCTTTTGGTGGCAACTATTCCGTTTATAGGCAATATCTTATGCGAAAACGTGCGCAGACAAATAGCCATTATGATAAGGATCAGAAATCACTCTTTTTCACAAGGAATAATTGAATATTTCGAAAATAAGTCGCAGTTTATTTTCAACATTTCTCCGAAAATAATTGAAATATCAGAATCTGACATATTTGACACTGATAATTGTTTTCTTTTGACACACACTTTCTCTAGAGTTTACTGTTTATGTCAGTCAGCTGTCAAAAATGTGTCAATTTGAAAAGAGATCAGCTGTTGCTGCGCCGACTACGAATGAAGCACAAATCCAATACATTATTGTTGTGGAAGTGATATTTCTTATAAAATTGTACAAAAAAACACGCCACACCAGTTAAGTGATTAAAAACCGCAGCAAATACGCTAAAATGAGCCTACAGAAAGTATTTCAACGTCTTTATAGCAATGGATTTACTTCAAAGTTAAATCTAGTATGTATTCATAACAATAACTTTTTACGCATAATATCTGCGCCTTTTATATCTTTATTTATTCATTTACGTAAAAAGTAGGTATACCAGATTTGCACCACTTAAATATCTAGATTGCATCTATTTCTTGTACCTATATTAAATTTAAGATATTCAGGGACTTTGTATTATGCTAAGGAAGTTAAATTGCTTGTTTCAGATAAGCCCAAGCAGCTGTTTAATTAGACATAAACACAGTACGAGTGAGATAAATGAGCACAGAGCTAAAGTAATGGGACGAGGCTTACCTGAAAAGAAACCATTACCAGGAGTTAAAAGCATAATTCTAGTAGCTTCAGGCAAAGGTGGAGTGGGTAAAACTACTACGGCTGGTTAGTGTCAACATTATTTATTATAACCTTAAAACTAGCTAACATAACTGATATACTTATGTACATATACATACATACTAACATACTTTATACAGATACTAGACAGAATTAAAAGGTTTTTTTTTTAGTAAATATGGCTAAAAAGCTTCTTTGTTAGACAAAAAACCTCCTATAAATGTGCTTGATATCTTGAAAATTGAGCTGGCGCATGGGAGGTTCTCTTTTCCATATAAAATGCATTGAAAAACAACTATTTTCTCTATTTTTCATTGTAAATCATTAAAAAAAATCAATTTCTTTTTTGCTCCCTTGTAGGAAATTAAATTCTCTACAAAAAAGGTCTTATTAATTTATTTGGGATTTTTCAGACATAATTACTAAAAAAATAAATATATATATTTTGAATCAGTCAGATACATATTTAACACCCAGACCGACAGCCAATAAATTTAGTTTAGCACAAAAATGTTAGCCATGCTGGGAATTGAACCCGGAACCTTCTAATCGGCAGTCCAGCATGGTAACAATTACACCAACAAGGTTGTCAAAGCTTTACCAGTACATATTATGTAAAGAAAAAAGTATTTATAGTAAAAACAACAGTGTCACCACTTTATCACGAAGTTCATATAGATAACCTCAAGTTGTAACGTTTCAGTGAACCTGGCTTGTGCCATGAAGGTCATAGAGCCAGACAAAGAGATAGGGCTGCTGGATGCAGATGTGTTTGGTCCGTCCGTTCCTCTCATGATGAACATCAGCGGAGAGCCCATGCTGAACGATGATAACCTCATAGAACCTCTGCTGAATTATGGAGTCAAATGGTAAGGGTTTCATGTGTGAAGTTATTTAAATGCTAAATAAAATGTTATTTATTGTATTATGGGCGTTTTCGTTCACCAAAGACCTTTGGTGAACGAAAACGCCCATAGCTCGGCTAAATAAAATAAGTAAAATATTCCTTTATTGACATATTTAAGAAATACACAATTAAAATGAAACCATTGGTGTTAATTTAGTCATAGACTGTGTTTCAACACCAATGGCCTCTCCCACAGAGTTATTACAAGTCTATTACAAATGATGCTATAATAACAGTTACAAAAAAATTTTTTTTAGAAATGTAAATTTGAATATTAGAAGGTAAATATTAAAAGGCTAAGGTGATCTGACGCGATCATTGAAGCTAATCAATGGTTGACGCGGATAGTGTTTGGATGGGCAACCATACACTTAAGACTGTCGTTTTAAAAGTGGCATTTTCATCTCGGCGCTACCGTGGGTCGGATGACACGTTAAATTGTAGGTACCGGTTGTTAGTCTAGTACAAGCAGTTGTTAAGCCAAGTCATGGGCCTTCGGGCGGTTAGAGAACTCTCAACACCAGACCTTGGCCACTTAGCTCATACGAAGAAAAAGAAGGAAAACATGCAGACAATCCGTGCAATATTTTTTTTAACTATAAAATTACATCATACTAATATAAAATATAAAAGTTTTTATTAGTAGCAAGAACATCCAATTTACAATAAATTATAAAGGTAAAAACCACTTAAAAACTAAAGTATACCTAATCTAAAAAACCAGTGCCAGTGGGAAGAGTACCTAAAATGCCAGCCGAGTTTCCTCTTTGTATAGCAACGCTAATCCGCTGTGCAAAGTAGAGGCCGGCATTTTGGTCACGAGTAGCGCTGACCAAGCGCTTCTTTGAATCATTCATTAGTCATTAGTTTTCTTTTCTTTCCAACTTATTCTTTCCATTCTTCTTTGTAGAAGAATGGGAAAAATAAATAAAAATATTTTTTTTGACGTGACAACGTCTTAAATTAGGTTGCGGCTGGGAGTCACTTATGAAAAAGTGTAACGCCCGGTAACGTTACGATGAGTCACCGAACGAGAGAGAGGCCCGCCGAATGCCTTGCGTCTCTCTCCCACTCAACTATGATCGGTCTGCCGCGCGCGCAGCACGCGGCAGACGTTGTCACGTAAAATCTTCGCCCGTAAAACCGACTTTACAGGCAACCATTTTTTTTTATTGTTTGTTGTGTTCAGCATGTCGATGGGCCTGCTGGTGTCGGGCGAGAACGCGGTGGTGTGGCGCGGGCTGATGGTGATGCAGGCGCTGGAGCGGCTGACGCGGCACGTGGCGTGGGGCCCGCTCGACGTCCTGCTGGTCGACACGCCGCCCGGCACCGGGGACACGCACCTGTCGCTCGCGCAGAACCTGCCTATCGACGGTAAACAGAGAAAGACATTTATTTTAGACTAGCAGCCAGTCCCGCCTTCGCACGGGCTAGACAATAATCCAAGTTGTAAAGAGAAACAAAATAATGCCTATGTTACTCAGGGATAACACGGGTCAACATGAAATTTGACTTTGATTGCAAAGCATTAAATTTCGGTAGTTTAGATCGTAATAAGACGGAAAAAAAATATATGGCATGAAAAACTTTGCTTTTGTGCTTAGAAGACTGATTGAATGAAATTTTTAAAAATCTCGGATTTTAATTTTTATATATAAAACTATAGAAATAAAAATGTTTATTATTTTTATTAAGTTTTACTACCAAATTAGCTTACAGAAAAGTGGAAAATAACTTAAAAGTGCACACTTTTACTTTTTCTTTTATGTTCATAGCTAAAATTTATGAATAACATGAAAAATGAGTATTATTATTATAACTATCACAAAAGCAAACATTATACCAATAAAAGGAATTTTCTTTTCGTTTTTGTGCATAACTAACTGGAAAATAATAGTATAAACTTTAGGACAAAGAACGAAAAATTTTTTGTAGAGTCGTGTAATGTGGCTTCCCAATGGTGAAAAAATGGTATTTTTTTTTCTTGTTTTTTAAATGGATGAAAGAAGCTTACCTACATGCTGTACCGACCCCACATTAGGTGGGATAACGTGATACAAAAGAAGAATTAATCTTAATCTTTTATTGACGACCTCGTTGGCGTAAAGGTTACCATGCCGGTCTGCTAATCAGAAGGTTCCGGGTTCGATTCCCGGCCCGGTCAACATCTTTGTGCTTAACTAAATTTGTTGGCTGTGGGTCTGGGTGTTAAATATGTATTTATATATAATACTAGCTGACCCGGCAAACGTCGTTTTGCCTTAATAATTATTTCTAAATATACAGTAGCCGATTCTCAGACCTACTGAATACGCATATATTATTTGGTAAAGATCAGTCAAGTCGTTTCGGCAGAGGAAATTTTATATATAAGATTTATTCAGCAACTATATAACTTACAGATATATCGAACACACTATGTAGGTAGAACACATCAGATAAAATTGTATAAACTCAACCATAGTTTGTACTTAGTAAGTAATTATTGAATTGTTAAGGTACGCCAACACTCCATCACGGAATGTGGCAAACCTATCGGCGAATATATCGAGATCTGGTAATTGAGTAATCGGTGGCGATTCAGCGGCACACACGACTAAACCAAATTTAAAGAAGCCCCGTCTCTTTTCATCTTAGGTGGCCAGAAAGAGACGGCACGCTCTGAACCACAGACAAAACAAGTAAGATCACGTCAAATATGGAATGTGCAGGCAGTTTTAGAGGTGATACAAATGAGTGCGGACTAAAGTCGCCTATATTATCTACATTTGTCGTGATTTTAGTTGGTTTGACTATGGTGCACAGCGTGCCGTCTCTTTCTGGCCACCTAAGATGAAAAGAGACGGGGCTTCTTTAAATTTGGATTAGTGGTGTGTGCCGCTGAATCTCCACCATCATGTCATTAATAAGAAGTATAGCTTGGTGCGAGGGTATTCCATACAATGATACATTCTCTCCATTTAACGAGCACTCTCTATAATGCCATAAAATGCACAGTCCCTTCAGTGTCGTTATATAGAGTTTACACTGTATTTTGGACTAGCAGCCCCGGCTGTCCCGCCTTCGCACGGGCTAGAAAATAATCTAAGTTGTAAAGAGAAACAAAATAAAGCCTTATGTTACTCAGGGATAATGTAGCTTCCCAAAGGTGATAAAATGGGGCATGACCGGTCCACACACCAATCCACCCTACAGACATCCAGTACAGTCTAAGGGCGCGTTCACATATAACGTCAGTTTTACAGGTCCGTTTAAACGTGTGTGTTATTAGCGTATGTAGTTGTATGAGCCAGTACACACATAATACAGTATTCAGTAAAAATACCGCACTACTGAATACCGCAATACTGAATCACCTCCAGTAGCAACGGATCCGGTAAAAAGGATCCTTTAAATGCTGTGTGAATACTATCTCCAGTAGCGACGGATTCGTTAAAACGGATCCTATTAAAACGGACGTTATATGTGAACGCGCCCTTAGTTGATATTTTTTTTAAATATCGATAAATAATTATATCGTAATTAATTTAAGAGGTTGTCGAGATTCAGGAACCAAATATCGATGTCAATTTTGACACCAGACATGTCAAAAGTCATTCATAATAGTGTCAAAAGTCATGTTGTCTAGCGTAAGTCGCCAAGTCAGAGGCCCTCGGGCTTGAAATCTCTTTACACCAGAGCTTGGCCACTTAGCTCATACGAAGAAGAAACCTGTAGTAGTATAAGTTTTAAAGATTTGTTGTAATTTCTTTACTACTTTCTGAAGCACAACATTTTTAAATTTATGACGACTATTTTTCAAAAATTTAAACTATCGAGCGAATTTTACTCAACCGTATTTTGGCGGCTTTTAACACTACGGTTTTTACAGTATGGGGCTAACCAGGCGTGTGTAAAATATATCCTATTTTTATAAATTGTTTTTTAAATGGATGAAAGAAACTTACCTACATGCTGTACCGACCCCACATTAGGTGGGATAGGGTGATACAAAAGAAAAATTAATCTTGAATCTTTTATTGATGACCTCGTTGGCGTAAAGGTTACCATGCCGGACTGCTAATCAGATCTTTGTGCTTAACTAAATTTGTTGGTTGTGGGTCTGGGTGTTAAATATGTATCTATATAAAATATGTATGTATATATGTTTATGTAGTATATCAGTTGTGTTAGCAACCATAATACTAGCTAGAAATGGCTCAGTATGGGGCTAACCAGCCGTGTGTGAAAGTACTTTGTAAATTGTTATCGTAAGGCATATAATTAAAAACCCGTTGAACGTATATCCATCGTTTTTAAGTATGTGTGACCGTTTGTTTCGTGTAAATATGTGTGAAAGTGTCCTAATATTTATTTATTTATCTTTTACAGGCGCAATAGTAGTAACAACTCCACAATCTGCTGCGCTCCAAGTTATGAAAAGAGGCGTAAACATGCTCGAGAAACTAAAGGTCCCAATCATAGGCATAGTCGAAAATATGTCGCATGCGAAATGTCACAGCTGCGGCGCGAAAAACTTCGTCTTTGGCAACGAGACGAAGAAAACCGCGGACGAGATGGGCTTAGAAATAATCGAAAGTTTCGAAGTAGATCAGAATATGTCCGAGTGTATAAATAGTGGGAAACCAGCTATATATGCGTTGCCGGATAGTATGTTTGCGGAGAAATACAGAGTTTTGGCCAATAGAGTGCTAAAATATATAGAAAATAAAGACAGCGAGGTTGCCAAGGCTAAGTAGTGTGATCTAGTAGTGAACCGCGGCGTTACTCGCGTTTTTGGAATAAAAATAGCATGTGTTGAGACGATGATATGGGCAATATCTTTTATTAACAGTTTTAAAAAATATTTTTTTAATCTAGAGAAAGGCTTATTCTATGGAAGAATACAATGAGGAGTAAAATAAAATTCTCATAAGTCTGATTGGTGCCGAAAAAGTAGCGCCTGTAGCTCGGCTAGCTAAGGTGATCTGACGCGATCATCGGAGCTGAGCAACGGTCGATGCGGACGGTGTTTGGATGGGTGACCATGCCCAAGACTGACGTTTTTCAAGTGGCATTTTTTGTAGATCTGTTAGTCTTAAGCAGTCGGCCAAGTCATGCATTCGGGCGGCTTGAAAACTCGACGCCAGAGCTTGGCCACTTAACTCATATGAAGAACCGAAATTGTTTGGTGATTTTTCCTTCGATCAAAAATGTACTAGATTTAAGGTGATATCTAAAAACAGCAAGGAAAATAAGACCACAAGTAAGAGTGTGGTCTTATTTGAGTTTGAGGAATTTAATCGTTATTAGTATAGTAATACAGTTCCATTTTCTAGCACTCACTGCGTACGGTCATACAATTGTATAGCTGTTATCGCGGAGCAAGATTATGTTCATTACGGCACTAGTCGAAACTCAACCTTAATACAGTGGTAAGGTCGACTTAAACTATTTTTTGTGACGTAGTATATTGTAATAGATACAATAGTATAGTAAACTCATGCGATTTTTTTGCGCTGTGTTTGTTTGCAACACTTAATCATCTGGTATATATTTGATCGAAGGTTTTTCAGACGGTCTATATTAATTTTTCAATAACTTTAACCATTTATAATATACATGGATAAAACTGTAAATTCAATATTTTGCCCTTGTCGTTTTCTTAACCCGAGGTAAAAGCTACCTTTGTACTATTTCATACAAATCGGTTAAGCAGTTTGAGTGTAAACGAGTAACAAACTTACAATCACCCTTTCTCACGAATTTCGCATTTAGATTTAATATTAGTAATATAATATTATTAGCAACTGTAATAAGGTATACATTTTATAATATATTATTGAAATACTGTAATTGCTGTTTATTTTTACAAAGACCGTCGGACGGCCGTCTCCGGACACAACATCTGTCCGGGGGATATCCCTTTGCTAGATGGAGGCAGACCGTCGTCGCTCCATACATTTACTTATCTGACCAACGACATCGAAAAGAAAAGAATAATATTTCTTCCTTTTTTAAGAGTAGCACACTGCTCTTGGCTGCCACCAGTGGTGATGCTTGGATGTTTTATTATTTGTTTCCTATTGACCCACCCTGTGGTCCCACCAGTGGTGATCGAGGTATTTTTGAAACGATTCCTGTCTAATGTTTTAGCCAATGTTTTAAGCATGAATAGGTACACTGAAAGGGCTTAAAGGCACAAATATTTTAATGTTTTACCAAAGGATTTAAATGTATGTCAAACTATTTGTATGTTATGGACATCTATATCGTTAATAAGTATAATTTTATCTCACACTACAACTATTGGTATTTTTTATGTGTAAACTTTTGTAAGAATCTATTGTGTATAATAAATCCTATTGTCTATTGATAAAAAATCTTTAAAATGTTAGAAAAATAAATAAAAACAACCCAATTATGTAATAAAATTTATTGGGAACTTATCATTATGACCGAACTGCAACTTAGGAAAATAAATAAAAAAATAGTAGATACACAATACAAAAATATTGGTCTTTCAAATACTCTACATACTCATGTAATAAAGTGAATTCGCTCTGAGTAAAAAAAAAGACTTGAAGGAAGCAACTGTGATTTATGCTAACTACGGTGGCAGTTTACACCATTATCAAATCGATACCCTAATTTGCAAACCAACTAACTCCTCTGCAGACTTTTTACGGGAGAGGCTCAAAACGTCATTGTATTTTATTTAGATAAATAAAAAGTTATATAACTTTATTTTTATTATAATAATAAAAAGAAAGCATAGTTTTTCACGGGATTTTGATTATTCTTTATTGCGTATAATAAAAAATACAATGAAGTTTCGAGCCTCTCCCGTAAAAAACCGCAGAGGAGTTAGTAGCTTTTCAAATTAGGGTATCGAAATATGAAACTATAAGCGTAGGAGCACACTAGACGACTTGTAGTCGTGAGTAGTCGTTGCGACACGTCGCAAATACACGACTACAGTTGCGCGACAGCTCCCAGTAATCTCACGATATTTTAGCTATAGTCCAACCATTTCAAGCCAGTATCCAGGCTAGGCCAACTTCTAGGTAGCCCAAGATACTGGGCTAGCCGAGTTGGGCCCATTGCTAAATAGTGTAAAACTAATGTTTATGGCAATTGACGATTCATTATTATTATTATATTATTTCGTGCGCGACTTTCCTGCGAAGTAACAGTCAAAGGCAGAGACAAAGTAACACGCCAATCTAGTTAACAGGTACACACGGATAATTAAATTGTATCTACGTAATATTTATAACGTGGTATATAAGTAAATAAGATAATCAACAAGAAGTTTCACATGCGGGTCGTGCGCGAAATAGTTGAACCATAGTAGATGCGATTCTGTCGCCAAGTATGCGTAGCAGCTTTGAGAAAATATAATATGAGAATTAGCGGTAGACTAGTCGTAGTCGCGTGTCGCCTAGTGTGCGTGAAGTTTTAAATTGCGTCAATAAACAAAACATCTAAAAGTTCATGTCCACTTTCAAACGTTATCTTATTAAGAAAAAACATTCTTTACAAGTAGCCCTGTATATCGTAACAGAAGTCGTGCGAATATATATTAACATAATTGGACGATAAGTACAAAATATAACTATTTACATATATGTGAATCGTTTTGGAATGAAATATGTTATTTCAATGTTTATACATATAGTCCGATCAGTGGCCCACGACCGGACTTAACTGAAAAGGGAAACTTCAGTCAAGTATGAAAACTAACTTAATTTTAAGACAATTAACACCAATATTAATATTTAAACACATTTATTATCACTAACGCGGGTGTGTAAAAATAATAAAAAAAGAATGTTGCAACCCATTGGACTTATTATTAATAATCCTAAAGGCCCAAGTCTGCAAAATAAATTGCTTCAAAATTGTTTATGAGATGTCACAACCAACGATATCGAGTAAAATGCAACTTCGATCTCGTATTTTTTTATCATTTTGTCCCTTTCTCAGTCGGTTAAATAATAAAAAGACAGTACAAAACTGTCAAGAATATACCATGAAATAACATGCATGTTCAAATGGTAAATTTTTAGTATCCAATACCAACCAAACAAACTATCTAAAAAGAAGGATATTTGTAGTATAGTGTTCAAATTTCGCCACCATTTTAACTTTTAAATAAAATATTTATCAATAGTAAACATGCTTGGCACTTCTCAATTGTTTGGGTAATTATGATTGCGCTAGCAATTTTATTTCTTTATATTCGCGTGTGCGTGCTACCAATTGTAAATACGAGATGCTTTGCCTCAGTTTTAGATAACCGTCCATTAAAAACTTCCTTTCTTTGCTTTAATACCGCACACAAAAGAACTTCATCGACATTTAAAATTTTGAAGCTATTCAATTAGCAGACTCGACAAGACAGGACAGCGTTTTACAAACTAACTTCCTGTCATATAACAAAGCGTTGAAGCGTAATGATTATAACAGTACAAACATAAAAATATTACGAAAAGACAGTGACCCATAAAGTGGTTATATTTTTTTATTAGTTGTTTTACCAAAAGCTGTAATTAATATATTACCATGCTCCACGGATTACCGACGTTAATCCGGGATATAAATTTATCCAGAGTATAATCTTCTGTAAAATCGTTTTAGAGTGAAGGAGTAACAAAAACATACACACACATGCCACTCTCGCTTTTATATTAGTAGGATGTTTCAAGTGGCTAAGCTCTGTAGGCACTGTTCTATGTAATACAATGTAACCGGCAGAGGGTAGGTAAAAAAAATATCTACGGTCCAACGCAAATCCTTTTAGGGTCGGCTTTTGTAAAACTAGAAAAAAATCTTATGTATACGCCAAAGCAATTTTTTTTTTCGTAAATTTCCAAATGTTGGTTGTTACGTAGAAAATTCGTACGGAAAAGGTTTTGGTTAGTTTCCAGTACCTAACCCTGTTTACGAGATGTATGGAAGCACAAAATGTTCTTAATATCTTATGTATAAAATTTTCAAGTCACAATGTTAGTTACCGTACTCCTCCGAAAACGCTTGACCGGTTTTTACCAAATTTTATACGCGTATTCAGTAGGTCTGAGAATCGGCTACTCTCTATTTTTTAAGGCAAAACAACGTTTGCCGGGTCAGCTAGTTGTATTATAAATTAACCATGATGACTTTTGACTATAAATAATTGGATCAAGGGGCCGTTGTCAATAGTCACTATTAATGGTACAAGTGACAAAACTTTGTATATTTAGTACCACTAGTGGTACTATCACTACTAGTACCATTAGTATTTTTATAAAAGCACTAGTGTTAATTATTTAGTACCAGCTGCGTCCCACGTTATGGACCGGATGGAAAATGATTAGATGTATCACGCTTGCCTAGAAGGAACCCATTTACTCTAGATTTGAAGACCCCCAAATTGTACTTCTAAGGAAAAAGAGACTCAGGAAGAGAGTTCCAAAGCTTCGCAGTTCTCACAATGAAGGTCGAAGCGAAACGCTTTGTGCGAATCCTCGGAACTTCGACAGTGAATCGTTGTCTCTTCGCTGTACCCCTGCTCGTTCTGTAGTGGAATTTGAAAGAGTATCAAATATACTCACAAACATTTGTCTTTCTAATGTTTCTGTTATATGCATTGAATTACTAATTCTAGTAGGTATATATGCGACAAACAGGTTTTTTGGACCGATTTATGATAAAAAAAATTACGCATAATGGGCTTGCGATTGATCGCAATTCACTTGATGGTAAGCGATAATGCGATCTAAGGTGGAGCGCGCTTGCCTAGAAGAACTTTTCACTCTTGCCTTGAAAACCGCTAGATTATAGTTCTCGGGGAACAGGGAATTTGGCAAAGAATTCCACACCTTGGCGGTACGCACAATGAAGGTGGAGGCAAACCGCTTAGTACGCGACTTAGGCACCTCCACAGTATAACGATGCCGCCTTGGTGTTTCCCTACTCGTCCGATGGTGGAAAGGATATCAATAGAAATCAAATCCTCCAGTCCACGTTTATAGCACGTGTTACTAAAGAAAACATTTGGCAGTTCACTCTCTCGCTAGCGTAATCTAATAAGTGCGAGAAAGTGGAAGCGAACTTTCCAAATCATTTTTCATTGAGTCGTATTATACGCACGTTATAGTAAACATTGACATATACCTACATACTTTATGGACAAGAACTTTTCACAACAAATAAGTGCCATACTTAAACATTGTAAACTGTTCATGTAAAGCATCTTAATATTTCCACGTAGAAAACGGTCACACTTATTATTTAAAGTTAAATAAATAAATAAATATAAGGACACATTTCACACACGGCTGGTTAACCCCATACTGAACCATTTCTAGTTCGTAATAATATGTTTGCTAACATAACTGATATACTACATAAACATACATATATTTATTTAGATACATATTTAACACTCAGACCACCCACAGCTAACAAATTAAGTTAACACAAAGATGTTGGCCGTGCCGGGAATTGAACCCGATACCTTCTGATTGGCAGTCCGGCATGGTAACCATTACACCAACGAGGTCGTCAAAAAGTTGGAATGAGTCCAACAGTTTCGGTGCTTTCCGAGCACCATCTTCAGGGGCGAGTGTTACACGGACCGCCGCCGACGAGATCCGCGCGCGCACATGATAAGTAAGTGTGACCGTTTTCTACGCGGAAATAGTGTCATACTTTGCATACTTTTCTTGAAAACAGCTTTGGAAAAGAAATCGGATAAAATGCTGGCAAAGTTTACTCGGGCGACAGCGTAGCTAAGCGCGTCTCTCTAACTAAACTTCCTTGATCGAAATTGTAACTTATTTTTTTTTATACTCAGATGGGTTTGCGCTTGATCAGAATTCACCTGATGGTAAGCGATATTGTGATCTAAGGTGGAACGCGCTTACCCAGAAGAAACCGGTTCACTCGTGCTTTGAAAACCGCAAGATTATAGTTTTCAGGGAACAGGGCATTTGGCAAAGAGTTCCACACCTTGGCAGTACGTACAATGAAGGTGGAGGCAAAACGTTTAGTGCGGATTTTAGGTATCTCCACAGTGAAACGATGCCGCCTTGGTGTTTCCCTGCTCGTCCGATTGTGAAAGGGGGCGGGGGAATTAAATTGTGCAATTCGGTCGCACTCTCCGAAATGTAACCTATAAAAAACCGAAAGACCGGCTACTATGCGACGGTAACTTGTCAAAAAAAAAATGGCGTCCTCTCGACATCATTTCACCGCAGGAATTATAAGAATAACACACTGATTGCCCGCCCGTCACCAAATTGCGACGAATTTGTTGTTTGCCACAGCTCCTTGTACGCTAATAATGAAATGAATAAAAAATGATGAAGGGATGGGATATTACATGCCACAGTATTAACATTTACTCGAAGTTGGTCGCCATCTTGAAATGTACGTCAGTCAGAGACAATGAAAAAATATTAACGCGTAAAATCTTCAAAATTATGCTCTTGCTGAGTTTTAAACCCGTAAATTAATGCAAATTAGTACTTTACTTACTTGCACTTTTTGAAAAAATAATAAATACGCATTCAAAATGGCGGCAAACCAGAGGAGCAAAAGTTAACAGTGTCGCAAAGTAATGCAAACGAAAGAAAATCCACACACAAATTGTAAAAAATATAGATTTACTTTCGTTTATGACTTGATCACATTCACTTAACACTTAATTTAACCAATAGGCGAAATAGCCGTCCGCCATTTTGTGTCGTCGTCTGTCACACAATTTTTTTTTCGGTTGGCATCACACTTTGGGAATGTAAATATTTTTTTTTGTTATAAAATTTGATAAAGTGATAGCTTTTACGCCTATTAGTTAAACCTAACAAACTCACAACATTTTTCCACGAAACATTTTCAAAACAATAATTTTAGTAGAAACTCTTGAATCCCTTACTTATCACTACAAAGATTTTATGTAGTAAAAACTCCTTAATATCTTTTATTACAAACTACAAAGGTTTTATGTAGCAAAAATTCTCTTAACATCTGTTATTAGGGGAGAGATGGGCAGGTTAGAACAGGGGCAGTTTTGAATTAATCAATTCATACACACACTCGATATCTTTCCAAACATTCATAGCTTTTTAATCCTTATAAAACTAAACTAAACATAATATGTAGAGCGACGACGGTCTGTCTTGATTTAGCAAAGGAATATCAAGGTCATTCATTGTGTAATTTCATTACTAACTCTGCCATTGATGTTAAACCTTATCGAGGTGTATTAATTGTCAACACCATTAAAAGTCATATTTAATGTTAAGTAATAAAAAAAAAACACTTAAAAAGGGCTATAGAGATTGGAAAAGAAAAACAAAAGCATTAATAAATCGAATAATTCACAACAGTGTTCTAAACCGCTCTTTCTCCCCTATATGACTACAAAGTTCGTATATATGTAGTATAAACTCCTTATTAGTTACTGTAACACTAAAGAGGTCGTATTCTACCACTTCTTCTTGTGCTCATCCATACTGACTCCCCCGGGGCCGAGGTACACTATCATTAGGAGACCGCCGATCACTGACAGAGTCTGTGGATAAAAAAACGTGGATTTAAAAAAAATTGTAAACACCGTTGACTTATATCGCTATGGATAAGAACTTAATTTTCTCCATGGGCTGGTAATTTTTTTTGGCCAATAATAAAATTGGCCAAGTGCGAGATCATTCACGTACTTATTTTCTAAAGGTTATGTGGTTTTACAGTTAATTGATTCACTTGTTAAGACAAACACAACACGCACAAATTAATATAAATCTTGGAAAATTAATTAAAAACAGTAATATAAAAAAGCTAAATTTATGACCTAAGCACAACATTTTTATTATTTTTGAGTTTAGATACAGAGTCCATGAAAATCAAAATTACATGAATCACTTTGATATTTATTGACTAGGTTAATAATTCTAGATACTGGTGAGTTGGACCCTAACACGGTTCTACGAAGGATAGGTGCAAAAGGAGTTAATACTGTAAACCTACGAGGATATCGGAACGGTACTCTAAACCTGAATTTCGATAGAAGGATAGGGCAATTAATTCTATTATGTAACAATTTTAATCGAAGAACATATTGTTTGTAAGAAGGACATCTTGTTGAAATAGTATAGAAGTACGGATAGGGACACTGACCTGGAAGAAGTCGTACTTGAGGAAGTCCCTTAGCGGCTTGTAGGAGGGAATTCCTCATCCTACTTGTGGTCTTATTTTCCTTACCGTTTTTTAGAGACATCACCTTATATCTAGTACATTTTTGATCGAAGGATAATTCAGAAGTAGGGGGTACTGACCTGGAAGAAGTCGTACTTGAGGAAGTCCCTTAGCGGCTTGTAGGAGGGAATTCCTCATCCTACTTGTGGTCTTATTTTCCTTGCCGTTTTTTAGAGACATCACCTTATATCTAGTACATTTTTGATCGAAGGATAATTCGGAAGTAGGGGGTACTGACCTGGAAGAAGTCGTACTTGAGGAAGTCCCTTAGCGGCTTGTAGGAGGGAATTCCTCATCCTACTTGTGGTCTTATTTTCCTTGCCGTTTTTTAGAGACATCACCTTATATCTAGTACATTTTTGATCGAAGGATAATTCGGAAGTAGGGGGTACTGACCTGGAAGAAGTCGTACTTGAGGAAGTCCCTGAGCGGCTTGTAGGAGGGAATTCCTCATCCTACTTGTGGTCTTATTTTCCTTGCCGTTTTTTAGAGACATCACCTTATATCTAGTACATTTTTGATCGAAGGATAATTCGGAAGTAGGGGGTACTGACCTGGAAGAAGTCGTACTTGAGGAAGTCCCTTAGCGGCTTGTAGGAGGGAATTCCTCATCCTACTTGTGGTCTTATTTTCCTTGCCGTTTTTTAGAGACATCACCTTATATCTAGTACATTTTTGATCGAAGGATAATTCGGAAGTAGGGGGTACTGACCTGGAAGAAGTCGTACTTGAGGAAGTCCCTGAGCGCCTTGTAGAAGGGAATTCCTCATTTTACTTGTGGTCTTATTTTCCTTGCCGTTTTTTAGAGACATCACCTTATATCTAGTACATTTTTGATCGAAGAATAATTCAGAAGTAGGTATACTGACCTGGAAGAAGTCGTACTTGAGGAAGTCCCTGAGCGCCTTGTAGAAGGGAATTCCTCATTTTACTTGTGGTCTTATTTTCCTTGCCGTTTTTTAGAGACATCACCTTATATCTAGTACATTTTTGATCGAAGAATAATTCAGAAGTAGGTATACTGACCTGGAAGAAGTCGTACTTGAGGAAGTCCCTGAGCGGCTTGTAAGAGGGCACGCTCCACCACGCGTTATGGTACAGGTTGAGCACGGAGAGCACCAGCACCAGCATGAGGGCGGAGAGCTTGGTGCGGTACCCCACCGTCACGAGGACCATCAGGATGCTGCCCAGGAGGTCCTGCACTATCTGGAAACCACAAGACAGGGGGTAGAGTTAGTAGGCAGACGAGGTATGTGCCAATACAATATAATAATATTTTGGGGACCATCAGCATGCTACCCAGCAGGTCCTGCACTATCTGGAAACCACAAGTCAGGGGGTCCGAGTTAATACGCAGACGAGGTATGTGCCAATACAATATAATAATATTTTGGGGACCATCAGCATGCTACCCAGCAGGTCCTGCACTATCTGGAAACCACAAGTCAGGGGGTCCGAGTAAATACGCAGACGAGGTATGTGCCAATACAATATAATAATATTTTGGGGACCATCAGGATGCTACCCAGGAGGTCCTGCACTATCTGGAAACCACAAGTCAGGGGGTAGCGTTAGTAGGCAGACGAGGCATGTGCTGGTCTTTTGGTCCTCGAGCGAAAACGACGATGTGTTATAAGTTTTACTTATTTATTTGATTTATAGGTGAGCAGCATTATGCTGATGTGCCTATATCACACTGAGTTGAAATGTATTTTTTAACAGTTCACATAATGTCCACTGTTCAATGTCAATGTTTAAAGTTCACTAGTGCACTGATCACAGGTTAGCAAGAGATTTTTTTGTATTCTGCAACCGGCTATCAAGCCGGTTTTTTTAAACTTTTACACAACACATTCTTTTTCTCTTTGTGTGTGTGTGTGTGTGAATGTGTGTGCGTGTGTGTATGTATGTGTGCGTTTGTGTGTGTGTCTGTGTGTGTATGCGCGCGTGTGTGTGTCTGTGCCCTGCTAGCGTCGGTGTAAAAAAAATAGATCTAATAAAGACATTCCAACTTACAGCCAATACCAAAATATATACAATCCTCTATACATCTTTATTCATAAAAAGGAAAATGATGATGTCATAACAAGTCTATTAACATAACTCGAAGTCTATGAATATTAATAAGACATTTAATAGGTCAATGGTGAATTATGGTGAACAGGCAGTCGGAAAGGATTTCACGCGTCGATGCCCACGCGTCAACTATTACTTATTACTTACTTATTTATATTTCCAAATATATGGATTTTAAGCACATTAATGATGCATAGTAAATTTTGTATTCTCAATTTTCAAAATTTTAATTTTTAATTTCCGAACAACTAGTAAATTAACAAATTATATTTTAGTTTGTAAAACTGACATATGTATATGGATAGTTTATTTTTTTGGGAGAAGACATTGGCTTCCAATATACAGTTTATACAACTAGTTTGGAAGCCTTTGGGTTCCATATAATTTTGTTGATTTTTATTTACTGTTTCAAATAAAGATAAAGATATTAAACATCACAAAAAAGCAAGTATGGCTCGGATTAGTGGATTTGCACTCGCTTTAAAAACATCGCGAGGAAACCGGTATGTTTTTTTGTTATAATGCAGTCAGACTTATCAATATGGAAATAACTGGTTAAAAAAATATTTCAGATTTATTAAACTGGGTTTTAACTTATCCATAAGTCTGAAGTCAAATGATATGTTATGTCAATATGAAAGCGGGCTAGACGGAAAAAACTCTTACAAAAAGTTGTCACGACACTTTTTGCGCACGGTATGGCAACGTCGCATCTTCAAAATTTGTTCGGAAGTCATATACGGCTACCAATGAAAGTATTCACTAATTGACAACAGCGCCATTCGTTTCAGATGGACTTGCGATTGAGCCTACTGATTAAGTTTTTATTAAACTGTATAAAAACAACGTTTCCAGTAATAGTCCTATACAGCGCATGTGTCGCTCATATAACGAGCTGGTACTCAAATGTTGTGACGCTTCAGATAACAACCGATGTAAGGCTCACATTACTGAACTGGATGTATTTAGTAACAGTCTCAGTCAATTTAGAAATAATATAAGTTATAGGTTAAATTGTTAAATTGTTTTAGTACTTAAGATTTCCCCTTTTTTATGTATATATGAACCTTCCTTATTAAGTTTACACTAGCATGCTGTGTACTCTTTTTTTGGATTGCAGACTTGTTTTTGTTCTTTTAGTTTAGTTATGTTAAAATGAATGTTTGTAATCTGTCTGAGTGCCTAATAAATAAATAAATAAATAAATATTATTCGTAAGATTTTTTCCTTCTAGCCCTCTTTCACAACGCACGATAAGAAACTTCGTTCCATCCGGTTATCCCTCTACACCTCTCAAGTTTTTTTTTTTAATAAGTTTCCTTTAGACTTACTTGCAAGAAAGACATTTCGAATCTCAGTAGAGTGATGAACATGAAAGCGAGCAGTATCCGGCCCGCCAGCTGCAGGTAACTCTTGGGCTTGTTCTCCCCAAGGCTCGGGACTCCGGCGAAGAGACTCCGCCCCTCGGCGCGGGCCTCCGCCAGCACTAGGAGTAGGGCTCCGATGAGGGCCAGGTTTCTCAACAAGAACTGCAGGTCCCACAGTATGCTGTAGGCGAATGTCTGCAAAGCGATACAAAGAAATAGGATATAACAAAGAAAACATAACAAATACAGTGTAAACTCCATGTAACGTCACTCGATTTAACGACAAACTCTCTAAAGCGTCGAAATCAATTGACTTTAGCTTGTATTCCATACAATGATACATTCTCTCCAATTAACGATCACTCTCTATATCGCCGTAAAATGCGCAGTCCCTTCAGTGTCGCTATATAGAGTTGCACACTGTATTTAGAAACTAAGCAATACCATTTACTTCTGACACCTTTACCTCTGGTCGTTTTTAGGGTATGTTTTAGTTAGTAATGTGTCATGTATGTATTTTTTATATTTTTAATGAATGTATGGAGCGACGACGGTCTGCCTCCATCTAGCAAAGGGATATCCCCCGGACAGATGTTGTGTCCGGAGACGGCCGTCCATAGGTCAAGCATTGTAGCTAGGAGCAGTCGTACGCGCGTTGTAAATACCACGCGCGCGATTCAGGACAAGCGCTCTGATTGGTAGCGGGCGATGAAGTGCGACAGAGACGCCACAAATATAACAACATACTTTACTTAACGCAGAACAATAAAATATAACAATTTGCCGTAAAAAAAGAAAAAACAAATATTATAACAACAAAAATCTTGCTTCCAAACGAAAATATTTGGCAAAGTGCGAGTTCGGCTCGTGCACGAAGGGTTTCGTACAATCCTACTAATAATATAAATGCGAAAGTTCGTGTGTGTAAGTGAGTAAGTGTGTATGTATGTTTGTTACTTCTTTACGCTAAAACACCTTAACCGATTTTGATGAGATTTGGTGTTTAAATATTATTATGTTACGATCAATATGTATGTCATGGAAAATAAAATCATTACGATCAATTTGTATGTCATTTAAGGAAAATAAAATCATTTTTACTTTTACTAGATAGGTTAGACCTTGAATTAACACATAGGCTACTTTTTATTTTGCAAAAACGCGAGGCGAAGCTAGTTATCTATAAATAACTGGCCGATTTCGAGACGGGTTCGCGCAAGAATGGTTCCGTACCATAATAAAAAAAAATGGCAAAAAATGTAATGAAACTCTCTAGCTATCACGGTTCCTGAAATTAAGCCTGGTGACAGAAGGATGGCGAAGTCTCAAAAATAGTGTCCTCTTTCGGCACGGAACCATATATAGGAGTATAGTATAGCTATCAAATGAGGCATAAATTGCTTGTTTTTTTTTCGATATTTGCTCCAACAATGCTATAGAATTTATAGTACAAAAGTCAAGTACCTGATTGAAAGTAATTACAATACAATTGTAATGAATAAAAACTGAAATTGATTACAATACAATTGTAATATTGCTGTATAAAATGTACAAAGGGGGTGCTGATTGGATAACAATGAGTTATTATAAAATTTGTTCCCTTACTGCTTTTTTTTGTTAGAAAGATGTATTTGGCGGTAATGTTCTTAGCCCTATATTAATAGGCGCGTCGTCGTAAGGCTGATCGCTCTGTGTAGACGCGCCTAATGAAATTCGGTCCCTTATGGCCGCCGTTGCAAAATGGCTGAATATTTTTTTACAACTTGTTCAATATGGGTATCATCACATGAAAGGGTGTCTGGTAGAAATAAATAGAACACATGACATTACAATATATTTTAAATCAAAGATGGCCGCTAATAACAAATGTTGTTGGAGGGATTTGAATTTGCAATTTACTTGTTAAGACGATGACAAGGGTAAAATAAAGAATTTACAATTTTTATCTTTATATATAAATGATAAACGGTCAAAATTGTAAAAAAAGTCGAAATCGAAGAAATAGCTTAAAGACAGCCCAAAGAACAACATTAAGCATAATATGTAATCTTATTTTGGTACCAATCTTGGATGGACTTATGAATTAGACATAACACTGGTTTAAAAAATATATATTGTTGACGACCTCGTTAGCGTAAAGATTACCACGCGGGTCTGCTAATCAGAAGGTTCCGGGTTCGATTCCCGGCCCGGTCAACATCTTTGTGCTTAACTAAATTTGTTGGCTGTGGGTCTGGGTGTTAAATATGTATTTATATATAATATGTAGTATATCAGTTGTGTTAGCAACCATAATACGAGCTAGAAATGGTTCAGTATGGGGCTAACCAGCCGTGTGTGAATGTATAAAAAAAAATATTTCTACCAAACATTTTTCAAATTGATAAGTCTGATTGGTATCAAAATAAGTAGGTACAAATATTCTTAGCGTCAGGAAGGAATACCCGACTTATTTTTATATGTAAGAAGATTACCTGTAATACGACAATGAAGAAGAGCATCCCACACGCGATGTCGACCTTCAGCCTGCCGAGCACCATCACGCAGCCTCCGATCTGACCCACCAGATTTATTATCTGCAATCATACAACAACATTTTATCATTGAATTTCTCAACATTCGTAGCGTGTATTTAAGTAGTTTTTTTCTGTTAGCCGTCATATCTACATTCAATCCTTTCTCTTTCATATCCTCCTTCACACAATTCATTCATATCTTCAAATACAAATCAAATACAAATCATTTATTGATAACACCAAAGTTACAATTCTTCTTAGATCGTTCTCTACTTCCACTACCTTGTACAATCATATTAATTCTTCTCCTAGTCACATGCTTCTCCTCTATTCGCATGACATGCCCATCCATACCAAGACCTTCCGCTATTAACTTTCTCTGGCATAGTTGCCACTTTCAATACCCTGCAGTGGGTGAAAGAATAAGGCAAGGGAATTGCCCCTGCCTGTCGTATGAGGCGACTAAAAGAGGCATCAGACTCGAGGGTGTTCGGAGATGGGGTTCCGACACCCGCTTCATCGAGTCCGGGGTGAACGACGACGTCGCGTGATCGTCGCCGTCGTTGGCAGATAGGAAAACAATCCGGGAAGGGCCACAGCGCAGTGCAAGGAGGTCTCCGGAGTGTTTCCCGGAAGAACCCGGAGATCTCCGTTAAGCACAGAGGCAGGTCACCGGGGGGGTTTTAGTGGGTACAAATCCCACATAACCTGGCTGCGCCCCATCGTAGCCAGGTATCTTGTTGAAGTTTATAATTATTTATATTAATATTGTCATTTTTAAATTTTTGTCGTATAATTGAAAAATTATCAATAAATGGTTTATCTTGAAGATTTCGCCCTCGTCAACAAAAAAAAAAGGTGCCACTTTCAAACTTCCTTTATACTCATTTCTCACCTTGTCCATTGTTCATTGTTTTTATTATCTAATAGAGTATTGTCTATCTATAAACCTATCATATAAACAAACGACACATGACATGTGTCGCCATTGGCTCGCACCACCGGAAGGATCTAAGAGGCGAGGTGTAGCGCTGATTTGTTGTCAATTGGGTATTTGAAAAAAAAAAATTGTGATAAATAGAAAGATTATATATTAGTTTTATAACAAAAATATTTTTTTATTATTTTTTTTGCAATAATTCAAAAGTTATTTCAAAATAAAAATTAATTTTTGAATCCAGTACCGAAGATACGCCGACAACTCCCGAACAAACCCGAGCGCGTGTGACGTCATAATGTTAGTTTTCACTGAGAACTAAATGCAGTTGATAGGAAAATCATGAATACAAAGTATAATAAAACTAACATTATGACGTCACACGCGCTCGGGTTAGTTCGGGAGTTGTCGGCGTATCTTCGGTACTGGATTCAAAAATTAATTTTTATTTTGAAATAACTTTTGAATTATTGCAAAAAAAATAATAAAAAAATATTTTTGTTATAAAACTAATATATAATCTTTCTATTTATCACAAAAATATTTTTTTTTCAAATACCCAATTAATGGCAGGCCGCAAATAGTACGCTACTCGTACAATGCCCGCTGCATGTGTGAAATGCTGCTAGCGACGCTAACACGGACACATTGGAGGTAATTCACGCTCTACATATTTGTCTATACCAATATTATAAAGTTGTTTGTTTGACGAAAATAGGCCCCGAAACTTTTTTTACCCCGAAAATTTAAGAATTCCATTTGTCCAGAATCTATATCAATCATTACCGGCCACTGTGATCTCAACTACCACCAACATAAAATAGGGGCGACGGACAGCCCTCTATGTAGAGGCTGTCTAGAAGAAAATGAAACGGTAGAACACGTGCTACTGCACTGTGAGGCTTCTAAACAAACCAGAGAGAGTTACGGCCTGATGATAGCAGCTCAAGATGAAAGTTCGCTTTCCATTGTTAATCCTCAGACAAACAGACCATCTGACGCAACAGGGGTGGAACAGGTTTGCCAGCGAGCCAGGGCTGTGCTTCGTTATTTCAAGGAGCTCGGTTGGCTTGGGTAGACTGGTAAGGGGGAATGCACAATACGCCCCTAGCGGGATGCCAGTGCAGGTCTCATCACCCCCACTTCAAATTAGATCTATATCAATATTATACGACGCAAAATGGGAGCTCTGAAGAGAATCTGACTGAGGAAACCGTAACCAAGTATCAATATTATAAAGAGGAAAAGTTTGAACTTTTGTTTGTTTGTTTGAAGCAAATAAGCCCTGAAACTACAGGACCGTTCTTTCACTGTTGGGAAGCTACATTATACCTCATCACCATCGTCGTCTGACTTGGCTTAACGACTGCTTGTACTAAAACTAACTGCCGGGACCTACGTACGTATATTGTGATTTCCTACCCACGGTAGACAGTCTTGTACACCCATCCATAGACTGTCCGCATCGACCGTTGCTGAACCTCGATGATCGCGTCAGATCACCTTAGTTAGCACTCAGCTAACTAAGTGCTATATTTAGCGCCTGTATACCTGTACATGAAGGTTTAAATAACTCTTGACACAATCTGACTTGGCATAACGACTAATAACTGAGTGCTAACTAAGGTCATCTGACGCGATCATCGAGGTTCAGCAACGATCGATGCGGACAGTATATGGATAGGTGCACAAGACTGTCTAACGTGGGTCGGAAATCATGTTATACGTACGTAGGTCCCGGCTGTTAGTCTTAGTACAAGCCTTAAGCCAAGTCAGATGGCCTCAGGGATTATTTAAGCCATCATATACAGGTATACAGGCGCTAGATATAACCCTATTTTTAGTTTATTTAGTTATTTTACGTTACAGATTTTATTTCATTTCTTTCGTGTTGTATATTTATGTTTGTATAGCCAGTAATGTTTAAGTTGCTTTGTACCACCGCTTTCTTTTATGTCTTCTATTCCTCTCCATTCCCAGTTGCCTGGAAGAGATCACCATAGGTGATAAGGCCGCCGCTGTGTTGTGCTCCGTTTAATTATTGTATTTACTTAATATAACCTGTTTTTTATGTGGTTGTACAATCAAGTTATATTCTATTCTATTCTTATTCCACTTCATCTAAATATTAAATCGCAACACGTCCATCTTAGATACTTAGAATTGCTGATAAAGTTCATGGACGATTTATTCATTAGTTGGCAATGCGCAGATATTGTCACAGTATAGGTACTAGTTTCAATACGTTGTACGATCTACACGGGTTTCTTGCTTTAGAAAAATATATAACTACTAGCAGCCAGTCCCGGCTTCGCACGGGCTATAAAATAATCCAAGTTGCAAAGAAAAACAAAATATAGCCTACGTTACTCGGGGATAATATAGCTTCCCGACTGTGAAAGAATTTTACAAATAGACCCAGTAGTTTTAGAGCCTATTCGCCTCAAACAAATAATCAATCTTTACCTCTTTGTAATATTGGTACTAGCATATCTTCCCGGCTTCGCACGGGCTATAAACGATTCGAGTTGCAAAGAGATTCGAAAGTTGCAAAGAGAAACAAAATATAGCCTAAGTTACACAGTGATAATGTGGCTTCCCAACGGTGAAAGAATTAATTGGTTCAGTAGTTTCGGAGCTTATTCGCGTCAAACAAACAATTAATTTTCTTCTCGTTAACCAGCGTTAATCCGGGACAAAAAGTAACCTATGTGTTAATCCAAGGACTAACCTATATTCATAGTAATTCTCATTAAAATCGGTCCAGCCGTGGGAGCGTGAAGTAGTGACAAAGATTTTGAAGTAATTTCCGTAATCCACGGTAACCCCGAGTTTTCTGGATAAAAAGTAGCCTATGTTAATCCAAGGTGTGGTATCAATAAACCAGGACACACTTTGGACGGTTTTGTGCCAAGTAAATGTTTTTTTTTATTGTTTATTATAGTTTTTTTATTGTCTTTGTGTCACAAATAAATGTTTCTTTCTTTCTTTCTTCTTTCTTACTTACATACGAGTATATATTTATACGTCTTTTCATTACTCATACTCTGAAAGTAGGTCTGAAGTTGCCTGAGGAGCGGGATGAAAGTAATACATCACATCCCTAGGGAGAATCGCTTTCAACTGACAGCTGTCAAATTACTTAAAAAATAGTACAGTAAAAAAGGGTTTACTTTCCATACAGCCACAATGTAAAATTGAATTAACTTAAAGTTAAGTATTGATTAAAAAATTACTTTATTATAATTTAACTTCAACATTTTTTTTAAATAACTTAGATTTGTGTAAAATATTATAACTTTTTTGGAATTAAAATACGTTTATTTCAGGATCAAGTGCCATATCAAAATAAGATGATCTTGTTGCTTTCATCCCTAGGGTAACAATGTACTATTAATTGAATAATAATAGTTTATTTATCTACATGTACATTCATAATAGGTTTTACAAAAATCCCTTGCTATGGTATGTTATTAATTTACGGTATACAAATTTCTTGAGGCTTCTGCACTAGGAGAACCCTGTTTCGCAAAAGCCACAATTTGAAATCAGCAATTAAATTGTGATTTATTGTCTCGCAATGAGACCATTTATCGGTGTTTATACTGGCATTATTAAGTACGTAAATGTTTCTCATTACTTGTTTGATAACGGTATTACAAATAGGTCATGCTAACTTTAGAAGGAATACTCGTACCTTATACGATATGACCCGCAGTGTTACTCGCGTACAACATAAAAAAATGGTTAAGTGCAAGTCAGACTCACTACTTTTGACGGTCTATAAGATTTTTAATAAACTTAAACCATTCCAGTTTTTTTTTCTATGTTAATAACATGGGCCTTAAATAGAAATTTAAATCCAATCCACTATTTAATAACTACTAACAAAAAAACATAGACAATAGAAGAGGCAAGATGGTAGGCCACCTTATACAACATGACAATTTCATTAAAAATAGCATAGAAGGAAAGATAGAAGCCAGGAGAGGAAGAGGAAGACCTAGACGATAATTTTTAGGCCAAATTAAGGAGAAGGCAAAAGTCTTGTCGTATAGGGAGGTCAAGGATTTGGCCGAAAATAGAACTACCTGGAAAAACTCTACGGACAAGAGCCTAGCTCTTAAATATCGAATGAATGAATGAACAAAAAAAACAATTTCACTCTTAGGCGAGCATCGAAATAAAAACTTTAGGTATTTGGTTACGACAGAAACTTAGCACAGCTTGGCGGCAGAATAGCATCGAAAGGGAAAGCTGAGTGGGTCAAGGTCGCAATCAGGTGGACAAAAGATGAACCACACGGTGGGTCTTTCGTTCTGGTGTTTTGTCACATTTATTACGCTACTGCTGTTTTGTAACGGCGAAGTCCAGAGGCGAAAGTTTGTAAGGATTTTTCTATACCGATATTATAAAGAGGAAAAGTTAGATTTTTTGTTTCACGCAAACAGGCTCCGAAACTACTGGACCGATTTGGTAAATTATTTAATCGTTGGGAAGCTACATTATACCTGAGTGACATAGGCTATATTTTATTTCTCTTTACCACTAAGATAATTTTACTATACCAATATATAAAGAGGAAAAGATTGATTTTTTCTTTGTTTGTTTGAAGCAAATAGGCTCCAAAACTACTGGACCGATTTAAAAAAGTTATTTCCACCGTTGGGAAGCTACATTATCACTGAGTAAGTTAGGCTTTTCCTATTTTGTTTCTCTTTGCAACGTAGATTATTTTATAGCTCGTGCGAAGCCGGGACGATGTGCTAGTTTTACAAGGAATGAATTTGCGCTTGTTCACCTGATGGTAAGCGATATCCTACTAACATTATAAATGCGAAAGTTTGTGAGTAATTGTGTATGTTTGTTTTTTCTTCACGCTCAAACGACTGAACCGATATTGATGAAATTTGGTGTGAAATAGGTTAGACCTTGCATAAATACATAAGCTACTTGATACCGAAACAATTGTGGTTCCCGTGGGACACACAAATAACTCCCAAATCTATGTTACTCCTTCACGAATGGCTGGACCAATATTGATGAAATTTACTATGACGACAGGTCAGACCTACGACTAACGCATAGGCTACTGCTTTTTTTCGGATAAGCGTGGGTGACACCGTGTGACGCAGCTAGTGAACCAATCAATTTATTTCACTCTGATTTATGTATATCCGAAGACTTGTATCATCCCGCACATGGCCAGCGTGGTATATTATGGCCTGGTATTTTTTTTTAATATGACATTTTCTAAGTGATTCCTAGCTAGATCGATTTATCGCCCCCGAAACCCCTATAGACTAAATTTCATGAAAATCGTTGGAGCCGATTCCGAGATTCCAATTATATAAATTGCTCATTTAAAGATATCTCTCTCAGCGTGAGCGAAGGCCCAGAGTCCCAGCAGTGGGAACGTACAGTGGGCTGCTTACGCTTGAAAATAAAGAGTTTTAGTGAAAGTAATTCCTTTTATAATTTAAGCGAATATATGAATATGGAGCTTGCAGAATCGTTATTCATGTGTAAACAGTAGTACTTTAAATTTAATAGACATGACAAACAAGTTTTAATATTCTACCCCATTAGATACTACACACATTAGCATGTGTGTAGTATCTAATGGGGTAGAATATTTAATTAATGAAATTTAAAAGTTTATTTAATTTTATCTAACTAATATTTGAAGTATTAAGTAATTATTGTAGTATGACTTGCCTTTAACATATGTTAATTAGGGCTTATAAAGTTCTGTATTTCTGTATTTCTTGACCTTACAGTGTACTTACAACAAACATAGTGGCGAGGAACTTCCCGCAGCCCCAGGAGATGTCCATGTAGTCTCGCTGCTCCGACCACTGGAACCACATCCTCAGCCCGTCCTCCAGGAATGTCGAGATAAGACACAGCCGCGCCACTGTCGGCAACACATTCTTGCCTTTGCGGATTACCTGTTACACACAAACATACGTTTTATTGACGACCTCGTTGGCGTAAAGGTTACCATGCTGGTCTGCTAATCAGAAGGTTCCGGGTTCGATTCCCGGCCCGGTCAACATCTTTGTGCTTAACTAAATTTGTTGGCTGTGGGTCTGGGTGTTAAATATGTATTTTATATATAATATGTATGTATGTATATGTAGTATATCAGCTGTGTTAGCAACCATAATACAAGCTAGAAATGGTTCAGTATGGGGCTAACCAGCCGTGTGTGAATGTGTCCTAATATTTATTTATTTATTTCATTGTTTCAAAGTCAAAGAATTTATTGCAATATGCCAAAAAATCCAGCGTGATCTTGCCAACACTAATACGGGGCATCATATACTCAGCAACAGAGTGGTTCAGAATTGGAATAAGTTGTCCGAGGAAGTGGTCAGTGCTACATCAGTGAACAGCTTTAAAAACCGGCTTGATAGCTGGTTGCAGAAAACAAAAAAATCTCTTGCTAACCTGTGATCAATGAACTTTAAACATTGACATTGAACAGTTGACATTATGTGAACTATTAAAAAAATAATTTCAAGTCAGTGTAATATGGGCACATCAGCATAATGCTGCTCGCCTATAAATCAAATAAATAAATATTATGTCACTTAACAGTTACATAATTAGCCATAAGGTATTGCAATTATTTACTGGAGATGAGCAACCCTGTTAATTGATTTGATTTTTTTAATGTTCCGTCAGTTAAAAAGTCTTCTATTTTATAATAACTTTTTGTTATGAGTAAGTTTTTTTTAAGTTTCTCAGGAAAGTTTTAATATTATCGATACATTTTAGATGTTTATTATATTGTAGCACCTGAAGAAAGAAGAATAGAAAAAGAAATCTGACGCGATCATGGAAGCTAAGCAACGGTCGATGTGGATGGAGTTTGAATGGGTGACCAACCATGCACAAGACTGTCATTTTAAAAGTGGCTTTTTCAGCTGGGCGCTACCGTTGGTATGACACGTTTAATTGTAGGTCCCGGCTTATTACAAGCAGTTGTTAAACCAAGTCTGAGGCCTTCGGGGGGCTTGAAAACTCTCGACATCAGAAGCTGGACACTTAATAAAAATAACTTTATTTTTTATTTTTGTCAAACTTTCGGATCTATAATATTAGTAGCTTACATGTATTTCAAATCTATACTTTTAGTAGGTTATATATCAATACCTACCATTGTCTTTTACTTTTAAATTAACCACTTTTTCTTTTAATCAGATCTTATAGTATAATCTGTCACTGTTAGTCTTGCAATGAACTACCACTTGAGAGCAGGCAAAAATAAAAGTATCATTAAATAAATTTATCATTAATAGTTTACATAATAGTAAATTTAAACAATCTTTAATCGATTTTGAAAAACTTTATCTAATAAACTGATAAGAGTCTGATAAATTTCATAATCACAATTATAAATGTATCTGATATTTGTAAGAACTGCAATAAACTCACATGAGATAATAGATAAAATTATATGATTAAAAATAATAGAAATGTTATTACAAAAGTGGTTATCAATTATAAGAAAAAAGCTGACCATCCTGGCTTCACACAGGCTATAAAATAATCTAAGTTGCAAATAGAAAGAAAATATAGCCTATATTACTCAGGATTAATTTAGCCCAACAGTGAAAGAATTTTTCAAATCGGTCCAGTAGTTTCGGAGCCTATTCAAGTCAAACAAACAAACATACTTTTTCTCTTTATAATATTGGTATAGATATATTTAATATTTGAACATATTTCACACACGGCTGGTTAACCCCATACTGAACCATTTCTAGTTCGTATTATGGTAGCTAACACTACTGATATACTACATATTTTATATATATACATATTTAACACCCAGACCAACAGCCATCAAATTTAGTTCAGCACAAAGATGTTGGCCGTGCCGGGAATCAAACCCGGAACCTCCGATTAGCAGTCCGGCATGGTAACAATTACGCCAATGAGGTTGTCATAAATAGAAAGGGATAGATTATAACATTTAAAGTAAATATATGTATGGATAACCAAAGTCATCCTTGCTCAGGGGCTATGCTAATCTTCTCTGTTCCAATTTATGTTCTGCCAAAGCAAGTATGTTTAAGTTATCCAGCATAGCTAATATTGACTGAAGAATGACCTACCAAGAATAAATTATAATTAATGTCAAATGAGATAATTAGTAAGAATTTGTTAATGACTTTTAAAAGAATGGCATATAGGGTAATGGGGCTATTATTGTCAATGGTTTTAGCAGGCATAATTTATTCAACAAAAGGTTTGTGATAGAATATATAATTTTTTTTGTATGTTTTATGAAAGTATTTACGAATATATCTCTCTGCTCCACAAATTCTATAGATCACAATTTTGTCTTATTATCTATGTTACTCCTTCACACTCAAACGGCTGGACCGATTTTGATGAAATTTACCCACTTTTGTAATAATTGATGACAGGTCAGACCTACTACCTACTAACACATACTACTTTTTTAAAACTTGTGTTTTCCTTAAACATAGCTTGCAATCATTATTTAAATTTACTATTTAAAACACCATAAAAACATTTATGATCTAACTTTATGATATATTTTTATTTCAAAATTTAAAAGAAAAAAAATATATATAAATTCTAAAGTTACATTTATATTGGTTAGGTACTCACAAAAACTAGGTACATATAAATAAAATAATTAATAAATTAATCTAGAAAAATTATGGCTTTATGGATTTTTTGCTAGACAAGCAACACTGAATAGAAAAAGTGAAAACAACTATGCTACTTAGAACAGCCAAAAATACTTAGTCAAAAAGTGAAAGTGTAGAACATTCTCACACATATTCTGTATATAATATGGTGCATTAGCTTCTGCAAATGTTAATTTTAATATTAATTGTTCTTATTCTATTTTTAATAAGGGAAATATCATAATTCAATTTCAAATAAAATATTTGTCTTTAGGTACTTTAAGTATGACACATTTTTACATATTATCAATTTAAAAAAAGAAATTATCTTTTACCTGAATATTCTCTGTTCCTGACAAGATTAATAGAGCATACTTTTTAAACATATAACGCGTGAAGATTACTAATTTTATGCAAAACATTGGAACTTGTTATCAGATAGATTAGAACTGGAATAAAATCAAGCATGGGCTGAAACTTTGATAATTTTCCGGTGTTAAATGTCTGACAAATAATATCATAATCTATTAACATATTGTGATAATGTTCTAAAACATTTTCTGTGTATTTTTACAAATATTTGGTTGTCAGGTTATGGTGAAACAGATTGTTTTTGTGTGTTATCAGGAAGTTTTACGATTTCCGATACTATGTTTGGAGCGACGAATATAAACTATACATTGTTTGGCAGCAATGTACGTCTTACAAATACTATTGATGGTGCCATATTAAAATTACAAGTAATTTAGCGGAGCGCCAACAAGAAAGTTCGGTGACGTGACAAACCCCATCATCACAGCCAATTATATTTTACACAAAAACTATACCGGTAAAAAAATTACCTGGTCTGCTATATCCTCAGCGGTGGACACATATTCATTAGGAATTTGCATTTTCACGTTTACAATCACAAACACATTCAGAAAAAATAAATTTCACCAAAATGAAATTGTTTCAGCGACCCGCGACTGTCCAGTCGGCACGTCAGCGGTCAGATGAACTGTCAACTATCTGTCAAATGACGTGTGGACAGTTGGAATGTATTTCCTGTCGTTTATCATTCAATTAATAATATGCCATGTTGATTTTGGAATACTTTTGTAGTATACATTATTTAATTAAATATTTTCAAAATAAACATTATTAAATCTATAAAGAGTCTAATTTATGTTTTAAAACTTTAAAATTATTAATGTTTACCGGATGTAGACCAAATTTTTAATTTCTAAATACGTTTCGATATACGCATTACATAACAAAAATACGAAGAAACCAAAGTTACTTGAGTCCGTTTTCAAATGCGTCCAATACTTGCTTGAGTCTGTCATTGTCATGTCACGCTCGCACGCTTGTTTTGTACAGTTTTGTTTTGAGGTCTTGTTCATCGCTACAAAAGGGCTACAAATAATCAAATCAAAAGGTGTTACTTAATATCTTCCATATGTAATAATTTCTTAACACGCCCTTTATACACAAGCATTTATCCCAACGCTTTCCAGATAATTAAAACGCCTTCAACCAGTCCAACAAGATATTTACTCTGCAAACTTAGAAACCTAAAATGCTAGAAGTTACATGCAACGATCGTCTTGGAAAGAAAGTTAGAGTAAAATGCAACCCCGACGACACCGTGGGAGACCTGAAGAAGCTAATAGCTGCGCAAACCGGCACGCGATACGACAAAATTGTGTTGAAGAAATGGTACACAGTTTTCAAAGACCACATCAAGCTATCTGACTGTATCCTTTTATAAACAACGTGCTTAAAACATTTTGCCTTCTGTTATAATTCTTGTAAACTTTTTATGGAGATAACAAGAGCAAAATCTTGAAGTTATAGTTTTTTCGTTACTATATCAAATATCTTACCAATATTACAAATAGGAAAAGTTTAATTGTTCGTTTGACGCGAATAGGCTCCGAAACTACTGAACCGATTTGAAACATAGGCTATATTTTGTTTCTCTTTGCAACTTGGATTATTTGACAGCCCGTGAGAAAGCCGGGGCTTGTAAATTCATAAATAAATCTTATTTTAGTTTACACTGTAATATCTTTAGTAATGATGAATTTCTTTGATTCATACACAGATGAAATCCATGATGGGATGAACTTGGAGCTCTATTATCAATAAAATAACCATAATATATATTTTAGCATAAGTAAAAGTTTTTATCAAAATTTACTGTTGTTTTCTTCCTATTTGTTGATAGATTTGATGACTTAGATGTGGCTAACAACCAGCGAACTAGAATAAACGGAAGAGTAACTCCATACAATTGGCACTTAGAATTTGGATCCATCTACGCACACAATTATAATACTATCCCAATGAAACCCATACATAAAAAGCTGTTGGTGGCGTGCCACACCATGTAACGCCATGCGGACGCGCGGGTAGCTGTTTTGCCCCGCCCACCGCGGTATTTTACGATTACGTGTGGAACTATTTTATCGGCCAAGTTACTATTCCATTTATTCTAGTTCACTGCTAACAAGCCAGAAGTTCCATATGTTACTGAAATGCTAGTGAAACATTTATGAATAAAAAAATTAGCAAAAGAAGCACTCATTTGGGGCCAACCTTGAAAGAAATATTTAGCGAGTTAGTGGATGATGACCTTAAATAAAAACCAAAGGAAAAAAAATTTTTTTGATTGATTCACGTTTGCTACTATTTTTTATATTAGGGTAACATCTGATTTTTTTTTACTATGTTGGTCATATCCGGTAGCCATTTTTTTATCGTTCATTCTTTTTCATACGATTATTCCTTTTGTACTCGTTCTTTGCCGCCATAGTGGTTTGCGTTGTGTTTTCATCCCTTGACGTTTGCATTAATTTATATTTATGAATCTGTACTTAATAACTTAGTTACCTTTGTTATCTGCAAGCTTTATTAGTTAATTAATTAAAAATAATTCAACGATAAGTATAAAATAATGTCAGAAGTTGAAGGTATGTTATCATTGGATTGAAGAGTGCTCTCAAGAAGGACCGTGTAATCAATGTTCTTGGTTTTCAGAGTACAACCAGCAAAAGCCAGCTAAGACAGGCAAGCAGCACAACGTATTACCAATATGGGGTAATGAACAGACTATGAACCTGAATCCCCTAATCTTAGCAAATATTCAGGGTTCTAGCTACTTCAAAGGTAGGTAAGCAAACGAAACAACGCAGAGGAGCCACAACTTTTCCCTATATCTTGTAGTTTTACACTATCCCGGGTTTACAGAAGTTATTTTTAACTTACACACTGGGTTTCCCGCTTAAAAACTCAATTAAAACCCAATGTTAATTTAAAATAAGCTATCTCTATTCTTATCCTATTTAATAGTATCGGGTAGTCGATTTAATGTGAAAAACAAACGTAAACTCCTATAAGTTCTTGCTATTATATCATAAGTTTTGAAGAAATCCCGATTTGAGCGTTAAGTGATACCATTTCTTCTCTCATTCCCTCATTATTAATAAATATAAAACAATTGTTTTCTGTAAACAGCCTTTCTCAGTCACTCGAAACTACATTTCTCACACAAAACAGCCTTTGTACATTGAAAGCTTACACACAACTAACATGTGCTTTGTAACATATTGCCAACAGTGCACCTGTTCAAATTGAAGACGTACCATGAAGTGGTGGACGAGATATACTACCAGGTGAAGCACTTAGAGCCGTGGGAGCGAGGCAGCCGCAAGACAGCCGGACAGACTGGCATGTGTGGCGGCGTGAGTATGTTGTTCAACATCTTTATTACTCTGTAAAATTATTTCTGGAAGACCAAACTGTTTGACATTAATTTATTGTATTTTCTATTCATTGACATATTAATATTGTATTACATTTATGACTGTACTTATTGACTTTTTATTTATTTATTTGATTTATAGGCAACAGATCAAATCTTTTTACTTATAATATTGGACATGTGTGTATAATTAGTGTTGCTGCCTGTATCTATTTGACAAAATGTATGTTTTAATTAATTAATTAATCAATTTTCTTACTGATATTGTAATCTTGCAAGCCTGACGGTCAAAATAGAGGGCCAACTTACTGTAATAACACCAATTGTACCTATTTTGCAAGAAATATATAATTTGAATTTGAATTTTTTAATGTAAGAAAGAAAGAAAATCCAGCGTGATCTTGCCAACACTAATACAGGGCATCATATACTCAGCAACAGGGTGGTTCACAATTGGAACAAGTTGCCCGAGGAAGTAGTCAGTGCTACATCAATGAACAACTTTAAAAACCGGCTTGATAGCCGGTTGCAGAAAACAAAAAATCTCTTGCTAACCTGTGATCAGTGCACCAGTGGACTTTAAACATTGACATTGATAAATGGACATTTTATGAACTGTTAAAAATTTAATTTCAACACAGTGTGATATAGGCACATCAGCATAATACTGCTCGCCTATAAATCAAATAAATAAATGAATTATTTATTGTGCACATAAAGATACAGTACCTGGTTGACTGAGCTTTGCTCTGTATTTTTTTTTTTAATATGACATTTTCTAAAAATGATTCCTAGCTAGATCAATTTATCGCCCCCAAAACCCCTTATATACTAAATTTCATGAAAATCGTTGGAGCCGATTCTGAGATTCCAATTATATATATATATATATGTCGGCGTCAGCCGCCTATTGCGAATGACAACGTGCGGTTGAATCACCCATCAGCGCACGTGCAGATGAATCATGGCGCTCCCACCACTATATAAAGCCTGCACTCGGCCGCCGCAGGGACAGTCGACTACAAGCGCTCGCCGTGTGCGCACGTCTCGGACGCATAACTTGTAATTGTGTAATAAACGTTTGTACAAGCATCACTTGTCGTATTTCTTCACACCGGCATCCTGTAGTCTTCGACATGTCTGGCTCTCACGCGACATCAGAAGTGGTCACAACCCTAAAACGCCCACATAAGGAGGACACACGGAACTTAACCCGAGCACCTACTTGGGGAGGATGCAACCCTGAGTACCTGCTTCGGAGAGAAGCCCAAACTGGCACAGAGATGATCACTGTGAGAGCACGAGCACTATTGCACTGAGTCCGGACGAAGCATTGGCAAGCGGACCACTGAAATCGACTGATGCCGACCGCATAAGACGCAGCAAGTTAATCGAAGCTCACAGCACCCCATCACGGTAGTTGCTGCGCGGGTCCCTGTGACTCGAAGTATGGTGTTGAGGGTCACGTGGCATCGCGGTACTCCAACACACTGCCAGATGGGAATAGCAGTACACAGCCTATCACCACCGCACCCAGCGTCGTAAAGCGAGTGGACTTATGCGGTATGAAACCTGTCGCCGGACTAATTATGCAATTCGGTGAGCAGTTTTCAGGCTCCAGCGCACAGTGTGCGCAAGAGGCAACAAGCCGGGTGACAGCGGTTCCAGCGCACCGTGGGCGCAAGCAACAGAGTGTGGCGAGCGACGCATAGATATCTGTGTAGTGCAACGTGTGCTCCCGAGCTTCGCATGGTGTTTTACAGATGAGTAACATTTAATTATCGTTTTTAGTTTGATTCTAGTTTTGAATGAAGATTAATAAACAGTATCAGTTTGTAATTACATCGTGAACAGTTTCATGATCACGCCCTTCTAATAAGCGGAGGTAACAGAAACTACTAGTTTTGGGGCTGAAAAAGAGTACAGATCCTTAAATTTGATGTTCTATATGACTTTTACTAAATGAAAATGATAACTTGACGACAGATACTGATGTTCATGAAACTGAAAACTGTTATGACTTACTGTGATAAAAAAAATAGTATCACGATAGCTAAAGGGATAGTAATCCGGTCTAGCATTAAAAAACAGGAGAGAAAAACAATAGTCTCTCACGACTTATGACTTACTGTGATAAAAAAAAATGTATCACGATAGCTAAAGGGAAAGTAATCCGGTCTAGCATTAAAAAACAGGAGAGAAAAACAATAGTCTCTCACGACTTATGACTTACTGTGATAAAAAAAATAGTATCACGATAGCTAAAGGGATAGTAATCCGGTCTAGCATTAAAAAACAGGAGAGAAAAACAATAGTCTCTCACGACTTATGACTTACTGTGATAAAAAAAATAGTATCACTATGGCTAAAGGGATAACAATCCGGTCTAGCGTTAAAAAACAGGAGAGAAAAACAATAGTCTCTCACGACTTGACTATGACTTATTATGACTTATCCAGTCTAGCATGAGAAAAAAAAAACAAGTTTCATGATGGCTTTGAAGGGATTTTCCGGTCCATTGCCACTGTTAAAAGGATAACTATAAAGAGAGAAAAAAATAAATCTCTCATGATTTAAGACTTATGATTTGTCCGGTCTAGAATAAAAAAAAAGAGTTGTGAGTGTGTTGAAATAGATTATTCCGATCCAATGTTGTTGCTAAAAGGATATCAATCCAGGCTAGCTTAAATGAATGTCTAGTACAAATTCAGTCGAGTTATAAAACCGAAGGATCCTTCATGTGGATTCCTATGTCAGGATGAACGAGCGTTTCTGTTGTTCCAGGAAATTAATAGCGCTCGAGGACGAGCTTATGTCAGTATGGCCGTGTCGGCGTCAGCCGCCTATTGCGAATGACAACGTGCGGTTGAATCACCCATCAGCGCACGTGCAGATGAATCATGGCGCTCCCACCACTATATAAAGCCTGCACTCGGCCGCCGCAGGGACAGTCGACTACAAGCGCTCGCCGTGTGCGCACGTCTCGGACGCATAACTTGTAATTGTGTAATAAACGTTTGTACAAGCATCACTTGTCGTATTTCTTCACACCGGCATCCTGTAGTCTTCGACATGTCTGGCTCTCACGCGACATATATATATATTATAACAAGAATTGCTCATTTAAAGATATCTTATATGGTTTACATTTAAATAATTGCTTGTTATTATTATAAATAAGCCTATGTGCACAAAAGGAGCAAATTCAGCATATTGCTGAGGGTACCAGGTACCCCAGCGCTGGTTTTCAATTTGCTCCTTCACACTTTATTTAGGCAAAATATAATAGGTAGCATGTGGACACATAATTGAATATAATTAGTAAAGTATTTATATCATATCTTTTACAGTAAATTTTATTAGGTATAAATGTGTATTTTGTGTGCTTTGTAATCGTGAAATTAAATAGGCAAGACGCTGCCGCTGTTATAAAGGCAGGTCAGCATAATGCTGCTTGACCATAACTCAAATAAATATTATACCAAAAATAACATTACTTGTGCATGAAATTTTCACTAAATTATAATCCTTTTATAACCTTATTTAATCACCTTTTTTTTTAAATATTTAAAATATTAGGACACATTCACACACGGTTGGTTAGCCCCATACTGAGCCATTTCTAACTTGTGTTATGGTTGCTAACACAACTGATATACTACATATACATACATATTATATATAAATACATATTTAACACCCAAACCCACAGCCAACAAATTTAGTTAGGCACAAAGATGTTGGGAATCGAACCCGGAACCTTCTGATTAGCAGTCCGGCATGGTAACCTTTACGCCAACGAGGTCGTCAAATATAATAACCTCTATTTACTTATATTTATCGGCAGGTGCGCGGCGTGGGCGCCGGCGGCATCGTGTCGACAGCATTCTGCCTGCTGTACAAGCTGTACACTCTGCGGCTCACTCGCAAACAGCTCAATGGCTTGCTGACTCACTCCGACTCGCCCTACATCAGAATGCTCGGTAGGTATGATATGATTCATTTATTTATTCAGTTATTAGATATTCATTTATCTATATCTATCATCATCTTAAGCAGCCCACTATACGTTCCCACTGCTGGTACTCAGGGCCTTCTCTCACTAGGAGAGAGATATAGGCCATAATCCACCACGCTGGCCAAGTGCGGGTTGGCGGATGACACACGTTTCGGATATTGTGGTCCTCAAACATGTCGGTTTCCTCACGATGTTTTCCTTCACCGTAAAGCGAGTGCAAATCCACACATAACTTGAAAAACAAGTCATTGGTGTAGGGTCGGGATCAAACCAGGGGCTGTCTGATTGAAAAGCAGACGTTTTTACCACCGAGTCACACTTGCTTACTATACCAATATATAAAGAGGAAAAGTTTGATAACCAAAAAAATAATAATAAAATTGCTTTTATACACTTTCTTTGCTGGCTATACTTTTTTGACAGTTGTCGTGTGAAGTTGAAGCGAGCGCGATTCTGTTCTTAGTTGGCACGCATAGTAAATGTAATTTAAAAAAAAAAAAATATTAGGACACTTTCACACACGGCTGGTTAGCCCCATACTGAACCATTTCTAGCTCGTATTATGGTTGCTAACACAACTGATATATTACATATACATACATACATACATATTATATATAAATACATATTTAACACCCAGACCCACAGCCAACAAATTTAGTTAAGAACAAAGACGTTGACCGGGCCGGGAATCGAACCCGGAACCTTCTGATTAGCAGACCGGCATGGTAACCTTTACGCCAACGAGGTCGTCGACTATTTTGCAGGATTCATGTATATCCGCTACACGCAGCCTCCAGCAGACCTGTTCGACTGGTACGAGGAGTACCTCGAGGATGAAGAGGAGGTGGACCCTCGCGCCGGCGGCGGCGCCCCCACCACCATCGGAGCCCTGGTGAAGCAGATGCTGGTGAAGCTGGACTGGTTCTCCACACTCTTCCCGAGGATACCTGTGCCTATACAGAAGCAAATCGAGCAGAGGTGAGTGTCTTCTTCTTCGTATAATCAGGGATCAGAATACTATATAGGATTGCTGATTCTCATACAAATGAAATAATAGTTAAAAAAAAAAATGGTTGCCTGTAAAGTCGGTTTTACGGGCGAAGATTTTACGTGACAACGTCTGCCGCGTGCTGCGCGCGCGGCAGACCGATCATAGTTGAGTGGGAGAGAGACGCAAGGCATTCGGCGGGCCTCTCTCTCGTTCGGTGACTCATCGTAACGTTACCGGGCGTTACACTTTTTCATAAGTGACTCCCAGCCGCAACCTAATTTAAGACGTTGTCACGTCAAAAAACTAAAAAACACGCTTATCTGGCCGTTTTAAGTGGGTCAAAATCGCGCCCAAAGAAGTCGGTTACAAACAAACATACAAACAAAAATACAAAAAATGGAATAATTTTATCAAATTAGTGTATTGTCTTCGGTCCTCAATAAATTTACAAAGTTTGAACGAAATCTGGCCGTTTGAAGTGGGTCAAAATCGCGCCCAAAGAAGTCGGTTACAAACAAACTGAAGCTAATAAAAAGCGTGGCGCGGAAGTTTGCCATAATTACCGATGAAACCTAGATGGCGCTGCAAATCGAACGTGTAGCCTAGCTGCAGTCAAATTCCGCAACGCGCTGCAGTCGCATAGTGATATGACGATAGATGATTGCGTGACACGAGTGAAGTCGTTTCAAGGTGAAGCTAATAAAAAGCGTGGCGCGGAAGTTCGTCACAATTACCGATGACACCTAGATGGCGCTGCAAATCTAGCGTGCAGCCTAGCTGCCGTCAAATTCCGCAACGCGCTGCAGTCGCATAGTGATATGACGATAGACGATTGCGTGACCCGTATGAAGTCCTTTCAAGAATAGAATAGATGGCGCTACGTGTATAGAATGATATACGTAGTACGATTTTCCACAAAAGGTTGAGTGTCTATAATATTTATTAGTCTATAGTTTGAGCTAAGAACTAAGCTCAGTTTTCAAGCCGCCTGAAGGCCCTTGACTTGGCTTAAAGACTGCTTGTATTTACTAAGACTAGCAGCCAGGTTCCTGCAATTTAACGTGTCATCCGACTCATGGTAGCACACATACGAAAGTGCCATATTTTTTTTAATACAATCTTCGTTATTCGTCCAAAGACTGTCCACATCAACCATTGCTTAACCTCGATGATCATGTCAGATCACCTTATTTAGCCGAGAGACAGGCGCTTATAAATGGAATATAACAAACAGCCTCAGACATGTTATTGATTTGTGTCAAAGTTACAAGTCTTCTGTTTCAGATGTCTTCATGCACACTGGACACTTAGTAAAAGAATAATTGCATAAATAAATATGTACATAATTCTTGTAGGAAATTGATATGAAATCTTGGGTTTTTTACGACGTTTTCATGAAATAATTCTTCTATTGTTGTGTTGTGTTTATTACATCAGCACTTTTAACAGATCGAAAGTATATTAGGACTAGCAGACCGCCCTGTCTTCGCACGGGTATATAAGGGCTTTTGTAAAACATTTTATTAAGAATCTCTGATATTTTTGGAAACAAAATATAGGCTACTAGCTGACCCGGCAAACATTGTTTTGCCTTAAGTTAAAAATTAAGGGTGAATAACTCTTAACACTTGATAGTAGCAGATTCTCAGACCTACTGCATATTAAAGTTGGTAAAAATCGGTCAAGCCATTTTGGAGGAGTATGGTAACTAACATTGTGACATGGAAATTTTATATATAAGATATTACTTGGGGATAATGTAGCTACACAACGGTGAAAGAATTTTTCAAATCGGTCTAGCAGTTTCGGAGCCTATTCGCGTCAAACAAACTTTTCACCTAAACGGAATTTTTCCCCTTTAAACGGTTTTTTTTTCTCTCTCATATATAAAATTTCCATGTCACTATGTTAGTTACCGTACTCCTCCGAAACGGCTTGACCGATTTTTACTAAATTTTATATGCATATTCAGTAGGTCTGAGAATCGGCTACTATCTATTTTTCATACCCCTAAGTGAGGCAAAAAAACGTTTGCCGGGTCGGCTAGTATTTACATAAAATACAAAAAGATGAAGTACCTAAAACTAAATTTACGTACATTTATTTTCAAGCACAATGGTGGCGATTCAGCGGCACACACGACTTAACTAAATTTAAAGAAGCCCCGTCTCTTTTCATCTTAGGTGGCCAGAAAGAGACGGCACGTTCTGAACCACACACAAAACAACTAAAATTATGTCAAATATAAAAAATGTAAGCGATTTTAGAGCGCACACAATTGTATCATCTCTAAATCTGACGTGTTTGACGTGATTTTAGATGTTTTGTCTATAGTTTAGATCGTACCATCTCTTTTTGGTCATTTATGACGAAAAGAGACAGAGCTACTTTAAATTTAGTTTAGTCGTGTGTGCCGCTGAATCGCCACCATTATATTAAAACAAAAGAATCATTTAAAAGGACAAATATTGATATAGACTCAAATAAATGTATTCTTAAATGTGTGTGTGTGTGTGTGGTGTAGGTTGGCGGAGTACAACCGGCAGAGGGCCCCGCAGGCGCCGGCGGCCGTGTCGGCACGCGGCGCGGGCGCGGGGGGCTACCACGGCGCCGGCAGACCGGACGGGGACCGCGCGGACCGCCGCGAACATGATGATAGGGACCGCAGAGACTACGGAGACGAGAGGTATGCATACTGTATTTATGGACTTATAGAGTTCCGTATCTAAAAGGTTGTGGCGTCTCTGTCGCACTTCATTTTTTTTTTTTATTTTTTTTTTTTTTTTTTTTTTTTTTTTTTATTTGAAAGACCACAAAACTGTTTACAAACTAGATATAACTAACTTAACCTAACTTAATTAAACTTACAAATGTTTATAAACTACTAGATGTGGGCCTAACTATACAATTATTAACTTACAATAAAATCCGCTCTAACTTAATTCAAATTTTGCCTAAAAATATAAATGTACACATCTATTACTACCTACAAAAAATCAATCGCTTACATATTTAAACTATATATATAAACATAATAAGGAACATTACAATAGTACTATAAGTTACAAGATATAATTATGGAGTTATATAAATCAACTTTACAGACAAATTAACCAAAGAAACTAGAATTTACTATTAACTAAATTACTAACATTCCTTTTGAAGGACAATAAATTCATCTCTTTAAAGATATCAATATCGTCCTTCACTTTATTGTATGTCTCAAACATTCTAACAATTGGAGAATGTTTCAGCATATTAGTTCTGCACTTGGGTATCAAAAATGTATTCCGGTTAAGTAGCATACTGCCGGTTCGGGGAACTCTAAGCGACATTTTACTCACTATCTCAGGGCTGTAAATCCAGCCATTAATACATTTATAGAGGGTAATAAGATCCGCCATGATACGACGCTTTGAAAGCGACATGACTCGATAGTGATTCAGACGCGATTCATATGACCGCAACTCTTTGCACTTGTTATCCATAAAGGCTAAATGGTACATGAATCGCTTCTGAACCGACTCGAGACGCACAGAGTGAGCTTCGTAGCTCGGACTCCAAACCACACTACAGTATTCTAGAATACTACGCACTAAACTATAATACAATGTTATAGAAAGGTTTGGATCTTTAAATATTTTTGACTGTCTAATAACAAAACCACTCATTTTTGATGCCGTTTTAACTATATGGTCAATGTGCTCACGAAAGTCCATTTTTTTATCTACAATCACCCCAAGATCTCTAATAGTATTCACCTCATTAAGAAGTACATCACCGATATAATACTGCCCTGGACAAGGAGAACGTTTACGTGTAAAACGAATATAAAAACATTTAGTTGCATTAAGCGACATAAAATTTTGTTCACACCAACGATTAATTAAATAAACATCACTTTGTAATGCAGTTACATCTTCAGAGCATTTAACACTTCTATATATTTTAAGATCATCGGCGAATAACTTAACATTGGATTTAAGGAGCCCAGGTAGATCATTAATGTAGGCGATAAATAATAATGGACCAAGGTGTGATCCTTGGGGCACTCCGGATGGAACATGAGATACAACTGAACTATAGCCTTTAGCTACGACTAGTTGAGTACGGTTACTTAAGTATGAAGTAAGCCATCTCAGAAGTGATCCATGTATACCAAGCCCCTGTAATTTAGCCAAGAGCAAATCATGATCTACTAGATCAAAGGCTTTACTAAAATCAGTATAAATAGCATGTACCTCCCCACCCTTATCCAGAACCTCCAAAATATCATATACATAACTAACCAGGTTGGTTGAAGTAGACCTCCGAGTCAAAAAACCATGTTGATTGCTGTCCAGTAGCTGGGACACATACCATCGAATCTTTTTTACCACTAGCGATTCAAACAATTTACCTAGACCAGATAAAATTGACACTGGTCTATAATTTGAAACATTTGCTTGGTCCCCTTTTTTGTGAATTGGGTTTATATATGCAACCTTCCAAAGCTTAGGGAATACCCCTGCGGCGAGAGACGCATTGAATAACGTAGTGAGTGGAGTGGTTAAGGAGTCAGCACAATTTTTCAGCACTATAGAAGATATAGAATCAGGACCAGCGCCTTTAACAGCCAATAACTTTAAACTAGATCTCACTTCACTGCTGTCAATGACTATTTTACTCAGGGGAGAGAAGCTCGCGTTATCATTAATATTTATATACGATTGAGGAGACCCCATGGATCTGGACATACTATGCTTGTAAACAGTATTAAAATACCGCCCGCTTACCAATCAGAGCGCTTGTCCTGAATCGCGCAAACGGTATTTACAGCGCGCGTACGACGGGTTCAAGCTACAATGCATGACCTGTGGACGGCCGTCTCCGGACACAACATCTGTCCGGGGGATATCCCTTTGCTAAATGGAGGCAGACCGTCGTCGCTCCATAAGGTAAAAACGGGAGGGGCTCTATTACTAAGTCTCCGCTGTCTGTCTGTCTCTCAGAAACCGTAATAGCTAGAACGCTAAAACTTTCACGAGATATGTATTTCCCGTGCCGCTATAACAACAAATACAAATAGGATCCCCATACAATAGTGTTATTTTCGTATATTTTTGCTGCTAGACACTTAAAATTTTAACACAATTTGTAAATGTATATTTGCTATGAAATTAAATTATAACATTTCAATAAATTAAATATTTGAGGAGGCTCTCATACAACAAATGTAATTTATAAGTCGTTTTTTACTCGTTCTTTAGAACGATATTAGGTAAAATACATTCACATAATATTGAATTATATATGCAATTAAAAAAGTAAATGATAAAATAATTAAAAACATAACATTTAAGGGAGGCTCTCATACATTATGGTACGGAACCCTTCATGCGCGAACCCAACTCGCACTTAGTTTTAAACTATTATTTAATATCGAGTTTTTCAATGTATTTTTTTTTCTATTCCAGGTACTCGAAAGACAGGCCTAAACGCGACGACAGAGACAGGGATAGAGAGCGCGAGAGGGACAGAGATCGCGACCGCGAGCGCAGAGACCGCGAGAGACGCGAGCGAGACCGCCAGAGAGATCGCTCGCGCGAGAGACCCAGACACCGGTCTCGCTCGCGAGACCGCCGCCATAGATAATGCTCGCTACCTTAGATAGTGGTTAATTCAAGTGTCTTGACAGTAAAGGATAATTTTGTTCAGAAAAGTTGTAGTTTTTTATTTACATAAAAACTTCTACAAAAATCCGCCCAACCAAAATCAAATAAATTTATTGACACTAATACAGTGTAAACTCTATATAACGATACTGAAGGGACTGTGTATTTTATGGAGTAAATGTCGTTAAATGGAGAGAATGTATCATTGTATGGAATACAAGCTAAGCCAACTATAGCCAATTGATTTCGACGCTTTAGAGAGTAACGTTACATGGAGTTTACACTATATATAGTTCTAGCAAACCCGGCGAACTTCGTTTCGATACAAAGTTGAAATTTTCTTAAGATTTTGTTTGCTACAAACGATTTCCACGGTTTTGCATTCGTTGGAAAGGTCTTCAGGGAAAATTTCAACAGAAAAACAGGTAAAATCATTTATCACTGACACACAAACCAATATAGTGGTGAAGCAGACGCGAAGTGACCCACACGTGGGCGGATCCGCGAGCACTTGCTAGTGTTTTTTTTACACGCTTTATAGTAGCTTCACCTGTATGTTTGTTTGTAACCGACTTCTTTGGGCGCGATTTTGACCCACTTTAAACGGCCAGATTGAGTCGTGCAATAGTTTAAAATTAAAAAATAAACACAAATAATCCAAACTAAAAAGTAGAAAATAAATAACAGTTTAAAAAAACTAAAAAACACGCTTTTTATAGAAAACCGAACTAAAAAATAAATTTAAATTAAGAAAATAGTGGTAAAAATTTCAATGAATATAAATTAATAATAGTGTGAATAAAAAATAAATTATTTTATTTAAAAAAAGCGTGTTTATTTATTCACACTATTATTAATTTATATTCATTGAAATTTTTAACACTATTTTCTTAATTTCAATTTATTTTCTATTTTTTAGTTTTTCTATAAAAAGCGTGTTTTTTAGTTTTTTTTACTATTATTTATTTATATTAGAGATCACTATCAATCAGAATGGTGTCAGTTGCCATTGGCGTTTTTACGTGACTTCGAGAATGTCTGAATCTCTTTCTACGAACACTAATAAATATCTAACTACAGGGTTTAAAATAATAAAAGAAAGATTTAACAAAAATAATTTTACTACAAAAATGTTGCACAGATATTATTACAATTTGTACTAGTGAATATTAAACGGCGAATTTATAAAACAAAACTTGAGAAGTGTCAAGGAACACCCGGATGGAACGAAATTCATTCATCTCATTAATTTAACAACTTTAATGATGCCTTTTTTGACATTTCTAATAATTTGTTTTTAATTTTTAAGGTATCTGAATAATTTTATATGTATAAGGACATAATTGTATGGAAGCATTTATGAATTAAACTATTATTGTTAATCATTAAATAAATAATCTATAATCTCATTAATCGTCGCGACACCACACTGTTCAATGCGAAATAGAAATGAGAATATCTGGCTTGCTTTCTATAAGAGAGAGAGAGAGACAGACAGAGAAACATGCGCACGCCGCACAGCTTACAATAGCTTACTATAGCAAAAAGTGTCGTGACAACTTTTCGTAAGATTTTTTTCCGTCTAGCCCCCTTTCACAACGCGCGATAAGGAACTTTGTTCCAATAAAATTTAAACGTAAATCGTTTATTGTATTGGATACTCAAAATTACTTACTAGAAATAATAATTCCTAAAAAAAACAATTTACTTAATTTTATACAGATTCAAGTATTTTAATAATTGAGGAAAATTTTGTAAGGCTTTAATATTCACCAGTCAAAGCGTTTTCTGCAGCTTTCGTGAAAGTAATATTGTACTAGAAATCTCTTACTAAAAATAAAGACAAATGTATATATTTTTTGAGTTTACAATTTTAGTAGGAACAGTATCCTGTTATCATAAATAAATATTAGAAAAAGTTTCTGTTCTGTAGGCAATTAAGAACAAAACAAACAATTTTAAAGCTAGTATAAGAAATATTGGGTACAAATCTAGACAAATACACTTTAACAGCAGAACTAGCATAGCAGTAGAAAGATAATTTTATCTAACATCATACTTATATGATGTAGTTTTGCACATAAAGAGAAACTGTTAATAATGGTGTCGATTTTGACGACCCATTTTTCTGACAAACCTTTAGAAATGTGCACCATACCCCAGGTTTTTTTTGGATAGGGGATAAACTGATATATGCCACCACCCTTACCCCATCATATTTGTTTTTACTATTAAAATCTTAACTTCACCTATCAGCTACTCCTTGATTGGCATTTGGAAAAATGTGACATTTGTAGAGTCCTTTGAAGTCAGTCATTTGAAGAGTCCCTTTTTAGAAGTTGCTAAAAATATATTTTACTTTTTTCTTTCCTCCAACTAATTTAAAACGATTTTGGCGCCACCTAGTGACATGAGTTTCAGTTACAAACTTTTATTTATGTTAGTTACTGACTTATCAAGGACCCCAATTCTGATACCTAAGGCATTTGACACAATTTTTGACATATCTCTATATATCAATCTCGTTTTTTGACAGTGACACATATGTGAAAAAACCGGTGAAGTGAAAAATAAATAATCATTTTTACACATACAAAATATAAAACATCTGTGAAATTAGATGGTGTGACATTGTGTTTAATATATGTTGTTCCAACTAGTATTACTTTACATTTTGACATTGTATACAAATAAATACAAAGATCAGTCAGCATTGTGTTCTAGAATGGGGGTTGGAGTTAAAATATTTCTCCCGTAGATTGTAACATGTGCTAAGAGGACGTCAGTGTGGCGCGGGCGGGTGATTCATCTTCTGTTGTTCTAGGAGACGCTCCAGGGGCGAGGGACCAGGGCCGGACCATAGCGACTGGAAACAAAAGAAGCGATTATAGCTCAGTCAGGCGTGCGGCCGCCTCACGACTCAAAGGTCATGGGTTCGATACCCGTCAATGACCTCAATCTTATAGTTTTTTTTTTTTTGACACATTCACACACGGCTGGTTAGCCCCATACTGAACCATTTCTAGCTCGTATTATGGTTGCTAACACAGCTGACGTATACATACATACATATTATATATAAATACATATTTAACACCCAGACCCACAGCCAACAAATTTAGTTAAGCACAAAGATGTTGACCGGGCCGGGAATCGAACCCGAAACCTTCTTATTAACAGACCGGCATGGTAACCTTTACGCCAACGAGGTCGTCTAAGATAGATAAACACTTTATTAAAATACTCACAAAAAATGGAACAAATTACAGAAAACACATAAAGTACATAAAAGCTAGTGCCTTAACTGGCGAGCTTATCGTTTAAGGAAACCATAAAAACGTCATTTATCTGATAAAAAAGCGAGTGTGGCTCGGTGGTAATAACGTCTGCTTTTCAATCTGACGGCCCCTGGTTCGATCCCAGCCCTACACTAATGACTTTCAAGGTTTGTGTGTATTTGCACTCGCTTTACGGTGAAGGAAAACTTTTTCTTCTTCACCTTATCCCATTTAGGTGGGGTCGGCACAGCAAATCTTCTTCTTCCACTCTCCTCTATCAGACGTCATCTCCACACTCAATCCTTTCTCTCTCATGTCTTCATTCACACACTCCGTCCATGTCTTTTTCGGGCGGCCTCTTGCCCTTCTTCCTTGCACTACCATTTCCATACATCTTCTAGTGACATGCTTCTCCTCTCTACGCATCACATGTCCATACCACGCTAACCTTCTACTCCTTATTTTCTCCGAAAGGAAAACATCGTGAAAACAACTTATGCTATGAGCTTATGTATATTAGTTCGAGGTTTGTGATTGGTGGCGGGCGGAGACGTCATGTATGTACCTGGTGCGGGCGGTGCACAGGGGAGCCCCACGCCGTGGGGGGTGCTCCGCTGAACAGTGAGTACGTGTTGCTCGCAGCACCCGCCTCGCCCTCCATAGGCTGGGAAGAAAAAAAACGTTTTCTTACAAAATATAATGAAACTAACGCTAAGTTTCAAAATTAAGATTTTAAATATCTAGCTAACCCGGCAAACGTTGTTTTGCCTTACTTAGGTGTATGAAAAATAGATAGTAGCCGATTCTCAGACCTACTGAACACGCATATAAAATTTGGTAAAAATCTGTCAAGCTGTTTCGGAGGAGTACGGTAACTAACATTGTGACATGGAAATATTATATATAAGATTTTGTTTTATAGATATGACTTTGTGAATGAACTTTTCATATTGTTTAATAACTATAAAATACACATAAATGTTAACCGACTTATTTGACAACTAGAAAGAAAGAAACATTTATTTTGTGACACAAAGACAATAAAAAAAAACCATAATAAACAATAAAAGAAAACATTTAAGTGACACAAAACCGGCCCCAGCTCAGCGTGAGCTGACTGCAAGCAATCAGCGCTGGTCTTCCGCTGGAGCCGACCATACTATAAGGCTAAAGATGAATGAGCCACGCTCAGACGCTACAAAGTTAGTGTTAGTAAAAGCTATTGTTAAGCCAATTCAGAGGTCTTTGGGCGGCTTGAAAACTCTCGACACCAGAGCTTGGCCACTTAGCTCATACGAAGAAGAAGAGGAAGAATTACAGGTACCTAAACAAACGAGGTGTCATCGTCTAATTTGACTCGTAACTTGGTGTTATCAATAAATCATTTGTATTTGTATAAATAAATAAATACATCGTTTATTCAGGCAACAAAGACTTAGTACATATTTCGAACTTACTACTATAAACTATTATAAACTATCAATTTAATAAAAATGTTACAAATTTGCTAGCCTTAATAGTAATACCTGCTGATTGTTATCGCTTGTGGGATGACTATTATATTTAATTAGGTATATACTATGAAATGAAATGCGTTTATTCAAGGCAATATAACTAACACAAAAGTAGTACTTAAACAAAGTATATATAACTAGACTAGACAAAGTACCAGTTACAAATTATACGTATTTTGTCTCAATTTAAACAATTTACGGACAAACTTACCTTATTCTGTTCCATTCTGTTTCCACTGCCCTCTGGTCCCGCCTCGAACATTCTCCTCTTAACCTCCTCACCAAAGTTCAAATCCATCACTTCTTTATCCCTATAACTTGGTGCTTGCATTGGGACAGGTCTGTAATTCCCAAACTGCGGGTACATGGACGCATCATACTGTATTTGAGAACCAAAGGAGCCAAAACCGGCCAGAGACGACCCAAACTCAGCACTCAAGCCTGGAAGACTCTGCATGGGACGGGGTTGTAATTGGTACCTGTTCCCATCCAAATCAGCGTTTTGTACGGGACTGTACTGGGGCAGATTTGCGTACGGATTCTGGTTGTTATTCACGCTGTTAACAGCGAAATAGTTGGGTTTGAGTGCCGGGTTGTAGTTGAAGTTTGGGTTCAGGTTGACGTTTGGGTTCAAGTTGACGTTTGGGTTCGAATTGACGTTTGCGTTGGCCTCGTCCGGGTTCCACCAAGAAACGGGTGCGGGAGCTGTCACGGGCGAATAATCGCGCGGCCAATTAGCGTTAGAATTACTAGAACTCTCTTCTCGGTTCTCGTTCGCAGCGTGCCAATACTTGTACTGGTTCGCGAAACGCGGCGGCAAATCGTTCAAAAAGTTCCTTTTATCTATAGACACGTTTTTGGGTTCGTCTTGGAAGGTGTCCCGGCGGGAATTCTGCTTTTGCATCGCCGCGGTTCTAACGTCTATCTCTTTGGGGTTAACTACGGGAAGTCTTATGCCTGGGGACATTGGGGGTCTGTAAATTGAAGCGTTTGGACTAAAGGCCGTTGCCTCGTGAAGCGGTCTTGGACTGAAAGTCGGGTAAGGCATACGGGGCTCCAAGCTTTGAGGCCACGTTGGAACGGGCTGATCCCTGGCTTGGTCTGCAGGATTAGGTTTATCCTTTTTCTCTTCTTTTTCTGGTGGTGAATTGACAAGGTGGGGGTAGCCAGACTTGTCTTTCAGCGAGAGAATGCCGCCAGTTTTCCGGCCGAGCGGGAGGTTGTCGAGTGATTTTAGAGGTTTAGGTTGTATTAGTTTGGGTTTGTCTTCAGTTGGTTCTGCTGAGTCTGTCGCGCTTGCCGGTGTTGGTGGAGGGGTTACGAATTTGACCTGAAAAATGTTTGTATATTGAGCAAATGGTTGTATATAGAGCTATGTGTGTGGCGGAGAAATAAAAACGATATTCCATTGAGGGCACGCTCTGGGGCCGTGGAGCTCAAGATCGCACATACTGGCATAAGAGGGAGGAGGCCTATACCCAGCAGTGGGTAGATATAGGCTGATGATGATGATGGCTCCATGGGAAGACGTCTGTTTTTCAATCTGATGGCTCTTGGTTTGATCCCGACCAATGAAATGTTCTCTAAGTTATATGACATGGATTTTTTCACTCGCTTTACTATGAAGGATAACATTGTGTGGAAACCATCACGCTTGTGGATCACAATATCCGAAGACGCATGTCATCCGCTAACCCGCACATATAGTGGGCTTTTGAGTGATGGGGGTGGCTCAAGAAGCCCCCTACGTCAAACATTAGTCCTAATATTTATTGTTTACTAGCTGCCGCCCGCAGTGTGACTCGCGGTAATCCGGACAATTAAAAGAAACTTAATCCGGGATAAAAAGTAACCTATGTGTTAATCCAAGGTCTAGCCTATCTTCACAAAATTTCATCAAAATCGGTTCAGCCGTTTGAGCGTGAAGAAGTAACAAACATACATGCTTACAAATTTTCGCATTATTAATATTAGTAGGATTTATTTTAGTGTTTGTGTTGGGGAGTAAGGGGGGTTAAGTGAGGGTGATTAAAAAAACATAGAAGGTCAATTTTATGTGTGATTTTTAGTATGTTGTTTAAAAACAACATTGTCAATTGAAGGGTTGATTATTTCAAGGGTTAGGGGAGGATTATAAGAGAGATGGTGGCTAAAGAGCCCCCCTCCGCTTTTAGCAAACAGGGAGAATTAATTATTAATTTAAAGTATGAAGAGGGGGGTTAAGTGAGGTGGTGGCTCAAGAGCCCCCCACCCCGCAAAACAAGTAGACTCGCCTGCTTGTTGTTATCCTCCTGTTTCCTGAGTATGGCGGCCATGGCGATGTTGACGCGCGGCTTGCGCTCCTTCTTGTCCTCGCATTTGCTGCTGTCCTCACTTCCCTCCTCCTACAACAACACACTCAATAATTCTCTGAACAGTACCCCTCGCGAACGCAATTTGAAAAAAAGAAAGAAAGAAAGAAAAATAATAGGTGAGTGCGAGTCGGGTTCGCGCATGATAGGTTCCTTACCAATCTTAATATATATAAATCTCGTGTCACAATGTTTGTCCTCAATGGACTCCTAAACCACTTAACCGATTATTAATTATAAAATTCGCACACCATGTGCAGTTCGATCCAACTTGAGAGATAGGATAGTTTAAATCTCAAATTATAGTCGCAATTTTAATTTATTGCTAATTATTGTCTGTTATTATTTGACAGTCACAATTATCTGTTAACTCCAAATGATTCTAACAGATGTCGATACCTTTCGACTGGGTTGAGTAAGTAATCAATAGATGGCGCTGCTATGGTAAATCTACGAACGTGTCATGTAAGCTACACTATGTATTTTTCATACCCCTAAGTGAGGCAAAACAACGTTTGTCGGGTCAGCTAGTATCTTTATATTAATTTATTTATGTACTAGCTGTTGCCCGCGGCTCCGCCCGCGCGCAGGTCGTTTTATATATCAAAGATGAATAATTTTCCCCGTTTTTTTTTCACATTTTCCATTGTTTCTCCGCTTCTAGTAGTTGTAGCGGGTTGTTTTATAGGTCGTCAATTATACGGATTATTCCGATCTGTCACCCCACTTTGTCCCCCTGGGAACTGGTAATAGATTTTTTTTTTTGACACTTTCACTCACGGCTGGATAGCCCCATTTCTAGCTCGTATTATGGTTGCTAACACAACTGATTATACTACATATACATACATACATATATATTATATATAAATACATATTTAACACCCAGACCCACAGCCAACAAATTTAGTTAAGCACAAAGATGTTGACCGGGCCGGGAATCGAACCCGGAACCTTCTGATTAGCAGACCGGCATGGTAACCTTTACGCCAAAGAGGTCGTCGAGATGGAACGGACAAGTTTAGTCCCCGTTCTAGCAATAAGGGAACAGTACAGTAATACCCCGACTTACGCGAGTTACGCGATTTAATTTTCTCGTCTATTTTAACGTTTTTTGTTTGAAAGCCGCGCACTTCAGATTGTGTTTATACATTTTATTAATATAGTTTGTCATATTATCTAGAATTAAATTAAAATTTATTTCCTAAATTATTGTTTTATATTTCCTAAATTATAGTCTCCGGTCCCAATTAAACATACTTTGTATGACTTTATAGGTATGTATATGCAAAATTGTACCCCGACTTACGCGGATAGCGCTCGGTCCCACCTACCGCGTAAGTCCGGGGTATTACTGTATACTCACGGGTTCATCTTGTGTTTGTAGCGCGCGTTCTTCCCGGGAGCGCTCCAGGGACCCCTGCGGCTTCAGAATGCCGGCACGACGCTCGCGGACTATCAAACAAACACACACACAAGAACAAATAAATATAATAACAAATACAATTCTGCGTCAATGATTGGGCTATGGTTTTTACAGTATTTTTATCTTTAATACAAGTATAATGTATTTTATTAGTTAAGAATTGTTAGAGGTCCAAAACATTTTGTATTTGTATTTTGTATTTATATTTGTATTTTGTATTTGTATTTTGTATTTGTATTTTGTATTTGTATTTTGTATTTGTATTTTGTATTTGTATTTTGTATTTGTATTTTGTATTTGGATTTTGTATTTGTATTTTGTATTTATAATTTGTATTTATAATTTGTATTTTGTATTTGTATTTGTATTTGTATTTTGTATTTGTATTTTGTATTTTGTATTTGTATTTTGTATTTTGTATTTGTATTTTGTATTTGTATTTTGTATTTGTATTTTGTATTTGTATTTTGTATTTGTATTTTGTATTTGTATTTTGTATTTGTATTTGTATTTTGTATTTGTATTTTGTATTTGTATTTTGTATTTGTATTTTGTATTTGTATTTTGTATTTGTATTTTGTATTTTGTATTTGTATTTTGTATTTGTATTTTGTATTTTGTATTTTGTATTTGTATTTTGTATTTGTATTTTGTATTTGTATTTGTATTTGTATTTTGTATTTTGTATTTTGTATTTGTATTTTGTATTTTTATTTGTATTTGCATTTGTATTTTGTATTTGTTTCACCACAGATTGATTGATGTTAAGCAACGCTGCGGCCTACGTCGTAGCACGCTCACCTAGAAGGAACCTATAACGTATAATGTATTTTATTTGTTAAGAATTGTTAGAGGTCCAAAACATTTTGTATTTGTATTATGTATTTTGTATTTGTATTTTGTATTTGTATTTGTATTTTGTATTTGTATTTTGTATTTGTATTTTGTATTTGTATTTTGTATTTTGTATTTTGTATTTGTATTTGTATTTGTATTCGTATTCGTATTCGTATTCGTATTTGTATTTTGTATTTGTATTTTGTATTTGTATTTTGTATTTTGTATTTGTATTTTGTATTTGTATTTTGTATTTGCATTTTTTATTTGTATTTTGTATTTGTATTTTGTATTTGTATTTTGTATTTGTATTTGTATTTTGTATTTGTATTTTGTATTTGTATTTTGTATTTGTATTTTGTATTTGTATTTTGTATTTGTATTTTGTATTTGTATTTTGTATTTGTATTTTGTATTTGTATTTTGTATTTTGTATTTGTATTTTGTATTTGTATTTTGTATTTGTATTTTGTATTTGTATTTTGTATTTGTATTTTGTATTTGTATTTGTATTTTGTATTTTGTATTTGTATTTTGTATTTGTATTTGTATTTGTATTTGTATTTGTATTTGTATTTGTATTTTGTATTTTGTATTTGTATTTGTATTTGTATTTTGTATTTTGTATTTGTATTTTGTATTTGTTTGACCACAGATTGATTGATATTAAGCAACGCTGCGGCCTACGTCGTAGCACGCTCACCTAGAAGGAACCTATTCACTCTCGATTTGAAGATCTCAGGATGGTACTTTTCAGGAAACAGAGCCTCAGGTAGAGAATTCCAAAGCTTCGCAGCATTATGAATGTCGAGGCGAAGCGCTTTGAACGAATCTTTTGAATTTCCACTGTCTTTTACCCGTTGCCGTCAAACTCGATATATATTTTTTTGTTTTTGTTGAAATTCTTGATTTTATGTGAATTTATTTCGTGAATTTTCCATCGCTTCGCTCAAATTTGTATGGCGCGGCTGAACTTGGTACAATAGCGTTTATCCGCTCGTATGTTGAATGACATTAGCCCATTTTGTATTATCTGTTGAAAAAAAGTCCAAGTTCCAAGTTTTAGTTTTACCCACACCGGCTCCCGGTATGTCAACAGTTGCGGCGAAATGTGTTTATAACGGGAGCCGGTGTTTCATCATACAAGTGGTTATGGCGGTACGGAAAGCATAGTAACATATTTTGACAAATAACTCTTACAAAACGATTTAATTTATGTTTAATTTGGAACCATTAACTAATAAAAATAATAGACGCTCAACCTCTTGTTGAAAATCGTACTACGTGTATCATTCGATACCTGTAGCGCCGTCTATTCGTAAACCTGGCATGAGTGAAACGACTTCACTCATGCCAGGTTCCAGGTTCGATTCCCGCCACGGCCAACATCTTTGTGCTAAACTAAATTTGTTGGCTGTCGGTCTGGGTGTTATATATATGCATCTATATAAAATATATATGTATGTATGTATAGTATATCAGTTGTGTTAGCAACCATAATACGAACTAGAAATGGTTCAGTATGGGGTTAACCAGCCGTGTGTGAAATGAGTCCTAGTATTTATTATTATTATTATTATTATTATTATACCAGCAGGCAAGCTGTGGTCAAACGCAAACCTATAAGTTATAAAAAAAAAATATTCTGATCCCTGTTTGGAACACACCTTTCTCCCTGAAGTCAGCCTCCGAGATGACAGTAGGGACGCGCGGGGGCGGAGAGTCCTCGTCCGACTCCTCTTCCCCCGCTTCCCCGCTCCCCGCTTCCCCGCTCCCCACGCCCTCCCCGCTCCCCGCGCTCTCCCCGTCCTTTCTCGACGCGAGCTCTGCGAGCGCTAGCGAGAGCTGCTCCCCGCCGACAGCAGCCGCCGTGAACGTTACCTTGTTCTCCTCCTCGCTGGAAATTTATTTTATTTATATTTATTTGTATTTTGAAAAAAAAAAACTTAATATAATTTAGTTTCAACAATATTGGTTTTTTACTGCACTGTGAGGCTACTAAACAAATCAGAAAGAGTTACGGTCCGATGATAGCAGCTCAAGATGAAAGTTCGCTTTCCATTGTTAATCCTCAGACAAACAGACCATCTGACGCAACAGGGGTGGAACAGGTATGCCAGCGAGGCAGGGCTGTGCTTCGTTATTTCAAGGAGTTCGGTTGGCTTGGGTAGGCTGGTAAGAGGGGAATGCACAATAAGCCCCTAGCGGGATGTCAATGCAGGTCTCATCACCCCCAATTCAAATTAGAATTAGAATATTGGTTTTATACATGTCACATATTAAAAACTAATACTAATCAAATAACCCGCCCCTGCTCGCCCCCGGTGCAAAGGTGCCCATCACGCTTGCAGCATTACCGCGCTGAATAGCTATGGCCAACCTCTGCACCAAGAACGACCCGGAGCGGGAGTCACCGGTACTGTTACTTAATCTAAGACCCAGGTCGTGAACAAATGTTTTTTTTATTCGGAATTAACACCATAGGCTACTTTTTATACCGAATCAAAGCAAGTAATACCGCTAGTTTATAAATAAAAACAAACACAAGCCGCTCCTCGAGCCCCGGCGGGAGGTCTGGTACCTGTAATACGGGTATGACATGATGGTTCATGTAATACGGGTATGACATGATGGTTCATGTAATACGGGTATGACATGATGGTTCATGTAATACGGGTATGACATGATGGTTCATGTAATACGGGTATGACATGATGGTTCATGTAATACGGGTATGACATGATGGTTCATGTAATACGGGTATGACATGATGGTTCATGTAATACGGGTGTGACATGATGGTTCATGTAATACGGGTATGACATGATGGTTCATGTAATACGGGTATAACATGATGGTTAATGTAATACGGGTATAACATGATGGTTCATGTAATACGGGTATGACATGATGGTTCATGTAATATGGGTATAACATGATGGTTAATGTAATATGGGTATGACATGATGGATCATGTAATACGGGTATAACATGATGGTTAATGTAATACGGGTATAACATGATGGATCATGTAATACGGGTATAACATGAAGGTTTATGTAATACGGGTATAACATGATGGTTAATGTAATACGAGTATAACATGATGGTTAATTTAATACGGTATAACATGATGGTTAATGTAATACAGGTATGACATGATGGTTCATATAATACGGGTATAACATGATGGTACATGTAATACGGGTATTACATGATGGTACATGTAATACGGGTATAACATGATGGTACATGTAATACGGGTATGACATGATGGTTCATGTAATACGGGTATAACATGATGGTTAATGTAATAGGGGTATAACATGATGGTTAATGTAATAGGGGTATAACATGATGGGAAATGTAATAGGGGTATAACATGATGGTTAATGTAATACGGGTATAACATGATGGTTAATTTAATACGGTATAACATGATGGTTAATTTAATACGGTATAACATGATGGTTAATGTAATAGGGGTATAACATAATAGTACATGTAATGCGGGTATAACATGATGGTTAATGTAATAGGGGTATAACATGATGGTTTATGTAATACACAATGTACTGACGTGTAAGACAAGTGTTGCGGCGCGATCCCCGCGAGCCGCTTGCCGAGCTGCACTAGTCTGTGCGCGCGGAGCCTCTCCTCCAGCCCCGGCTCCTCCGACAACGTCACCACCTCCTCCGAGGGAGACCTGGAAACAAACAAAGTATGAGGAGGCTGCTGTAAAACTATTTCATTAAACGGGAACGAAATCTTATATATAAAATTTCCGTGTCACAGTGTTTGTTACCGTACTCCTCCGAAACGGCTCGACCGATTTTTTCCAAATTTTATATGCGTATTCAATAGGTCTGAGAATCGGCTACTGTATATTTAGTTTTTTTTTTTTAATATTAAGGTAAAACAACGTTTGCCGGGTCAGCTAGTATAATATAATATGTTATACTGTGTAGTAGCCAATAATATTTTAGTCATAAGTAGTTTTGTATATAATTCTAGTATTGTATATATATACTAATATTGTAAAGACACTGTCTAGTTTGCCTTGGAGGAAAGCTAGCCAGTGCCTCTTGCTACGCCTTATTACAACAGGGTACATGTAACATAGCCTTATGTCATACATGTGTTGCAAGCTAATAAATAAACTATAACTATAACTAAACTATAATACAAACACGAGATTACAATCATGCCTGGTATATTTAAGGTTTACCCTCAAGTTCCAAGAGGCATGCTAATAATGACATTAACCTATAGCTGCCACTAAAAGACATGCATTCCCTACTATTGTAGGGCTGAAAAGTAGGATCAAACTATTCAAGTTTGCTCACACATCGAGTGATTTTAAATAATAATAAATATAAGGACACATTTCACACACGGGTGGTTAGCCCCATACTGAACCATTTTTAGTTCGTATTATGGTTGCTAACACATCTGATATACTACATATACATACAAACATATTTTATATATCTATATGTATTTAGAGTATGGTATGAGTGTGTGATAGATATTTCATATATATAACACCCAGACCGACAGCCAACGAATTTAGTTCAGCACAAAGATGTTGGCCGTGCCGTGAATCGAACCCGGTACCTTCTGATTACCGGTACCCGGCAGTCCGGCACGGTAACCATTACGCCAACGAGGTCGTCCATATTAAAATATGATGATTGATTGAAGAAGAAGTGTGTACTGACTGTGTGTTGGAGCGCGCGGCCCAGGCGGCGTGGTGGGGGAAGCTGCGCGCGCGCAGCTCCTCCTCCAGCGGCAGGAACCCGTGCAGCTCCTCCTCCTCAGGCAGGGGAGTGCTCTCATCTGGAATGTTCATGAGGATTGCTGATTCCCGTACAATAAAGCGTGACGCGGAAGTTTGTTATCATTACCGATGAGACCTAGATGGCGCTGCAAATCGAGCGTGTAGCCTAGCTGCCGCCATATTCCGCAACGCGCCACAGTCGCATAGTGATATGACGATAGATTTTCAACATGAGGTTGAGCGTCAATTACATTTACTAGTCTATGATATGTTTATTATAAAATGTCTCTTCAGACACTAATAAATATAATAGCCGTCCGATCTCTTGTTTGTAGCGCCTGTAGTTCGGCTAGATAATGATCTGATGCGATCATAGAAGGGATTTTTTTTTGTTTTCACATTGTTTTCTTTTTAAAGACTAAGAATATTGTTTATCTCAAATAATTAGAATAATATGCACACCTTTTTATTAGCTATACGAATCCCAATTAAATAATCATCGTTAAGACAGGACAACGTCTGTCGGGTCAGCTAGTATTATCATAGACTAACAAATATAATAGACGCTCAACATCTTGTTCAAAATCGAACTTGCGCCGTCTATTGAAAGTCGTTTCAATTGATACACATAGTACAATTTACAACACAAGGTTGAGCGCCTATTATATTTATTAGTGTATGGTATGGGTTAACTTGACTAGAGACAGGATATGCAATACCACACTGCGCTCCAAAACCAAAATATAGACGTTACGCAAAAAACAGCTCAACTAAAATGGGACTGGGCAGGGCACGTCTGCCGCATGCTGGACGACCGCTGGGCAAAGGCCACCACAGCATGGGTGCCAAACACTACTAGACCTCGAGGAAGACCCAGGAAACGGTGGCGCAACGATCTATGTAAATTTGATAAGGACTGGGCCACCAAAGCCGAAGACCAGGCTGACTGGAAGGCCAGAAGAGAGGCTTTTGCCCAGTACTGGAACACAACAGGCTTTTTACACGCTTTATATTAGCTTCATCAGTATGTTTGTTTGTAACCGACTTCTTTGGGCGCGATTTTGACCCACTTTAAACGGCCAGATTTCGTTGAAACTTTGTAGATTTATTGAGGACCGATGACAATACACTAATTTGATAAAATTATCACATTTTTTTTGTATTTTTGTTTGTATGTTTGTTTGTAACCGACTTCTTTGGGCGCGATTTTGACCCACTTTAAACGGCCAGATATCGTTCAAAATTGATGACAAAACACTAATTTGATAAAATTACGGTTTTCTATAAAAAGCGTGTTTTTTTGTTTTTTTTTTAAACTACTATTATTAATAATAATAATGGTATGAGTGTACGGTACGCACAGTAGGGCGGGTCCCGCGCCTCCAGCCGGCTGAGGCAGTGCGCGAGCGCGGGCCACAGCGCGGGCCGCGCCGCCCACGCCGCGCTGCGTACCGCGCCCGCGTGCCGCACCAGCCACTCCAGCCACACCTTCACTGGAGACACAAACACATACACTACAAACTCGATTAACCGGACTAATAATAATAATACTTATTATTGGTATACATAGGTGATATACACGTCATAACAATACATTATTTAGTCTAGGCAACAAGTGCCTTTTTGGTCAACTTTTTTCAGCAGTCTCTGAAAATTTTATTAATTTTAACGTGATTTTAGTTGGTTCGACTATGGTTCAGAACGTGCCGTCTCTTTCTGGCCACCTAAGATGAAAAGAGACGGGGCTTCTTTAAATTTTGATAAGTCGTGTGTGCCGCTGAATCGCCACCAGTACCTGCGGGTAACGCCTTGGCAGGCGGCGCAGCGGAGTAAGCAGGCAGGAGCAACGCCAGCAACGCGCCGGCCGCCAACGCCAAAGCAAGTTGCGCCGCGCGCCGCTCTTCCGCCGTCGCCGGCGCCGCCTCGTCTATGAGCGTCACGTCCTCTGTGGCGTCGTGCACCGACCACATTATTACTACCGCCATCTGTTGGTCACACGACGCAAACATTACATCTTTTACGTAAGCCCTGTTAAATGTCCATAAACAAACTATTTTTGATTTTGACATCAGGCTTAGCATCAGGCTAGCTGTAGTCAAACGCTAACCTATCAAGGATAAAAAAAAACGGTGGCTCTCAGATGAAAATGACACTTTAAAAAACGACAATTTTGTGCATGGTCACCCATCCAAACAACGTCTGCATCAACCGTTGCTTTGCTTCGATGATCGCGTCAGATCACCTTAGCTAGCCGAGCTACAGGTGCTACAATCGATAACCAACCTTGATAAGCGTTTTAGATTTTGATTTACGTGCCACAAAACCGACGGTTTTACGTAAATCAAAATCAAATCAAAATCAAAAATAGTTTATTTATGGACATTTAACAGGGCTTATGTACTACATACTACAATTACCATACAATTAATCGTCCTATGGCATATACAACTTCGGCCTTATTGTATAATTTGCATTTCAGATAATATAGCTGATTAGTTTTGAGTAAGGCCGCTGAGTTTACTCCATGGACCCCAACCTAGGCGTGAGCCTGTGTCTTGGCGATCCATATTTCCTCAGGTACCTTAACTGAAGTTCGCGCGCGAAATAAATGATTTCTTTTAAAAGGTTTAAAGATATTTATTTCTCACAAAAGATAGTACAAATTATCACTTACGTGAGAACATATTTACGTTTAAATTTTTTATTATTTTTTTTTGTAAAATTCGTCGACACTACAAAATTGAAATTTACATAATATAAACAAACAGTTTGCCCGTCCAACGCATTCATAAAAGTGAGTTATAATTTATCATAAAAGTGAGTTATCACAGAGAGAGAGTAGTTTTATGTTTCTTGTGTATTGTTTTTCTTTGTTGTTCGTGTCATAAATAAAAGTTTCTTTCTTTCTTTCTTTCTTTCTTTCAGTCGGGCGTGCGGTCGCGTCCCGGAGGTAGAAGGCTCGATCCCCGCAAATCTTCTTCTTCGTATGAGCCAAGTGGCTAAGCTCTAGTGTCGAGATTTTCAAGCCGCCCGAAGGATTCTGACTTGGCTTAACGACTGCTTGTACTAAGGCTAACACCCGGGACCTACAATTTAATTTACCTAGCTGAGCTACCGGCGCTGTAATTTTTTTTTCTTTTATTGAAAATTCACAAAACAGTAAATTTACTATAACTATCTTAAAAATATATAAAAGCTTAAAAAAAAAACAAAACTAACGAGCGTAAACTTACTTCACGATGTGAATCTAACATGCTTCATTTACAAATTAAAGTTCCTTATGTCCTAACTACAATAAAGAAAAATACTATTAAGATAATAATAACACAAAAAATAAAATATAATAAAAAAGCTACACAATTACAACTAAATTAGTACTACATTTTACAACAATTTACATAGTTTACTTTTGAATGAGATAAATTTTTTTTTATCTGTATAAATAACAGTTTATAATTAATTACATAATTATATTTATATTATGAAAAAAAAACAAACACACACACAAAAACCTTACAAATAGTAAATTAAATCTAAGTCAGTGTCCGCGGGTAAGGTGCCTAAAATAATTCATAGCCAACCTTGATAAGCGTCATAGACTCGAAGCTGTCTGTAGCTATGAGGGTAGATAGGGATGAGTTGAGAGATTTCACCAACTCCTCTGCCGTGTCCAACCTGAGACAAAATTACTCTCATTAGTAAGAAAAGGGGAGACAGGTGCAAACACGGACAGAATGTTGCTTTCTGTAAAGCTTAGTTTTTAGGATTCCGTACCTAATAAGTAAAAACCAAAAAAGGACCCTATTACTAAGACTCCGCTGTTTGTCTGTCTGTCTCCAGGCTGTATCTCAGAAACCGTTATAGCTAGAAAGCTGAAACTTTCACAAGATATTATGTATTTTCCGTGCCGCTATAATAACAAATACAAAAATATAAAAATATTAAGGGGAGTCCCCGTACAATAAACGTGTTTTTTTTTTTTTTTTTTGCTAAATATCAATAATGGTAGCAACTACTTAAAATTTTCACAAAATATATACATAAATGTATATTAGCTTCAAATTAAATAATAAAATACATATTTGACCTCCTCCTCCTCATTGCCTTAATACTACACACACAATACTGGTCGACAGCAAAGGCAAGAGTATGTTAATTACAATCTACTACGAGTCAGTGTTGTGTCACCAACCACGTTTGATACTCACTCGTCACCGGTATGTATGTAAATTACAATCGACTACGAGTCAATGTAGTGTAACCAACCACGTTTGATACTCACTCGGCTCCGCTGTGTATGTAATGCAGCGCGCGTATGAGCTGCATGACGTAAGAGTGCGCGTCTAGGCGAGCGGGTTTCCATAGTCAGGTCCTCTTCAGAACTCCCATCGGGATGTAGTAAGAAACGACTACGAGTCAGTGTTGAGCAACAACCACGTTTGATAGTCCCTCGTCTCCGGTGTGTATGTAAATTACAATCGACTACGAGTCAGTGTGTGGAACTATCCATGTTTGATACTCACTCGTCTCCGGTGTGTATGTAATGCAGCGCGCGTATGAGCTGCGTGACGTAAGAGTGCGCGTCCAGTCATGAGGGCTGTAGTAAGCGTACTTGGTGATCGGGCCGGTTTCCATAGTCAGGTCCTCTTCAGAACTCCCATCGGGATGTAGTTAGAATCGACTACGAGTCAGTGTTGAGCACCAACCACGTTTGATACTCACTCGTCTCCGGTGTGTTTTTTTTTTTTACTTAAATAGGTCAGCGCTTGACCACAATTCACCTGATGGTAAGTGACATTGAGGTCTACGGTGAAACGCGCTTACTTAGAAGGAACCGGTTCACTCTCGCCTTGAAAATTGCTAGATTATAGTCATTGGGGAACAGGGAATTCGGCAAGGAGTTCCAAAGTTTGGCGGTTCGGACAACAAAGGTGGAGGTATAACGCTTAGTTCGTGCCTTGGGCACCTCAACTGTAAACCGATGCCGCCTTGGCGTTTCCCTGCTCGTCCGATAGTGAAAGGGGGCGGGGGGAATTACTTCATGTATGTTAATTACAACCGACTACGAGTCAGTGTAGTGTCACCAACCACGTTTGATACTCACTCGTCTCCGCTGTGTATGTAATGCAGCGCGCGTATGAGCTGGGTGACGTAAGAGTGCGCGTCGAGGCGAGCGGGCGCGGCGGGCGGCGCGCGCTCCGGCCGCGTCACACCCGGCACTACGGGCAGAGAGCTGCGCTCCCTGGTCGAAACAAGAAAGAAGAAACCATTATATTATAACAGGGATCAGTTTACTATAGAGCATTGCCAACCAAACAAACCAGAAGGAGTTACGGCCTGATGATAGCAGCTCAAGATGAAAGTTCGCCTTCCATTGCTAATCTTCAGACAAACAGACCATCTGACGCAACAGGGGTGGAACAGGTATGCCAGCGACCCAGGGCTGTGCTCCGTTATTTCAAGGAGCTCGGTTGGCTTGGGTAGGCTGGTAAGGGGGGAATACACAATACGCCCCTAGCGGGATGTCAGTGCAGGTCTCATCACCCCCACTTCAAATTAGAATTAGAATTAGAGCATTGCTTATTCCCATTCCCTTCCCATACAATAAAGCGTAAAATACTTGACATAGTATTTTGACAGATATAATGAGGCCATGAGAACCATCGTGGCCTATTTTTTTCATATAATTCATCATTTTCATAGAACCAGAGTGGCCTAAATTGGAACATCAATAGGTTAAATAAAACATACAATTAATAAAAAGCATGCATTCTGAATATTGATAGTTGATTTAAAAAAGTGCTGTTTTTATTTTCTATGATACTCAAAAAGCTTGTCCATCGAATTAGGCCATTATGGTTCTCATGGCCTCAAATGTACGTTAAACTATATAAAAATATATTTTTTGAATAATTCGATAAATTCTTACAACTGGCAAAAGTGCAATACAATTAATAGCAGAAATAAAAGACTTAAAATGATTTTTAAATCTTATATATAAAATTTCCGTGTCACAGTGTTTGTTACCGTACTCCTCCGAAACGGCTTGACCGATTTTTTCCAAATTTTATATGCGTATTCAGTAAGTCTGAGAATCGGCTACTGTATATTTAGAAATAGTTATTAAGGCAAAACAACGTTTTCCGGGTCAGCTAGTAAGTGTATAAAAACAGGCCTACGCTAATGAGGCAACAACAGATTGCAATACTATTATTTAATCAATCATAAGTTGACATTAATATAATAAGATAATGTGCATGTTAATAAAGTTATCATAATACATAATAATTATTAATGTTATGCCGATGAATATAGGATCTTTTACATAAAACACCAGGGAACAGAATATTAGAGAGGATGACTCCCATACAATAAAGCATAAAAACAATAAAGCGCGGAAGTTTGCCATATAATTACCGATTAAACCTAGATGGCGCTGTTAATCGAGTGTGCAGCATAGCTGCCGCCAAATTTCGCAACGCAAACTTTCACGGGAGATAGCATGCGCCCTGTAGACAGACTACTAGTCCGATGGATGAAGGACATCGGTTCGGTGGTGATAACGTCTGTTTTTCTTTCAGACAGCCCCTGGTTCGATCCCAGCCCTACACCAATGATTTCGAGTATGTATGGATTTGCACTCGCTTTACGGTGAAGGAAAACATCGTGAGGAAACCGGCACGTTTGAGGACCACAATATCCGAAGACATGTGTCATCCGCCAACCCACACTTGGTCAGCATGGTGGATTATGGCCTATATCTCTCTCCTAGTGAGAGAAGGATGCGAGTACGTATGGTAGGGGGCTTCTTATGCTATGCTTATGTATGGGAATCAGCAATCCTGTCTAGTATTCTGATCCCTGAACCATGTAATGTTAAGCGACTCACAGGTGCGCGGTGGCGGCGGCTCGCAGAGTGCGCGCGAGGTTGGCGGGCGCGGGCGGGAAGGGCGCGCGCACGAGCACCGAGCGCACGTGCCAGTACAGCGCGCTCAGCCGGCGCGAGCGGCGCCACGCGAGCAGCGCCAGCTGGTTGTAAGGCTGGCCCGAGTGCACACACACCACCAGCGCGTGTCTGCAAACACAAGCGTTTTGTTTCAATATTTACTTATTGTCTACTAGCTGACCCGGCAAACGTTGTTTTGCCTCACTTGTTTTTATTCAGACGCCCCCTGGTTTTCAAATTTCGATCTCGGTTCTTTACCAGTGACTTGTTTTTCAAGTTATGTGTAGATTTGCACTCGCTTTACGGTGAAGGAAAAAATTGTAGAAACCGACACGTTTGAGGACTGCAATATCCACAAAGACGTGTCATCCGCCAACCCACACTGGCCAGCGTGGTGGATTATTATTATGGCCTATAACTCTCTCCTAGTTAGAGAAGGTCCCGAGTCTTAGCAATGGGAACGGTATTAGTGGGCTGCTTATGCTTTTGCTTATATGCAACATAGACTATATTTTGTTTCCAAAAATAATACGAGATCCTTGAATGAATGAATGAATGATTTATTTGTCTTTAAAACTAGGTACATATGTGGTATCATAAAATGTCATAAAAGTTAAAACCATAGTTAGTAGTGATCCTCTAGTATTTTCCCGTAGGGCTTACAGACATGAGTTTTATATTTAGTTTAGTCCTTACTAAAAAAACAATAGCGTCACAATCCTTACTAAAAAAAAATGGTTGCCTGTAAAGTCGGTTATACGGGCGAAGATTTTACGTGACAACGTCTGCCGCGTGCTGCGCGCGCGGCATACCGAACATAGTTGAGTGGGAGAGAGACGGCATTCGGCTGGCCTCTCTCTCGTTCGGTGACTCATCGTAACGTTACCGGGCGTTACACTTTTTCATAAGTGACTCCCAGCCGCAACCTAATTTAAGACGTTGTCACGTCAAAAAACAATAGCGTAACACAAGCCCGTGCGAAGCCGCGGCGCGGTGCTAGTATGATATAAAGCGTACCTGTAGAAAGTATGCGCCACACGTAACTGGTGGCGGTACCGCGCTAGATCGCCCAGGTGCACGAGGCAGTGCTGGCAGACGTACCGCGCTGCTCCCGCCGCGGCCCGCGCGCCGCCGTCGCCGGCGCTCCATCCCTCCACGCTACCTAGGAGGGAGGCGCGACGTCTGAAACAAAGTTTTGTATATCTCATTACAAATAGAAATGTCGTGTTTGTTTCAGCTTTATGTGGGGAAAAAAAGGAATATTAACAAATTATCTCAGAATTCAAAATTTTGCCACTGGCCATCTGCTCAGTGCCTGTTTTAGATATTCTGTCACTGTCCAATCTAATCAACGTTTGTCTGCAACACACCACGCGACATTGGTGGCGATTCAGCGGCACACACAACTAAATTTAAAGAAGCCCCGTCTCTTTTCATCTTAGGTGACCAGAAAGAGACGGCACGTTAAAACAACTAAAATCACGTCAAATATCCAATGTGCAGGCAGTTTTAGAGGTGATACAAGTGAGTGCCGTCTAAAGTTGCCTATATTTTCTACATTTGACGTGATTTTAGTTGTTTTGACTATGGTGCGAACGTGCCGTCTCTTTCTGGCCACTTAAGATGAAAAGAGACGGGGCTTCTTTAAATTTCGTTTAGTCGTGTGTGCCGCTGAATCGCCACCATTGGCAAAATTGTGGCCATACCGACCGCAGAAAGTCATATTCAAAAGAAGAAGAAATAGAAAAGTCAAAGTTTTGTTTCACATATTAAATGTTCGGAAACATTTCACACACGGCTGGTTAGCCCCATACTAATCCAGTTATAACTGTTAATTTATTGTTACATGTAATTATTTATTTCTGACATTTATTTATTAATCTATTTCTGATTTCTAACATGTAATTAAAATTACCAATAAATGAGTTTATGAGTTCATGTTTATTACCTGAACGGCAAATCCAGTTGGTGAGTAGTGCAGATCTGATGCAGGAGACACAGGTAGAAGCCGGCGGCAGCCTGAAGCACGCAAGACAGCATAGCTTGCCCTTCACTGCGCAGTGGACTCTGGTACGCGGAGGAAATGGAACATAAAGTTTATATTTAGATTTAGCATTCTATTTTACTTTATCTCTTTTGTTTTATTATGGGTTATTTGCCTGAAAATAAATCATTATTATTGTTATTATTGCTTTATCCCACTAGGTGGGGTCGGCACAGCAAATTTTCCTCTTCCACTCTCCTCTATCAGCCGCTGTCTCTACTCTCACGTCTTTCTCTCTCATGTCCTCATTCACACAGTGAAACAAACCAAACAAGAGAGAAAGCCGGAATAGCAAGGGAATCTCAACAAAACACTACGCAATACTTGGACGCCTCCTGCTTTAAAAAAAACCACAAAATCTGATGCAATGACAGTGGAACAGGTATGCCAGCGACCCGGCACAGTGCTTCACTACTTTAAGGAGCTTGGTTGGCTTGGGTAGGCTGGTAGGGGGAAATGCACAATACGCCTCCTGCGGGTTGTCAGTGCAGGTCTTATCGCACCCATCATACAAAAAGAATAAGAAAAATTCACACAGTGGAACATAACTAATAAATATATATATATAAAATACAAATATAAACATTCATTTTTGGACACTGCATGTTTTTTTTGGCTACATTTCACACACTGCTAATTAGCCCCATACTAAACCATTTCTAGTTTGTATTATGGGTGCTAACACAGCTGATATACTACATATACATACTCATACATAAATACTTTATATCGATACACATTACAGCACCCAGATTGATAGGCAACAAATTTAGTTCATTACAAAGATATTGGCCGTGCCGGGAACCTGAAATAAATCTTCATTTAGGATTTTAATTTAAATACATACAATTTTCTAATTTCGAATTTTTTTTTATTTATTTACAACAAATTAAATATTACTTAAAGTAAATCTAATCTAAAATTAATTTAATTAAAAAAATAGTGAAGTCATTTACATTTGTTTCTAATTTACATTGGACTTGCCAAATGCGACTAGATGTTGTAAGGCCAATAAGTTATTTATCTTTCAAGTTTTCGTACTTCTAAATTTTTATCAGGAATGCCCATCTAGCATCTGACATTATCTTTCACATTTACCCTTGTAAAATATGAACATACTTTCCTATCCTTGGAGATGGCTTGCAGTGCATCAATCTGTTGTTTGAACCCCACATTCCACAGGTCTTGTTCCACTTTCTTGTCCAAAGCATAGTCCAGGTCTAGCATTAATACATTCTGATAAATCTGAAACAAGTAAAGTAAAAAATAAAATTAATCCCGGACAGACATTTTCTGATGATGTCCATCTAGGTATGTTTTTTTCCAAACATAGATAATTAATTATAAATGATCTATGTTCTTAACAACATAAATATTTTAATAAAATTGATATTTTAAATTATCTATGTACTCTACACCAATATTATAAAGATAAAGTAAATTATATAGTATTAAGAGAAACAGATTGACCTTATTTAAATTGAAACAATGTTAATATTTATATTCACAAAACCTTTTTAGTGTTTAACCAAATTTTGAAAAACATTGAAAATCAACCAGTATTTTTTTTTTGCGTGATTCTGCAGTTTAGAGGATTCCCCATCCAAAATCAAAGTGAGGTCAATAATCTATTGAATGGTAAATCATATTCAGTTGTTTACAAAAGCTCAGTTTCATGCTGAACAGGTTCAAAATATACACATTTTGTAGAATATCTTAACCTTTTTTAGTGGTTGTTTCTTTTAGAATACCTCTTTTTAGCAGAATAAATTTACCGTGGAGAATGTTTTTTTAGTAGTGTTTTATTTAATACCTTTTTATAAACATATTTTTATAATAACTTTTAAGTAGAATACCTTTTGCAGCTGCTGTTGTTTTGCCCAAAGAGTGTGCTCTTGTAGCATAGATGTGCCACTTTTGAATTTTGAAATACTTTCTTTCAAGTCATCTGCCTCTCTGAAACAAATGTAATTGAAAAGTTTTAAAACCGCATTATGTGCTTGTCCTCATTTTAAATGTATTTGTGTATACTGTCTAAGTATTTATTTATTTATTTCCTAAACTTGTATGTAGTTTGGTTTAGTTTATTCTTTTTTTGTTTATTTTTGTATTTGTTTGGTATGCCTCCATTATGTTAATTGTATTTTCCATACAAAGGTTGCTTGGCAGAAATTGCTATAAGTGATAAGGCCGCCTATTGTGCAACAAAATTACTCAAACTGTGCTCAAAATTGCTATTCACTTATTGTTTTTGGTGTACAATAAAGAATTCTTGTATTGTATTGTATGTGGCAATAATCTAAGCTGGAATTTATCATAATGTATGTATAGATATATAGATGTACATATTAAATACTCACATATATTTCACTAGACAAATGCACATGCAAATTAAGATCATCACCCCAGCTTTTCTGCCTAGCTTTGCTTAACTTTACTCAAATCACACTCACCACACACACACACACACACACATACACACACACACTCACCTTCATCCCACACACACACACACACACATACATCCCAAACATACACACAGACATAACACCATTCAATAAATTTCACTTAATTTGTAATGTAGTCAAGAAAATTTATTTATTTTGTCTCTCTGACAGACATAAGGTTAGCGTTTAGACTAGGCAAAATAGACAAGTCATCGATAATAATGTAACTAGGCTATTGGCCCTTCCGTAATCATAGTCTCCTTTTAAAAACTGTAGTTGTAAATTTATTTATAATTCAATTATTATTTATATTAGTGTAACCTTGCCGCAACTATAATATCGTCCCATTTTGCTTTGATTTGATTTGGTTGCTGGAATGTATTAACATAAAATAATAAGATACCCCCAAGACTTGTACTAGTATTTGGCAAATATGATGATTGACTTCAATTTTACTAAAAGGTTATAGAATATGTATAAAATATAATAATTACCTCAACATTTGTATAGCAGCGTTTAAAACCATTATGATAGATGTTAGCAGCCGCAGCAACCGTCATAGCATGGAAATTAATTACAAAATATTAAAAACACTGTGTTGAAATAATGCAAATTCTAAAACAAAACATGACCTGTCCTCTTCAAGCTGTCAGTTATCTATCAATGTCAACAAAGTATAGATAATTGTTTTTTTTTTCTGAGGTAGTGGTATATAGCTGTCAATGTCATATTAATGTTTCTTTTTCTCTCTTTCTACTACAGATTTCTCTTTCTTTTCTGTAGATTTCGCATTCATTCGTTGCTGTTTGTTTGTTTGTAGTGAGTAATTTCAACTTGCTCAACTTTGGGAGTTGCAGTTGCACTCCTTGCTTTTGTCAAATATGGATACCATGGATGCTGATATGCCTTCCACATCTGGAAATTGTTTGGTAAGAATTACAATGTCTATCGTTTGAATAAAATACGTTCTTATATGTGGGGTCGGTACAGCCCGTTTTTTGATTCCACACTATTCTATCAATTCAATTTTAATACGACATGTCTTCTGATGGTTTTGTAGATCTTCCTCCTAGAGTTTGAATAAAATTCTTTCTTTTGTATTTATCAGCAGCTGATGACTCAGTTGAGGCTGATATATTAATATGATACGCTGCATAATGAAACCTTTAGAACAGTTAGGTATAGTGTCCGGTCCCAAATATTATTACTTACACTACTTATTATATACATAGCATAAACAGCCCACTATATGTTCCCACTGACTCGGGGCCTTCCCTCACGAGGAGAGATATATAGGCCATAATCCACCACGCTGGCCAAGTGTGGGTTGGCGGATGACACATGTCTCTGGTTATTGTGGTCCTCAAACATGCCGATTTCCTCACGATGTTTTCCTTCACCGTAAAGCGAGTGCAAATCCACACATAACTTGAAAAACAAGTCATTGGGATCGAACCATGGGCCGTCTGATGGAAAAGCAGACATTATTACCACCAAACCACACTCGCTTTTTTTATTACTTATAATATACCTACCAAAAAATAATGACTCGTAGATAAGAACATCAGATTCTTTAAAAATACTACCTCGTTAGCGTAAAGGTTACCATGCTGGACTGCTAATCAGAAGGTTCCGGGTTCGATTCCCGGCCCGGTTAACATCTTTGTGCTTAACTAAATTTGTTGGCTGTGGGTGTTAAATATGTATGTATTTATATATAATATGTATGTATGTTTATGTAGTATATCAGATGTGTTAGCAACTATAATACATACTAGAAATGGTTCAGTGTGGGGCTAACCAGCCATGTGTGAAATGTGTCCTAATATTTATTTAAAAATACTAGTTTTTATAACCAATTCAGTAAAATAAAGATATCAATTGACACCATAAAAAGATATAACAAATGTATGAAGAATAATTTCATTATGAGTTTGATGTTTAAGGTGCTGACAAAGCAAAATCTTAAATTTACAATTTTTTATTGTAAATGGTAAAAGCTTAAAGACCGTCTAAAGAACCACCTTAAGAATATTTATGCTTCTAATTCTAATTTGAAGTGGGGGTAATGAGACCTGCACTGACATCCCGCTAGGGTCATATTGTGCATATCCCCTTACCAGCTTACCCAAGCCAACCGAGCTCCTTGAAATAATGGAGCACAGTCCTACCTCACTGGCATACCTGTTCCACCCCTATTTATTATTGTAATGTTTATGCTTATTTTGATACCTATCTGACTTATGGATTAGTAATAAGACTGGTTCATAAAATTTTAAAAAAAATTAAGTTTATTTTCAGGTTGATTTAAGACCTGATTGGTTCATTGATTGGTACCAAAATAAGTATAAATATTCTAAGGGTGGTGTTTACACAGTCTTTAAGCTATGTTTTAAATCATTTTTACCCTCTATGGCTTTTTTTTTATCTAACCTATATTGTCCCACTGTTGTGCAAAGGTCTCCCCCAATGATTTCCACGCTTTCCTGTCCTGGGCCAGTTCCTTCCAGTTGGTGTGGAAGTCCACCAAATCCTTGCGCCATCGAGTTGGCGGCCTGCCTCGTCGTCTTCTGTCATCTATTAAGTCCCACTCCATGGAAACCTTTGCCCAATGGTCCGGGTGCACCCTGCACATGTGGCCCGCCCAGTCCCATTTGAGCCTGGCAGCCTTTTTTGCTACGTCGGTAACGCGGGTCATTGAACGCAGCATGGTGTTTTAGGACGCGGTCTTGTCTTTTAATGCCAAGAATGCTGCGTTTAATGGCTCTTTGACAAACCTGGAGGCGGGTCCTCTGTGCTTTGGTGGGACCATGTTTGTGCACCGTAGGTCAGGATGGACAGAATGCACATGTTAATGACTTATAAAGAAAAAACTGCAAATTCAAGATTTTGCCCTCACACCTTAAATGAAAGTATATAAAGGCACAAGATGTCATTGTCTTTTTACTACTTCCAGGACGACAAAAACGTAATATATGGACACAAAATCTGCCAATCGAATGAGATGAAGTGGTTATGTCTCAAAGACATTCACGACAAGTTCTATCGCCCTAGTATCTATGACATAGGCGGCACATACATAAAAGATGTGCGCGATCATTGGTTCACGTTCAAAACTGAGCAAGTCGGTGACATATTCCTCCTTCACATATTTGCTGGCAATGCTCAAGAAGGAAAATACACCATAGGTCTTAGCAGCGGAAATGAACTTCAACTTAACAAGAAGAACAGTATCGCTTACCTTTCCGAGACCTTACAATTCTACACGTACGAGATCAAAGCCAGTAGATGCCACGCATACATTGCTACTTACAATTTCACAGATTTGGATATCGAGCTTCTGAAAGACAGACACCTTTACGTTTCAGTACAACTTGATCCTCAATATACAAAGGTAGATACGGATGTAGATAATATTAAAGCACAGCATGATTGTCGTTCTTTACTTACTGGTCCAGTTGGTGCAGATTTCGTGGTTGAAAGTGCTGAAGGAGTAAAGTTTCAGGTTCACAAAATCCTAATGACAAGCCACAGTGATGTATTTAAAGCCATGTTGAAAGATGACACCGCTGAGAGCCAGAGTAACATGGTACGGCTTGTGGACGTAGCTGCAGAGGATGTGAAGGCTATGCTGGAATATATTTACACGGGCACTATTTGTGATGTAGAAAGTGTCAACATAATTAATATTTTAATGTTGTCTGACCGGTACAATTTGATGGGTTTGAGGGAGTTGTGTAACCATGCGCTTGCTCAGCAACTGTTGCCGGAGAATGCTCTAGATATCCTGCTTCTAGCTGATATGTATGATTCGGAATACCTAAAGCTCACAGCACTGAAGTTTATAAAGAAGAACAAGGAAGCTCTCAAGAGTTCTGCTTTTAATGAGATCAGTAATGTGGCTCTTTTTCGGGAGCTGTGTGCTTATTTAGCTGCTTAGTTTTTTTTTTTACTTTAATTTAAGATGTAAAAGTGCCATTCCCTAGTTTTTTAACTGATTTTGATGTTTCACTGTTACTACCTAGTTCTTGGTCAACTGAACTGAAACTAAAATTACTGACTGATCATTATTGTTACGTAATAATTGACGACCTCGTTGGTGTTAAGGTTACTATGGTGGACTGCCAATCAGAAGGTTCCGGGTTCGATTCCCGGCCCGGCCAACATCTTTATGCCTAACTAAATTTGTTGGCTGTGAGTCTGGGTGTTAAATATGTATCTATATTAAATATATATGTAGTATATCAGTTGTGTTAGCTACGATAACTCAAACTAGAAATGATTCAGTATGGGGTTAGCCAGCTGTGTGTGAAATGTGTCCTAATATAAAAAAAAATGGTGCATGTTTTGCAATTAAAATACTTTATTTTGTTGATATGTTTTGAAATATTTATTATTTTGTAAAATATATAATACTATGTAATTGAGGTTATTTTGTGTAAAACGATCTGATCTGCACGGATCTGCATATAATATTGACATATACATATATATATTTGTTTGACACATACATATTTGTTTTGAAATTAAATACTTTATTTTGTTGATATTTATGTTTTGAAATATGAATTATTTTGTAAAATATATAATACTATGTAATTGAGGTTATTTTATGTATAACGATCTAATCTGCATATTATATTGTCATAATTGGTACTATAATTATGCATAAAAATTAAAATACTTTATTTTGTTGATATGTTTGAAATATGTATTATTTTGTAAAATGTATAATACCATGAGGTTATTTTGTGTAAAACGATATGATCTGCATATTATATATTGTCATATACTATATGCATACAAATACCTAAAAAGATGTGATGATTCATTATTTTTTCTAATAAACTCTGATTTGAGTCCGAAACACTCCTCTATTTTTCTTCATTTAACACACAATCAAATGAAAAACATAATACAGAAAACGTAAAAATAAACTTTATTATTATACTTTAATTAGAAACATAACTGCTCAATTAGGAGTAAGTCGATTGAATAAATACTATATCTTTACACGAAACAAACGGTCACACTTACTTAAAAACGTTGTTAGAGTCTGTGCGCGGATCTCGTCGGTGACAGTCCGTGTGCAGCTCGTCCCCGATGATGACGCTCTTAATGCGTTGAAACCCGTTGGACGTATATCCAACGTTTTTAAGTAAGTGTGACCGTTTGTTTCGTGTAAATATATAATATGCCTTACGATAACAGTTTACAAAGTACAATAAATACTATATCATTTAATGTAGTATAGTGAATGTGGGTGGAGGGTTAAAGAGCGCTGGTTGCGGCGACTCCGGGCGGCGCGGGGGCGGAGCCCCGCTCGCGGCGAGCGCCTCTCGGTACTAAATCATTTTGGAATGTTACCGGAAGTCTTCGTTTCTGCGGCAAACAAACATTTTACTCCATTAAAATGTTAGTTCACGTTACGGCGCCTTGCCGAGGGACGCTAAACCAAGCACATTCACAACTAACGCGCCAACCAAGCTTCTTAATGTACAATATATACAAGGGATATACTCTGCAGTAGTCTTCCCCTTACGAAAGGTCTTTACATTTTCGCGTAGAAAACGGTCACACTTACTTATTATTAAAAGTTGGAATGAACAGTTTCGGTGCACGCGCAGATCTCGTCGGCGGCGGGTCCGTGTAACACTCGCCCCTGAAGATGGTGCTCGGAAAGCACCGAAACTGTTCATTCCAACTTTTAATAATAAGTAAGTGTGACCGTTTTCTACGCGAAAATATTAAGATGCCTTACGTGAACAGTTTACAGTCTTTACATTCTTCGGACTGACAATTTTTTTTCTGATATTTCTCTCAGACTGACATAGGATACAATTTTAATCTAAAGGGTCACTGGTAAGTGGACCCAAACTCTTTAAAGGACGGATTTAGTACGTAGGCAAATATAACTTTTGGTCTGAATTCACGAAAAAAAAAATCGCTTCTCAGTCATCCTTTATTTAGGAAACAGATCATTTTTTTAGAAAACAGATCATTTTTTTAGAAAACAGAATTTTTTTTAAGAAAACAAATTTTTTTTTGGAAACAGATCCTTTTTTTAGGAAACAGATCCTTTTTTTTAGGAAATAGATCCTTTTTTTAGGAAACAGATATTTTTTTTAGGAATCAGATGCTTTTTTTAAGAAACAGATTCTTTTTTTGGTAACAGATCATTTTTTTTAGGAATCAGATGCTTTTTTTAGGAAACAGGTCCTTTTTTTAGGTAACAGATCCTTTTTTTTAGGAAACAGATCATTTTTTTAGGAAACGGATCCTTTTTTAGGAAACAGATCATTTTTTAGAAAACAGATCCTTTTTTAAGGTAACAGATCCTTTTTTTAGGAATCATCTTTTTTTTTCAGAATTTTCAAGTCTCAATAGTGGTTTGTAGTTGTACAAAATCCGCCCTCAAAAAAAATTTGCTTTAGTTACCAGTAACTCTTTATATGGTACATAATATTAACCCGATTCATTAAAAAAAACAATTGAGAGTTTGTTTCCTCTTCATTGACCAATGTTACGTGTTTAAGGGCCAGAAGACACATTGGATTATTTTCTTTATTCAATCGGGATATAACAAAGAGACTATTTGTTTCGGAAAAAGCCAGTCTTTCTTTTCAAAATATGTGCGAGGAAAGGTGTCTTTTACACTTTCCCTTACCATCGTCTAGGCAGATAGCTTTTTAGTGCTAATGCTTCATATATTGGGCATGAAAAAATGATCTCTACAAGGTGGTACCAAATTAGGTACAAATCTAAAGCTATACAAGAATGAATGTGACAACTACTTGTGAATTTGGCCTGGTTTACCGCATACGGGGGGCGCTTGTTGGCTGGGTGATACACAGTGGGCCACGCCACGGGTCATGGAGGGGCCATTCTATGGCCCATGGCTCATGGCACACCGTCTACCAAGCCCCTTAATGATCACGCAGTGGGAACGGTTAACATGCAGGAGAAGCAAGAAAAAAGGCCGATATTTACTCTTAACGTTTATTAATATTAGTGAAAAAAAAAACCCTTACAAAGAACGAATAAACGTATAAATCGTTGAAAAAAAAAGGAAAACCGCGTAAGTGAAATGATGAGTTCTGAAACAACCTAATGAAGTACTTGTCGGTATATAAAAATAAAAAATAAACATACATGACCCTCACTGTACATATATATTCATATTTTGTATATAAGCTACAATTACATTGAATAAAATACTTTAGCGAAACTACTCGTACATTTACTCTTAAATATCCAAAGACGTCGCTGCGATTTAAATTACTTTAGAGGCAAATCTAAATTTTTTATTCTTTTTCTAAACTGGCAACTTTACTTGAGATCTAATCTATGAAATCCAAATACAAAAATGTCTGTTTATAGTGATACGTTTCAACTGAATAGTAGTAAATCAATTGGTGTTCTATGAAAAGGAGATAGACAACCAGTTCAGGTCAACTGGAATTGTCGAATGATCCAGCCAGTAAATTGTTACAGTGGCGACCTAACTTGTAGAGGAATTGTGGAGTGTCCTATTTGATCACCTACGATACAGACCCGCCCTGTGGCCGCTAAACTATTAACAAATTGCAGGGTACATTGAGCATGGCGTATGGAAAATGGACACAAACATCTCTAGTACATTTATGTATGGGATTAAAAAACACATCCATAATGCGACATGAATTAAATGTAATTCATGCAACCACATACAACAGATTAAAACCAAATTTTCTATGAAGTCTTCTTCATATGAGCTAAGTGACCAAACTCTACTCAATTTTTTTTCAATCTCTGATAATCTCAACAAATCTACTGTTGAGAGTTTTAAAGCCGCCCGGAGGCCCCCGACTTGGCTTAACGACTGTTTGTACTAAGACTAACATTACAGCCGGGACCTACGATTTAACGTGTCATCCGACCCACAGTAGCGCCCAGATGAAAATTCCACTTTTAAAACGACAGTCTTGTGTATGTATGTATACTGAAGGGACTGTGCATTTTATGGCGTTACAGAGAGTGGTCGTTAAATGGAGAGAATGTATCATTGTATGGAATACGAGCTTAACCAACTAAAGCCAATTGATTTCGACGCTTTAGAGAGTTTGTCGTTAAATCGAGTGACGTTACATGGAGTTTACACTGTATACCAAAAATACTTCACAGAAAATCAGGTCAAACCGTCAATAAAAATGTTATAATAATGTTGTCAATTTCAACACATCTTGTTACTTTTTAGGACATAACATCGATACAGTTAGTAGCTAAGATACCAAAAGTTAAGGCTTACATAACATAAGACACACTTTTGGTGTTAAAACATCAAACTAGGTCAAAAATGTTAGAACTCATTATCACAATATAGGATGGGTTTTCATACATTTAGTTGAGACAAATCTTATCCCACTGTTAGAAAAAATCACACACAAAGGAATTTAGAAGCGATGAAGTGGAAGAAAAGAGTATTGATAACTACTTCAATTGTTAATGATGATATGATGAGACATAGAGAATATAGGTCTATTGACTGACATAATGAAACTATATGACTGACGACAGAGTCTAGTTGGCTGGTAGCTGTATCAAAGATGTATACTAGTGTATTTTATACAGTAATAAATCTCTGCGGCATCTAGAAAGCACCTACCAACTGTTATGACAGTTAAGCGAGCTAGGATCTCTATATCAAAAGGCCATTATATCTGTTTTGCTGCGATAGTATATAGTGAATAGTGAGAAGAGTCTGTCGAGAATGGATTGAGTCTGACGACAGAGAGATCAAACTGACGACAATGAGGCTGACAACATTGGGATGAATCTGACGTGATTGAAACGAGAGTCTGGTGTCAGAGGGATGTAACTGACGACAGTGACATGAGTCTGACGAGATTGGAATGAGTTGTATGACAAAGTGATGAGGCTGACAACATTGGGATGAATCTGACGACATTGAGATGAGACTGTCGAGAGTAGAATCGAGTATGATGTCAGAGGGATAAAGCGATGACAATGAGATGAGCCTGAGGAAAGTAGAATAAGTCTGATGACACAGGGATGAAACTGACGACAGTGGGATCAATCTGAAGATAATGAGATAAGTCTTACAAGAGTGCAATAAATCTCATGATAGAGGGATCAATCTGACGATGGTGAGATGAGACTGACAAGAGTAGAATAAGTCTGATGACAAAGGGATGTAACTGTCGACAATGAGATGAGTCTGACGACAGTGAGATAAGTCTTATGAGAGTGGAAAGAGTCTGATGACAGATGGATGATACTGACTACAGTGGGATGAGTCTGACAACAGTGAGATGAGTCTGACAACAGTGGGATGAGTCTGACAACAGTGGGATGAGACCGTCTACTCAGCGAGCAGCTGTATCAGGGATTGTGGCGGCAGTGGGGCGCGTCTGTACCGAGCAGGAGCGCGCTAGCGTTTACCGTTGTTGTACGAGAGACTCCGCAGCGGCGCCTTGAAGTTGGCCGCCGCCTGTTGCTGGATCTGGTACGCGAGCGGGTGGATCTTAAACCCGTACAGTCTGAAACAACACACGTTGTAAAATATATGTACACTTAATAGTTAGTGCTGATCTCCAATTGAGATCGACGCTCAATGACAACAACAAAGGGGACTAATATAAATAAGGGACGATGTGCTAACTTAGGCACAACTCTAGGGCAGTACTGGGTGTACCTGCAAGAAGTTGCACAGTAAAGGCCCGCGAGACACAAACTGTGACGCGGGTTTTTTGAGGCGGTAACAGACTTAACTAGGCACAAACTGTGACGCGGGCCTCTTGGGGCGGTACTAGACTTACCTAGGCACAAACTGTGACGCGGGTCTCTTGAGGCGGTAACAGACTTAACTAGGCACAAACAGTGACGCGGGTCTCTTGAGGCGGTAACAGACTTAACTAGGCACAAACTGTGACGCGGGTCTCTTGAGGCGGTACTAGACTTACCTCGGCACAAACTATGACGGGCGACCTCTTGGGGCGGTACTTGAGTTACCTAGGCACAAACTGTGATGCGGCCCTCTTGGGCGATAGTAGACTTACCTAGGCACAAACTGTGACGCGAGCTTCTTGGGGCGGTACTAGACTTACCTAGGCACAAACTGTGACGCGGGCTTCTTGGGGCGGTACTAGACTTACCTAGGCACAAACTGTGACGCGGGCTTCTTGGGGCGGTACTAGACTTACCTAGGCACAAACTGTGACGCGGGCTTCTTGGGGCGGTACTAGACTTACCTAGGCACAAACTGTGACGCGGGCTTCTTGGGGCGGTATTAGACTTACCTAGGCACAAACTGTGACGCGAGCTTCTTGGGGCGGTACTAGACTTACCTAGGCACAAACTGTGACGCGGGCTTCTTGGGGCGGTACTAGACTTACCTAGGCACAAACTGTGACGCGGGCTTCTTGGGGCGGTACTAGACTTACCTAGGCACAAACTGTGACGCGGGCTTCTTGGGGCGGTACTAGACTTACCTAGGCACAAACTGTGACGCGGGCTTCTTGGGGCGGTATTAGACTTACCTAGGCACAAACTGTGACGCGGGCCTCTTGGGGCGGTACTCGGGGTGTACCATGAACACCATGTGCGGGAAGCCGGTGCCGAAGTAGGCGCCGTCGGTGTGGTGGTGGCGGGAGGACTTGGGAGTGTACACGTCCATACAGCGCGGGCAGTACAGCTTCACCATCGCCTCGCCGGGCACGTCCGACAGACCTGTACATGGAAATAGATGACAATGGTGGTACTGTTATTATTACTAACTGTTAAAAGCATATTTTTAGTAAACATTGCAGTAGATTCGGTAAATTTCAATTATGCTATTGAAATTTACTGAATCTATTGCCATAAACAGTGAGAATGTATAGTGGACGTGACCACTACTGGAACACAGGGCTTCCTTTCATAACTTGAAAACAAGTCATTGGTGTGAGGCAGAAGGGATTGAACCAGGAGCAGTTTTATAGAAAAGCAGATGTTTTTCCAACCAAGCTACACTCGCTTTATGTCCAGTCCACAATGTCTGATGAGTCATACTTACTCACTCAGCAACTCATCTAACTATTACAGTGTAAACTCCATATAATGACACTGAAGGGACTGTGCATTTTATGGCGTTACAGAGAGTGGTTGTTAAATGGAGAGAATGTATCATTATATGGAATACAAGCTAAACCAACTAAAGTCAATTGATTAGACTCTTTAGAGAGTTTGTTGTTAAATCAAGTGATGTTACATGGAGTTTACACTGTATATACATGCCAAATGGAATGACAATGAAAGTATTATGACTTACCAAGAGGCAGCATGGGTTGACACTCGCAGTAAACCCGAGGGCAGTGCCCAAAGTCACCTGCCTGGAACTTCTCCAGCATTTGTCCTATTCCACTGTAACAAAATAACAAATAGCTTAGAAAAGGGAGAAGTAAAGCCCACTATACATTACTGCTGGGACTCGGGGCCTTCCCTCACAAGGAGGCCATAATCCACCATGCTGGCCAAGACACAGAATAATAACTGTGCAGATTGGCAGATTTATACTAGTATTAAGTAATTAAAAATGAGAATCACCAGAAATACAGTGTAAACTCTGTATATTGACACTGAAGGGACTGTGCATTTTATGACATTACTAGCTGACCCGGAAAACGTTGTTTCACCTTAATAAAAAAAAAAAACTAAATATACAGTAGCCGATTCTCAGACCTACTGAATACGCATATAGAATTTGGAAAAAATCGGTCAAGCCGTTTCGGAGGAGTACGGTAACAAACACTGTGACACGGAAATTTTATATATAAGACGATAGAGACTGGTTGTTAAATGTAGAGAATGTATCATTGTATGGAATACAAGCTAAACCAACTAAAGCAAATTGATTTTGACGCTTTACAGAGTTTGTCCTTAAATGGAGTGATGTTATTTATTTATTTGATTTATAGGCAAGCAGCAATATGCTGATGTGCCTATATCACACTGAGTTGAAATTTAATTTTTAACAGTTCATAAAATGTTTACTATTCATTGTCAATGTTCAAAGTCTACCAGTGCTGATCACAGGTTAGCAAGAGATGAAGTTTACACTATACTTAAAAAACGTTAGAATTTTTTTAAGTAAGTGTGACTGTTCTTGTGAAAATATACATTACACCTTACAATAACGGTTAACAGAGTACAATGCTACTTACCGGTTGGTCAGAATGTAACGGGCATGGATCAAGCCGTACAGTATCTCGGAGGCCTGCTCCACCAGGTCTGACTGGTTGGGGTTGTCATCTAAATCGTCATCTGCAAGTTATCACTTCTTTTTATCCAATAAACTAAATCAGGCTTATACTATAATCTTGTGAATGAATTAATGATTTATACTGACAACTATTTACTTTTAAATTACTTCTAAATATGGCCATTTATTTTATAAAGCCAATAGTTTATGAAGAAGTATATATTCTTCTTTTGGTATGTATATATCTAATGAAGGTAGGGTTACACTATAATCACTATCTTGTATATCTTACTTCTGACTATTCTTACTTATTATAAGGCCACAAGTTTATGAACTAGTCTATATTCTTTTTTGTATAAGCTAAGTAGGCAAGCTCTGGTGTTGAAAGGTTTCAAGCTGCCTGCGTAAAGGATTAACATAGGTTTTGAAATTAATTGTGGATCCCTGAGATACACAATTAACTTCAAAATCGGACTATTCCTACTTATTATAAAGCCAAAAGTTTTTGAACTAGTCTATCTTCTTCTTCATATGAGCTAAGTGGCCAAGCTCTGGTGTTGAGAGCTTTCCAGCTGCCCGAGTAAAGGAGTAACATAGATTTTAAAGTTAATTGTGTATCTCAGGGGAACCACAATGGTTTTCAGGATAAAGAGTACCTAGCTTATTTATTAATCCAAGGTATTTTTCTATCTTCACACCAAATTTCATCAAAATCGCTTCAGCCGTTTGAGTGTGAAGAAGTAACAAACATACACACTTACACATAATCTTTCACATTTATAATATTAGAGAAGGTACCTATTAATAGAATACTAAAACTTTATTAACTGTATGGGAAAATATGATTTAATGAAAATTCATAGTAAGTATGATTTTTCCTAGAAAATCTAAAATCTTCACAAGAAATTTCATCAAAATTAGTTCACCTGTTTGAGTGTGAAGAAGTAACATACATACTTAAACATAATCTTTAACATTTATAATATTAGTTCATTCAATATTTAAGAGCTGGGCTCTTGTCTGTGGAGTTTTTTCCAGGTAGTTCTGTCTTCGGCCAAATCCTTGATAATAAAATTAAATTAACTGTGTGGGAAAATATGATTTAGTGGAGGTTCATAATAAGTAGGTATGTTATTTCCTAGGAAATCTAATCATGCATAAAAGTATGTGAGTAGAGATCAAGTAACTCACCAGGTTCTAGGTCTAAGATCATATCTAGAGCTTGTCTGTAATGCGGCACTTGCTCATTCAATCCAGTCAAATTAAACTTATCATTTATATAATCTTCGTCCACCTAAAACAACACATTTGGATCAATATCATATGCATATGTGTATTGACACAAATACTCAACAGCTATTTATGTTACCTCGCAGAAAAACTCGTTCCCTCTCAGCCCGCAGAACCAGGAAATCCATGACACCTCTTCCGAGCTACTCATTTTCCTAAAATCACAAGACTCGTTTAAAAGTTGCGGTCTGAAAATCTAACGCTTTGTACACCACCACACTGTCACAATTTATTTCAATGCATTTGTATGTTTTCACCTGTTTCTTTAACTGTTTTTGGATGTTTCTTGTAAACTGTAGTTTTGGCACTTCAATTTAACACTATTTATGGCGGAAATAACACAGTTTCAACAGTAATTAAGCCAGAAAACTAACGCAAAACCTCACCTTTTCGTGCCTTGATTAGCCACGCTTGACGGAAGGCAGGCAGACCTGCCTTGGAAAGAAAGAGAAAGAAAATCAAAATGCATCAGAGAGTGCTGCCATATCCAGTACATATGCGTTCAGAAAAATAAAAAACCTTAAGAAACCATTCGAATTCTGCATTATTTTCAGAAATTGTGAATATATTATTTCGCAAAGTTCATAGTAATAAATGAATAACAGAGTTTGTATAGAATTCTACGAATAGAATCGTGTATTACGTAGAATGAAACGTAATGACATGGCGAATAGACGTGTTCTGTCATGTTGTAGCTATCATTTTGAAAATAGAGTACAATATTTAAGTTTATTATATCTTAAATCACAGATTTATAGAAAATTTCATAATATGTATGACCTTATTTTGTTAGCGTTTTTAATATATCTAATGGCGATTACACACTTAGCCTGGATAAAAAATAGTTTCAGCTATCTTAATACCAAAATTCAAAACGGTTTTGCTATTCATATTCGGGATTCATTGGCTCAAATGCGCTCATAATAATAATAACATATGTATTATTTTGAATACCAAAGCAGTGCTGCTACTAAATTTACATAAAATAAAATTACTCTTATAATAATAATAAATCTTTATTGTTCTATACTTTACACCAAGTACAAAGATAAACTTACACCCAGACATTAAAACTTAATCTTATTAGGTATGTGTACAATATTGTATAACTTTATAATTAGACATGTAAAATCACATTCACAGTCCATAGACTTTTTACAAATACAGCGCTAACTCTATATAACAACACTGAAGGGACTGTGCATTTTATGGCGTTATAGAGAGTGGTCGTTAAATGGAGATAATGAATCATCGTATGGGATATAAGCTAAACCAACTAAAGCCAATTGATTTCGACGCTTTAGAAAGTTTGTCGTTAAATCGAGTGACGTTACAATCATGGAGTTTACACTGTGTATAGAACAATAATATTAAAATTTTTCTAAAATAAAATATAAAAAACTTCGTGATCTTTATAAAACATTGTCACCGTATTTTTTATGGCACAAACTGAAAATAAGAAATGGACACTTAGGTAAATATTTATAATTTTTGTATAATTATAAAGGAGTAATGTTTGTATAACCGGCTATCACTTACGTTACGTTACTTATAAAGGAGTAGGTTGAAAACCAGCATTGAAGTACCTTGTCTACACACATCACAATATGCTGAACCTACTCCTTTTATGCACAAATATATTACTATATATTAATTACTATTGTTTTTTTTTGACTGAACATCAATTTTAATATTTAATTAGTTATCTTTTGATTTATCTTGCTTCATAGTTTATTTAACAAATATATTTTTTCAATACATATATGAATATAAAATAAAATACTTACTTACTTTACTTTTTACTCTTACTCTGTAACTTGTGCACAACAACACTTTTCTTTCTTTCTTACTAATTACTGTAATATACTTAAAAAAACACTAAGATAACTTATTCAAAAAGACATGCTCTAAATGGCGCGAAACGTAATGTGTTGTGATTAGTTTAGTTAGAGAACACTCAATAACCTTATTTATTTATTTAACACAGTATAAGTAATAGTACATAATTGTACACCAATATTATAAAGTGGAAAAGTTTGATTTTTGTTTGTTTGACGCCAATAGGCTCCGAAACTACTGGACCAATTTGAATTTTTCAAATCGGCCCAGTAGTTTCGGATCTATTATTATAGATGTAGATTTCATCATCATCATCATCAGCCTGTCTTCCCACTGCTGGGTATAGGCCTCCTCTCCAACACGCCATATAGTACGATCTTCAGCCAGTTTCCACCAGCTCTTTCCAGCGTGCCTAACAATGTCATCTGACTATCACTTAGCCACATTAACAACTGGATGTATGAAACACATCAACTGTTTGACCAGATCAATATCTTTCAGAGATTTCCATGCATCACTTAACAAGACTTCGGGATGCGATTTAATAAAATCGAAAACTTTCAAAGTCAGTTTCTCTAGCTTATACTGCTTAGCTATGCTGGCTATGGTTACAGCATTACTAACATTGATCTCTTTACTCAACTGTTGTTGGGCCAGCATAAATAATTGCCCCAGTTGCAAGCTCTCCGCTAAGTTTAAAAGCATCATAAAGTCTTGTTTGTGTAAGTCTTTCAATGTTCCAGTGTAAAGATACTCTATGAGAATCTCCATTGCTTTATCAGAGACATCTACTTGTAAGCTTTGCTCGGAACCACAAAGTTTAAGCCTAAGAGTTGGGCTGTGTGCTGCTACTAGCACTTTGTGCACAGGGTACTGCAGTCCAGAATTAGATACAAGCGCTAAATCTTTTGTTTCGTCCTGGGACATTAACCAAGAGAGGTCATGCTGCAATTTTATTTTACGTACAACATTTTGATGAAGATGAAGTTTTGCATGCTTCTGGATTTGAATTGGTATGAACAAAACAGAGTTATGTAAGGTTTTGACGTCTTCTGCTCCGAACTGTAATGTTGTCACATACATCGCCTCATCTTCACGAGTACTCCTAAATGTGAGTTCTACTTGGGGTCCGTATACTATTACTATCTTCTCATCATTGTTTTTTATCTCTTTGCTTATTCTATTGGGTTTCGGTACTACTATTGAGAAGTTACTTGGGTTACGCGGAAGGACAAATAGGTTGAGTAAAGTGTTGTGGCCGTGGCATGTTGACGTAGAGAAGTAGAACCAGAAGTCAGCTTCATCTTGCGTGTATGTACCACCAATGTCGTAAGTGTTGTTGGAATTTAATTTTTGACAAACATCATAAATGCAAAGATCTGTGGCGTTTTTTGTAGGACAGTTAAAAAGTGCAGACACAAAGCCAGTATTACCCTGAAAATAGAATAAAAAATTTAGCAGAGCAGAGTTGTTGCAAATATTCGATTTTGTAAATGTTTTAATATTTACGTTCATTCCCAAACAATCAAAATACTCAATATACCTTTTGTCTCCATCTTCGTATGTAATCAGCCTCAATATTATTGGTTTTATAAGCTCCTTTCTTCATGGTAATATACAAAGTTTTAAGATGAACTGTAATAAATGGATGTTATTGAATATTGATCATCGAACCGATGAGTCACTCGAAAGAGATTGTAATCCTACAAAACAAAACATGCACGATATTAATATTACTATAATTCTTCTGATGCAATTTGGATTCCGAGTAGAAAAATAAAAAATCATCTACATACCTTGACAATCTTGTGGATTTTATTAGTTAATATGAAAATAGAACGCTATTATATTAATTCGATTCAGGAACTACTACGAGAATGAAACAAGGAAAAGAGGTGAGACTGAGGGAGGAGGCAAAAACAGAAAATTCAAAAATTCAAGTAAACTAGACCCTTACAAGGTAAAGATAAATGACATTACCGGTTACCGCGAAAAAGTCAATGTCATCAGGTCATTATTATTTTTCTGGCCAAAATGAATGTTGCCTCATTTATTTTCTACGGTAGCAGACCACAAGTAGAAAAAATAAGACTTCTAAGGCTGTAGAAGTCTGCGTGGAAAATATCTTTATTAAGCTCAAGTCTGTGACTCAAGGAGGATTAATAGGAGATGCTTATATCTATGGTTTCTTTGAAACAAAATGTGGCAACAGAACAATTTGTGGTAGAAGTAGTGCGTAGAATAGAATAGAATATATATTTCAGCATAAGATGTACAGTACAAATTAAATTAATACAGTAACATGTACCCTGTAATTAAATAGCATTAAGGCGTTGCTAGTCTTATGAACTACCTTAAAAACTAACATTCTGTAAAATAAATTAACATGTATGAATGTGAACAGTAGAGATACTTGTGATACTAGTGTCATTAAACACAACAAATAAGGGTAATTTGTTACAATACGTGGAACACGTTTGTATTATACGTTTAATAATTATCCGTTGTATAAACGATTAAGTTTCATCCTTTAATTTATACTCTACTATAAATTAGACTTTTTGTATTCAACTTTAATTTCGAGCAAACGTGCGAAAAGTTTAGTGGCCGTTTACCTTAAACAGGAAGCAGGAAATTAATGTAGTCTAAACTTTGTTTCCTGTTTTGAGTGAACGAATAAGAAAACGTTCACTCAATTTGACAGCGCGCCCATTTTGAATTAAGATATTTTTTTTTAGTTTTATCCCGACGCGATGGATAGGCAATTAATTCTTATTAGAACCTCTTTGAACTTATGTCTGTCTTTTGTATGTTGGTGTTCGCGTTGTGGCCGTATTTTAAAATACTCTCGAAGAAACGTGATAAAGAGATATATTCAATATTTTAAGAGAGAGCTATTCAATATTTTTTTTTCGTTACCGGCGATTTTTGATTGGGAATATGGTTCCTACGAAATAGGGGAAATTTGTTGATTCTTTATGTGTGTTAGGTACCTACCACATAGGATGAGGTTTTTTTACACACGGCTGGTTAGTCCCGTACTAAACTATTTCTAGTTTCATAATTCATTTATTCCTTAAAAAGCGCTACATTTCTTAAAAATAACATATAAACACTAAAAGTAAACATTTATACAATACTTAATTAAATAAAAAAGAAACAATTAATACGTTTCTTAATAAACTTACAAATTATATAACAATATACAAACACTTAAATTACTACAAGAAGGAGACTTAAATACATGGAACGACTGAAATAAATAAAATAATAGTTTTGTGGCGTCTCTGTCGCACTTCCCGCCCGCTACCAATCAGAGCGCTTGTCCTGAATCGCGCAAACGGTATTTACAGCGTGCGTACGACTGGTCCAAGCTACAATGCATGACCTGTGGACGGCCGTCTCCGGACACAACATCTGTCCGGGGGGATATCCCTTTGCTAAATGGAGGCAGACTTTTACTCGCAACTAAAGGACGGAAAACGCACACCTGGTGGTCCATTCCTTCGCTACAAGGATGTCCTAAAGCGCCATCTTACCGCTTGCAACATCTCGTGTTATAGTTGGGAAGATCTAGCGAAACAGACAAGAGAGTGGCGCTCCTCTGTCAACAAGGCTGTTACTGTCTTTGAACAAAAGCGTCTAGAAGACCTTGACGCCAAACGCCATAAACGAAAGACCCGCCCAAAGCCTTCCTACAACTACACCTATAACAATGACGGCCAACTGCACTGCGCACCGTGCAGTAGGTTATTTAAAACAAAATTTGGCTTCACCAGCCATATCCGTGCACATAGCCGGAACTAGCCAAGTTCGCCATTGGCGGATACGCATAGAAGGACAATAATAATATTAATTTATATTAACTTAACTAATTTACAAAATACTTGTAATTAATAAATATTTTAATGCCACTGACTGGGTTTTACAGTTGACCTATCTTAATATATATAAATCTCGTGTCACAATGTTTGTCCTCAATGGACTTCTAAACCACTTAACCGATTATAATAAAATTCGCACTTATAGCTCGACTCACTAAGGTGATCCGATGCAATCACTGAGGTTAAGCAACGGTCAATGCTCACAGTCTAAAACCTTATTTAAGGAGAAGCAAAATCTTTAATTTTACAGATTTTTCGCCATAAATTGTAAACGGACAAAATAGCTTAAGGCCGTCTAAGGAACCATTTTAAGAATTATTTTTTTTACTCGTATTTTGGTACCAATCGGTCTTATCAATATGAAAGAAAAACTGGTTACAAAAAACTTTATTTTAGATTTTTTGAACCAATATATTTTTATTTCTAATTCATGAGTATATTTTGTATTAATTATTACGAACGATTGACTTGTAAATTATTTAATACTCAAAAAGATGATTATAATTAATACAAACTTTCACCCCCCATTACAAACCCTTAGTTCACCCCTGGCAAAAAAAAAACTTGATACCATTATTTTTAATTTTACTTCAACTATACATATTCCAAATTTAATTGCTAGAAGTTCAAAAACATAGAAGTTTCATACAAAGTGTTTTACCCCCTTTCACCCCCTATCCCGGATTTACTTATTTTATCCCGGATTAACTTATATTTATCCCGGATTAACTTATTTTTATCCCAGATTAACTAATTTTTTCCCCCGGATGAACTTATTATTTTTATCCCGGATTAACTTATTTTATCTTTTTTTATCCTGGATTATCTTTTTTTATCCCGGATTAACTTATTTTATCCCGGATTATCTTATTGTATCCTGGATTATCTTATTGTATCCTGGATTATCTTATTTTATCTTATGTATACGAGCGACAGATTAGGACGGACTAAAGGAGTTCAACAGAGAGTCGGGTTTTAATTTTCATGTTCTTACATAATTTCTGTAATTACCACAAACTTCTCTTCAGAAGTCTGATTATTATGAAATAATTCCTGATTAAGTAATTTACGGATTACTCAAAATACACTTATCTGTGGAATGAAATTCAAGCTTTCATATGATTTATTTCTTTAGACATAAAATAAGTGTATAGAAAAGAAAATAAGTGTATAGAAAGAGTTAGTGATGAAACACTTACTTGTTTCGGAAAAAGGAGAAAGCTATGCACTGTAAAGTGGAGTATTATATCATCACTGTAGTAAGGTACTAAGATGGATGTTGCGCATCGAGAGAGCGCATGCGCGAGACTGCGAGCTCCGGGACGCGCCGGGATACCTCTACTAGTGATGTGCTTGCGTAGAGTATATTCAAAATCAAAACATATATCTGTGGCCTGGTGCTAAAAGGGCCAAAGTACGTTTTGACGTGACAACGTCTTAAATTAGGTTGCGGCTGGGAGTCACTTACGAAAAAATGTAACGCCCGGTAACGTTACGATGAGTCACCGAACGAGAGAGAGGCCCGCCGAATGCCTTGCGTCTCTCTCCCACTCAACTATGATCGGTCTGCAGACGTTGTCACGTAAAATCTTCGCCCGTAAAACCGACTTTACAGGTAACCATTTTTTTTTTGTATGAAACGAGCTTGTAATGCCAGTTTATTGTAAAAGTATGATATTTTTTTGTGCTAAAAGGGCGTTAGTGTATTGACAATCTTTCAAAAGTTACTTTGTAAAAAAGGCCAATGTAGTGTGCGCTTTCATACAGTTAAGTAACAAAAATAAATGATAAAAGGGCTGCAGTATACTTAAGCCGATAAGAAATTATTATTTTTCACTTTCTTAGTAATAAAGTAAGAACTAAAACGATCAAAGTTACCATAAGCCCTCTTTGTGATATAATTTTAGTTTGCTGTTTTATATTATTAACCTTATGACTACTTTTGTCATACACGGCACGACACTTACAAATAACATTTTATTAAGATTATTTATTTTTAAAAACTAAATCACAATAATAAAACTACATAATAAAAAATAAAATTAATATGAAAATTCTATTTTGTGCCACTGAATGTAATTTACGAGTATATAAAATGTCAAGAAGATGTTTTATTATTAATCTTGTCATGTCCGAACTAATTACTACTATTTATAATATATCATGTCAAAGCTTAAATTACTGCAATGTCAAATTTAAATAATGTCAGGTTTTAAAGATATTAAGTACAGATGTCCATTTAATACAATTTTAATTCATCATATCAATTTCAGTATCATTTACATCTTATCTTCTTAATATATATATAAATCTCGTGTCACAATGTTTGTCCTCAATGGACTCCTAAATCATTAAAATAAAATTCGCACACCATATGCAGTTCGATCCAACTTGAGAGATAGGATAGTTTAAATCTCAAATTATAGTCGCAATTTTAATTAATTGCTAATTATTGTCTGTTATTATTTAACAGTCACAATTATAGTTTACTAGCTGACCCGGCAAACGTTGTTTTGCCTCACTTAGGCGTACGAAAAATAGATAGTGTAGCTTATATGACACGTTCGTAGATTTACCATAGCAGCGCCATCTATTGATTACTTACTCAACCCAGTCGAAAGGTATCGACATCTGTTAAAATCATTTGGAGTTAACAGAAAAAAAGGAACCTTTCCCCGCCCTAGTCCCACTGCAGCATTTCCAAGGGCAGCATTCTCCGGCCTGTCAGTACCCAGCTCAGTGCGTTGCAAGCCTCCGGCGAGGCAACATGTCTCTCGCGCTATGAGCACGCCACGCGACACCGTCGAGCTCCTGCCTCTAAAGTCAGCCCTCGTTAATAATAATAATAACTACAGAGAAGATGACGACGCCTATTTCCCCCCGCCGCCGGTTTTCAACAATCCGTCAACGTCAAATTTGTACGATTACACGCTATTGTCAAAACGAACGCCGGCGTCGAAGAGGTGAGATTCTTTTGTTTATTCAAATTTGAAAATCGAATTGTGATGTTTTTCAGGTTTCTGTATTTAAAAGGGAAAAATGGGCCCCTATTTACCTATACCCGTGATAGGTAGAGAGCTGAAATTTTCACAGATTATGTTTTTTCCTCTGCTAGTATTAAATATTACTAGAAAGTAATAATACTAAAAATAAAAAAAATAATAAAGGGAAACATAATTAAGGGTAACAGACATAATTCGTTATTTATTTTTGCTATGCCACATTGATATCGAAAATCGAAATGATAAATCAGATTAAAAAAATGGCCAATAGCGAGTCGAGCTCGCGCATAAACGGTTCCGTACCATTGTTGTATGTGAGTCTCCCTTAAATATTATTATTATTTACTAATTTATTTAATACATACTTCAATATTCTGTGAATATATAGAGGGTCCACCAAATCTTATATATACAATTTCCATGTCACAGTGTTAGTTACCGTACTCCTCCGAAATGGCTTGACCGATATTTACCAAATTTTATATGCGTATTCAGTAGGTCTGAGAATCGGCTGTTATCTATTTTCCATATCCCTTTTATTTATGTTTTTATTAATATAAATAATTTATAAGGCAAAACATCGTCTGCAGGTCAGATAGTATCGTTATAAAGATGGAGTAAAAATGGCTAAAAATAAAATAAAACGTTTGTTGTATGGGATCCCTCTTAAATACTTATTTTATATTAAATTTAATCATTTTATTTGATAGCTAATATACATTTATATACTCTGTGAAAATTTAAAGTATCTAGCAGCTCCTGTTATTGATATAAAGCGGTACGGGAAATACGTATCTTGTGAAAGTTTCAGCTTTCTAGCTATCGCAGTTGAAGATTTACTTCAAGCGCTGCTTTTAAACAAAGTTGAATGCGGTTTACATAAACGTATTTGAGAATAAAGCTAGTTTTCGTTTTTAGGGTTCCGTACTAAAAGGTAAAAACGGGACCCTATTACTAAACCTCCGCTGTCAGTCTGTCTGTCTCCAGGCTCTCAAAAACCGTAATAGTTAGAAAACTGAAACTCTAACAAGATATGTATTTCCCGCGCCTCTATAACAACAAATACTAAAAATATAATAAAATTAAATATTTGGTCCTCATACAATAAACGTGTTTTTTTCGAATTTTTTGCTATAATATAATAGCGGTAGGTGCTAGACACATACAATTTCCACAAAAAACAAAAAAGTATAATGGCTACCAAATTAAATTATAAAATTTAATTAAAATATTTTTTTAAAGGCTCCCATACAACAATGGTACGGAACCCTTCATGCGCGAGCCCAACTCGCACTTGGCTAATTATTTTTTTACCGTTTACGATTTAAAGCGAAAAAAAAACTATAAATTCGCGATTTTACCCATCATCGCCATAATGAAATTTCGTAGCAACGTGCTACGACGCTTGTAATTTCGTAGCCAGCGTAGCACGTCTACGTCACTTAGTGTAGTGCGTAGTAGTAGGGGAGCCGAAGAGGGGATTTTTGTAGTATCTCGAGCGGATATCGGAGATACCTTGAACTCATTTGAGTGCCTCCACCAAAGACAAGCTTTCCCCGTTGGTGAGATTGTCTTTAATAACGAATGAAAAAAAAAGTTGTACTCGTATGGCAGACATACTCCAAATTGTCAGATTAAGTTAATGTAAGTTATTGACGTCCATAAGTGTTTATTTGAAAAATCTGACAATTAAAATGTAACACTTGGGAGTGAGAGGGTCTCAAACTTTCAAACTTTAATGTTCAGTAATGGCCAAATTTGTAGATCTATTTTCAGGCAGAGAATTATATTAGGAGACTTATAATCTGCCGATTAACATAAACACAGTTAAAAAAAACATCGCTAAACATTTATAAAACTTTTTAAAATGCTTGGTGGCGCCCTCCATCGGTGGACAAGATAGGTCTCATACAGTTTTCTTCATATCATAATATCTATATACGAGTAGTACACATTTAGCATCGTGGGCTTCCCTACTATAGAGGAAACGTAGCTTCTTTCAGCCATCCGAAAACACACATCAACCTCGATGATGTCTCTACATACAGAATAAGCATAAGCAGCTCACTATACGTTCTCACTGCTGGGACTTGGGGCCTTTTCTCACGAGGAGAGTGAAACAGGCCATAATCCACCACGCTGGCCAAGTGCGGGTTGGAGGATGACACACGTCTTCGGGTATTGTGGTCCACAAAAATATCGGTTTCCTCACGATGTTTTCCTTCACCGTAAAGCGAGTACAAATCCACACATAACTTGAAAAATAAGTTATTGGTGTAGGGCCGGGATCGAACCAGGGGCCGTCTGATTGAAAAGCAACGGCTTGACCGAATTTTACCAAATTTTATATGCGTATTCAGAAGGTCTGAGAATCGGCTGCTATCTAATTTACATATCCCCTTATATTAAGTGATAAGGGTTGTTCACCCTCAAAATATTTTTGTAAATTTTTAGTTTTTATTTTTTTATAATGTGGCATTAAAACACATACAACCCAAAGATTTTACTTTTTTATCACCAACCCCTATTTCTTTATGGGCATTTTAGTAATTTAATAATTTTTCATTCCATTCGATAGTTGATCAATTATAAGTATAAATTACTAGTAGTGTTTTTAACAGTACTTAAGGCACAGAATAATAACTTGTACGGCAAAACAACGTTTGCCGGGTCAGCTAGTATTGTATAATTTTTGTCCCATATGTTTGGGAAGCTTTTCTAACATAGTTGGTCTATGAGGTATCTATCGGCTTAAGCTATCCGTATGTACCTACTAACACACATATAACATAGTATACATATATATTGCGGTCCTCGTGACCCCGATGTTAGAGCTGTCGCCGCAACTCAATATGGAAGTTTTTATTTGCTTCTATATGTATGATGGTTTATGTATTCTTTAAAAAAAACATCTAATTAAAGGGAAGATGTCACTGGAGTGACTGCCCTCCACGACAAGAAACATTTTAACCGTTTGCTGAATGTTTAAAAAAAACAGTTGCAATAATACAACAAATAAAAGGCAATGCGGCAAGCCTGATGGGCACGTTTGGGCGGGTCGCTTAATTTTTATTTTGTTATTATTATTTTTTTTAGTTTACTAAACTTTCGTTTTTTCTAAAAAATATATATGTATTCTTTAAGGTTCCGTAACTAAATGTTACACACGAGACGGAAGAAAATCTGAAATAAAAATAAAATAAAAATAGTTAGATAGAGAAGAGAAGATAAACTTTTTATTAATACACTCACAATGACAAAAGTTTCTTTGGCACATTTTACACACGGCTGCTTAGCCTCATACTGAATTATTTCTAGATTGTATTATGGTTGCTAACACAACTAATATTTTACATATACATACAAATTTTATACACTACTAAACACCCAGACCGACAGCCAACAAATTTAGTTCAGCACAAAGATGTTGGCTGTGCCAAGAATCGAACTCGGAACCTTCTGATTGTCAGTCCGGCTTGGTAACCATTACGCCAACGAAGTTTTCAATATTTCTCAAATGTGTTGGTATTTTATTGTATAATTCTTGTCCCATAAGTTTGGGAAGCTTTTCTAAAATAGTTGGTCTATGAGGTATCTATCGGCTTAATCTATCCGTATGTAGGTACCTACAAACATACATACATATAACATAGTATACATGTATATTGCGGTCCTCGTGACCCCGATGTTAGAGCTGTCGTCGCAACTCAATATCGAAGTTTTTTTTTTATCTGCTTCAGTAAGTATGATGGTTTATGTATTCTTTGAGGGTCCGTAACTTAATAACGTTAACTTGATTCAGTAACATTGACAGTTTGGTATTGTAAATTGACATTTTAATATTGTAAATTGACATTTTAGTATTGTAAATTGTCATTTTAATATTGTAATTTGTCATTTTAATATTGTAAGTTGACATTTTATTATTGTAATTTGTCATTTTAATATTTTAAGTTGACATTTTAATATTGTAAATTGACATTTTAATATTATACGTTGACATTCATAAGTGTGCATTTGTACTAATGAGCTGAACTGAACTAATGTTACACACGGTATAGAAGAAAATGAATATAATTATGTAAATAGATACAGAAGTGAAGATAAACACTTGATTAAAATACTCACAATGACAAAAATAAATTAAACATACAAGACTACTTAAATGCTAGTGCCTTTACTGGCGACCTTATCGCTGAGCAATCTCTTCCAGGCAACCATTTAAGGCGCGAAGATAAGGGCAAAATCTGGACTATACCGTTTTTTTTAGCTATAAATCGTAAACAGTAATAAATAATAGCTTAAAGGCCGTCTAAAGAACCACTCTATGAATATTTATACTTATTTTGATATCAATCAGACTTAAATATCAATATGAAAAAAATTGGTTGAAAATAGTTTCTTAATTTAAGATTTTTTGAATTGTTTCTAACTCTCACCTCTAATCCCCAGATTCTAAGCTCAAAGAAATGTATTTTTTTTGCCTTATTTTTAGATAATGATACGGAACCCTTCATGCGTGAGCCTGATTGGCCAACTATTTTTACTCCTTACAGCTTGGAATTTGACTAGCTAAGCAGGGCGTGTACCACACGTGTTTGACACTTGAAGGGTGGTTGCTAGCCAGACGCAATATTAATTATGTGTTTTTGTTGTCTCTTTTAGAAGCTTATATACTATGATTTATAATATACTAGCTGACCCAGCAAACTTTTATTTTATTGCTAATTATTGTCTGTTATTATTTGACAGTCACAATTATCTGTTAACTCCAAATGATTCTAACAGATGTCGATACCTTTCGACTGGGTTGAGTAAGTAATCAATAGATGGCGCTGCTATGGTAAATCTACGAACGTGTCATATAAGCTACACTATCTATTTTTCATACCCCTAAGTGAGGCAAAACAACGTTTGCCGGGTCAGCTAGTAACATATAAAAAAAAAGTAATCAATTTAACAATTTAACCTATAGCTTGTATTATTTCTAAGTTAACTGAGGCTGTTACTAAATACATCCAGTTCAGTAACGTGAGTCTTACATTGGTTGTTGTGGCCAGGCTGCAGTCCCGAGCCGCTCAGCCGGCGCCGACGCCGCTGGTGACGCTGTGCGGCGCGCCGGCCCCGTCCCGCCGGCGCGAGGAGCAGGCCGCGCTCGCCAACCTGCGCAACAAGCTGGCGCCGGCGCTGCTCCCGCCTAACAAGTAACTCATAACAATACTGCTTTACAAAAATAATTAATAGTTAAAAAAAACTAAAAAAAACACGCTCTTTAGAGAAAACCGTAATTTTATCAAATTAGTGTATTGTCATCGGTCCTCAATAAATCTACAAAGTTTCAACGAAATCTGGCCGTTTAAAGTGGGTCAAAATCGCGCCCAAAGAAGTCGGTTACAAACAAACATACAAACATACAGGTGAAGCTAATATAAAGCGTGTAAAAAAAAACTATTTCTTGATGTATGAAATTTGTGCATAAAAAGTATCAAAATCATTATCGTAATATATAGGGCAAAAAAAACTACAGTAAACCGGAGTAAGACATGGTCAGTAGCAACGTCCAGTTGCGTAACTGTTCAGTTGCGTACTGGACAGTTACGCAGCTGGACAGCTACGCAGCTGGACAGCTACGCAACTGGACAGCTACGCAACTGGACATTTACGCAACTGGACACCGGCGCAACAAGCTGGCGCCGGCGCTGCTGCCGCCTAACAGGTAACTCACATTAACAATACTGCTTTACAAAAAACAACTACCTATTTCTCGATGTATGAAAATAAATTTGTGCATTAAAGTATCAAAATGATGACCACTTGTGGGGCAACAAAACCACGGTAGACTGGCGCAAGACATGGTCAGTAGCAACGTCCAGTTGCGTAACTATTCAGTTGCGTAGGTGTCCAGTTTTGTAACTGTTCAGTTGCGTACTGGACAGTTACGCAACTGGACAGATACGCAACTGGACAGTTACACAACTGAACAGTTACACAACTGGACAGCTAAGCAATTTAACACCGGCGCAACAAGCTGGCGCCGGCGCTGCTCCCGCCTCAAAAGTAACTCGCAGTAACAATACTGCTTTACAAAAAAACAACTTCTTTTTGTTGCCCTGGATATCATCGCCAATTTTTATGTTTTCAAGTACCCAAATTACAAATGTGTTCATGAAATTAGGCTTGTTCAAAATATAATGTAATTTCTGAACCATTCTTTGCTAAAATCTAAGTAAATCTTACAAAATCATTATCATATGGGCAACAAAACCATAATAGACCGGAGCAAGACATGGTCAGTAGCAACGATCAGTTGCGTAGCTGTCCAGTACGCAACTGGACAGTTACGCAACTGTACAGTGAAACAGTGAACACTTGCGCAAATGGAACCGTTGCTTAGCTTCAATGATCGCGTCAGATCACCTTAGCAAGCCGACCTACAGGCTCTACGACATACGAGTATGAAGACTATTTATATGATCGAACATAAAAAAACGTAAAATAACGGAGTTCATTGTGTAACTCCTAATAAAAATTCTACTAATTATGTAGTACTATAAAATAGTAAAGTAAAACAATAATAGAAATCAATTACATATATTACGATTTATAAATATTATTACTCTTTCTATTAAACGAGCGTGGCTCGGAGGTAAAACGTCTGCTTTTCAATCAGACGGCCCCTGGTTCGATCCCGGCCCTACACTAAAGACTTGTTTTTCAAGTTATGTGTGGATTTGCACTCGCTTTACGGTGAAGGAAAACATCGTGAGGAAACCGACATGTTTTAGGACTGCAATATACGAAAACGTGTGTCATATCTCTCTCCTAGTAAGAGAAGGCCCCGAGTCTCAGCAGTGGGAACATGTAGCGTTCCATCAAAAATCCATAATAAGTAGTTAAAATACTTTGCCAACTATTGTTACAGAAATAAATTGGCAATTTAAATAGTTTGGCAGGGTTGCGTGCCGAAGGCCCATTCCGTTCGCGTCAAAGCCTTTCTCGCCAAGGCTGAACGGATAAATAAACGTAAACTGACAACCCTAAGGGCAATGATGGCAATGGGTCACGAAGTAGCTGATTTGCGAGTAGATAAGCGTTCGAGAGCTAACTGGCTGAATTGACGACTTTTGTAGCTTTACGAAATATAAGCTAGGGTTAGCAGAAAAAACTTGAGGCTTTTTTATTATTATGTATGTATTTTAATTCTAACAACACTAATTTATTTATTTACATAGAAAGAATATTTACTTAATTACTCTCAATGAGTCAATATTAATACTAATACTATAATACTAATACATTTATTCATGTCACAATGTATAGATAATATGTCAAAATTAATTTAAATTTATTACAAATAACTTAAATCTAAATAAATAACCCGCCCCTAATAGTTCCTGGTGCAAAGGTGCCCATCAGACTTGCAGCGTTCCCGCGCTGAATGGCAATAGCTATCCTTTGCACCAGGAAATATAATACTAGATTTAATCTATACTAATACTAGATTTAATCTAATCTAATACTAATATTAATACTAGATTGAATCTAGTTAATACTCGATTAAAAGTGTGAAGTGTTATGTAAGTATAGTACTTACATAACACTTCATACTTTAAATTAGCGGGTAGCACAACTAGTGGATTATATAGGTATACAATTTTTAAAGTGTCAAAATCAGTGTGAAATAAAATAAGTTATCTACTAAATCAGCATTGATTATAGAATAGAATATTTTTATTCGTCAAGGTATCCTAGTTATAACAAATTACTAGTTATTATAATTATATTGCTACAGATATGAAATATAATATGTTTATTTTGTTATATTATAATAACTAATGCGTTCTACATTTTGGAACCATTTACCGACCATTACCATTTGTGTGTTGAGTTAAAATGCGTAGAAAGAGAAGACTAAATGACACTACAAACGTTGGCACATTTTGTTTTAAAGGAACCATAGATAACTCTTACTAAACCTCTTTCCTAAACCTTCTTACTAAACCCTTTTTTCTCCCTTACTAAACTAAACCTCTTTGATTATCAAGGGGTTTTTACTAAATACGAGGGGGGGTCAAAAAGTTCGCGGAACGAATGGGAAGGGGGGGTCAAATAAAATACTATGTTATTTTTCTTTTTCAATATATTTCCCCCTAACTCAAATATACTTTTCAGATCACTCTATTAACTCATTTATGTCGAACAAAATATGTATTGTCTTTGTTCTCAAAATAGGCCGAAATCGCAGACTTACTTCTTCATCATTGGAAAATTTCTAGTAGAAGACAAAATTAAATAATTAAGTCTATTAACGCTGTGATCTGATACCCAAATTAATTTTAGGGGTTTCTAGTAATGTTATCTATGGGTATTATTTTTAACAAAAATAGTTTATTATTTATTATTCACGTATGTTTTAATTCCAGAAACGCGAACAGGGCCAATAACAACGAATCAACGAATAAGGAAGACAAGATCGAAGAGCTTGATAATAGACCTAAACTATTACAAAAGGTAATTTGACTTTATATAGTTTTTTAGGGTTCCGTACCGAAAAGGTAAAAAACGGGACTCTATTACTAAGACTCCGCTGTCTGTCTGTCTCCAGGATGTGTCTTAGAAACCGTAATAGCAAGAAAGCTGAAACATTTACAAAATATGTATTTCTCGTGCCGCTATAACAACAAACACTAAAAATTAAAAAATCATAAATATTAAGGGGGGCTCCCATACAACAATGGTACGGAACCCTACATGCGCGAGTCCAACTCGCACTTGGCAAGTTATTTAGAATTCCGTTCCTTTAGTCGTAAAAAGGAACCCTTAAAGGGTCACTTCGTTGTCTATCCATTACAGAACGAACAGAAGTATAGAGCAGAGACACTGATTTTCTGTCGAAGTTCCGAAGATTCTCACAAAGTGTTTTGCTTCGGCCTTCATTGTGAGAACTGCGAAGCTTTGGAACTTCCTTTTTGGAAGTCTTTTTTTTCAGTTCAATTGGTAGGTCAAATTTAAATTCAAAATGTCTCTATCACAATATTTGTTCTTTTAGTAAAGACATTAACTATAATACAAGAAATATGCACCCTGTGCTTTTAATAGTGCATTGCTAACTATTAGCTAGTAATGTCTACATAAAAATAATAACACAGAAAAAATAAATAAAAATCGAGTGAGTAAAGGTGACGGTACAGTCGGTGGAGTCGGTGCCAGCAAAGAAAGACAATTAAATTTTTTTTTTAACAAACATTAATTTGTTCTTATTAGATGGCACCGACTTCAAGAATACAGGATTAATAAAATTTGAAAATAGTTTTTTAAAAGTACATGAAATAAACTCTTCTATTCTATTTATATATTCTTGATTTGATTTAGGCTTAAAATTATTTTTCCCTTTTTAGTTGTGTTTTTAAAGTCGGTTGTTTGTTTTTTAAAACAATTTTATTTTTAAATTTTTAGTGGTTAGTAATTATATTTTTTGAAGTTTTAGCTATGGAGAGCCAAATAAACTTCACGATGAAGCAACCAATTGGGAGCAAATCGAGCTGGATGTGAACGAAGCGAGCAAAGCGAGCGAAGCGAGCGCGAAAATTTTCACCGTATTAGTTCGAACCGTTTGAGCATAAAGAAGTCCAAAGCAGCACAAATTACATAATGTTTGTTGTGTCAAAACGTACTAGAACCAAACGCGAGCGAAGCGAGCGCGAAAATTTTCACCGTATTTGTTCAAGCCGTTTGAGCATAAAGAAGTCCAAAGCAGCACAAATTATATAATATTTGGAGTGTCATAAGCCCAAAACATCCTGGGGGAAATTCGAACGAAGCGGGATAACTCCTAGCGAAGCGAGCGCGTAAATATTTTCCTTATCCGTTCGAGGGTCTAGTCTATTAATATATCAAAATTTACAGTTCCTTCTTCCACTTAGTATGACCTAAGTGGCCAAGCTCTGGTGTCGAGAGTTTTCAAGCCCCTGATTTAGTTTGACCACTGCTTGTACTAAGAGTAGTAGTCCAGGACCAACAAATTAACGTGTTATCCGAAGCACAGTAACGCCCAGGTGAAAATACCACATTTTTTTATGGAAGTCTTGTGCATGGTCCCCCATCCAAAGACTGGCCGCATGGGCCGTTGCTTAGCCTCGATGTTCGCGTCAGATTACTTTTGTTAGCCAGGCTGCTAATTTTATGAGCGAAATCTGTATTGCCGTATGAGCGCGAAGAAGTAAAATATAGTATAGGTTATCGAGTTATTTGGCATCCCACGGGAATAGCAATGACTTTTAAGATAAAAAGTAACCTTCGTGTTATACAAGGTCTAGTCTACCCCCTATATCAAATTTTAGTGAAATCAGTGTGTCATGTGTTATTTGGTGTATCCCACGGGAACAGTCATTATTTTCGGGATAAAAAGTAGCCTATGTGTAAACACATAGTCTAACCTATCTTCATTCTAAATTTCATCAATGTCAGTACAGCTGTTCGAGCGTGAAGAAGTTAAAAATATTTTTATGTTATTTGGTGCATCCCACGGGAACAGTATTTTTTTTTTCGGGATAAAAAGTAGCGTATGTGTTAACACATAGTTTTACCTATTTTTATCTCAAATTTCATGAATATCAGTACAGCCGAACGAGCGTGAATCTCTCTTCGGCCGTAAAAATAACCTAACTTTTTAGGTTTTCCTTCGATTTCCCTAGGAATCCATCATCGGATCCTATTTTGGTGACAATGGGACCAATTCAGAACCATACTCTTTCAATTAAAAAAAAAATTTGAGAATCAATCCACAAATGGCTGAGAAATCGGTGAAAATACATAAAAAAAAAAATACATACAGTCGAATATATAACCTCCTCCTTTTTTGAAGTCGGTTAAAAATAACGAAGCTTCTGGTCTCCTGCTAGCCGTTAGACTGTTTTTTTATTTATTTATTTATTTATTACTTGTTTTACAAAAATATAACTTATAATGATATGTACAGTGAAAAAAGCCTCGATGAGGTTTAACCTCCATTGCAGTGTTCTCTAGATTAGCATTAAAATATTACAATCTTGAGTACTTAATATAACGTATAACCACAGAATAATAACTTGTACTTCGGTATAACAAACAAAAAAATAAAACTAAACCCTGGCGCGCGGAAGTCCCATTCTAACGCACGATCAGTAGTGCGAGTTAGAGGGAGAGCGTGATATGCCACCTCCCCAGCACGGTACATCACGTGGGCCCGAAAGAGACTGCCGCCCGCCAGCGACGCGGAGTAAGCATAGCAACAAATGGCAACTGCGCATACGCATATTTACTGGCGTTCATACAGGGTGCTATAATATTACTATCTGTTAATGAAATGCGACATGAGAATTCTTTTAACATTATGCGGCGTTATTTTTTCGCGTGTATCAAAAGGTAACATATTAATATAATAGGGTAATAAATATTCGGAAGTACGTTTTCCATAAAAATTATTGTGTTTAGGTATAACTAGTTTCTTTTTTACCATATTTCTAGTAGTAACTGATGCTGTGATTTCGCGCTGTATTTCAAATCTAAAATATTGTTCACATAGAATAAGATATTGTGTTTTATAATGTACCGGCAAAACTTCGCAGTGTTTGAAAAGTCCAAGTGGATCATTTTCATACTTTGCTTTAATTTTTGGATGCACGATAGTCTTAAGCAGCCTATACTGAATATTAAATATTTGATCCAGATAAGTCTTAAAAGTGCGTCCATAACTACTCAAACCATAACAAACTGTGCTTTCAACCAGTGCTCTGTAAATAGTGATTAAGACTTGGAACGGTACCCGATTTTTAATAATGTGAATATTTGCTAAGACTGATCTTAACTTGTTGCATACTTTATCGATATGTTTAGACCAATTAAACCTATCGTCTATAACCAGGCCAAGGTACGTTTGTTCAGAAACCTGATGAAGCCTTTTACAGTCAATTGAACATCGTGAAGCGACTCTCTGATCTCGTGCTGCGTGCAGACAGTTATGGCTATGTGCAAATATGCTAACCTCACTGTCGCAATACATGTGACTGGAGTGAATATGCATTAGTTTTGTTTTATCCGCGTTTAAAACCAACCCAGCGTCATGAGACCATTTGCATAATGCAGTAAAGTCAGATTGCAATTTACTTTGAGCTTTACTAATGTCTCGATCTGCATATAATAAACAGGTGTCATCAGCAAATTGATAGGATTTACAGTACTGTATAATGTTATTAATATCATTGACATAAGCCAAGTAATGCAAAGGTCCCAAGACTGAGCCTTGGGCGGTACCTTCAGTCACATGAATTGCGTCGCTAACTGCGGAACCTACTTTAACACTGCGGTTTCTCAAGTAATCCTTGCACCAGTTTAATAGGTTACCTCTAACACCACTATTTTCAAGTTTCCTAATCAAAGTTTCGTGCCTAAGAGTGTCAAAAGCCTTACTATAATCGATAAATATGATTAAAACATGCTTTTTGTCGTTTAAGTACATATTTACATGATCGGTGAACCTTGACAGTAGCTGAGATGTACTCCTACCTCGTCGAAATCCATATTGATTGGAAGATAATATGTCATATCTTTCATAAAAGTCGTGTATTATCTCGCAAATATACTTTTCCACAACCTTATCTAAAATGGGCAATATAGTAATAGGCCTATAATTATTATAATTATCATAATTATAGGCCTATTATTATTATATTGTTACGAGACCAGATTCCTCTCACAAAGTTTAAATTAATTTATTACGCCTCGACTTAGTTTAGACTCTTTAACCTCGGAGTAACTCGGGTCAGGCCTGTGTCACTCCGCGTGTAGGTGTTAAAAACATACCTACGGGCGGCGGCCACTACGCAATGGCCAATCTAGTAGGCTGCCACAAGCGAACGAAAACACACGCGTGCGCGCTATATGTTCGACCACGTTCAACTTAATTATTTGATTGATTCATTATATAATTGCAAGATGGACACAAAACGAAAAAAGCAAAAAAATACTGTGCAGTATTTAATTGTTTAAATACGGATCGTGATCGAAATTAAACTTTTTCTTGGTTACCTAAAGACGCTGACAGGTAAGGATAAAATCTATTTTGACTGGATTACATTATGTTCCTATATGAAATGAAATTAATTCATACTACAAACCGTTTCTCCCCGTACTATTCCAATATCCTAAAAGTACAATAAAAAAAGCGTCGAAGTAAGCAACCCTAGTCCGCGGCTCTTTCAATACGTATAACCATGTACAACTTATTATGAACCGTAGTATAGTGAATTAAGGCCCATATTTCTTCGAAAAGAAATTGGTAGGTACGTAAATGAACACGTGCTCGACTGAACCGCGAGCTAAATTAAATCATATTGTTTATAAGATTGAGTATATATTTCTTTGAAAACCATTGCGAAGTGAAGCTTCTGTACGTAGTACTAGTTATTATTCTGTGCTCGGGTGGTAATATAAATCTTAATATATATAAATCTCGTGTAAACGTGTCATATAAGCTACACTATCTATTTTTGAGGCAAAACAACGTTTGCCGGGTCAGCTAGTTATTATCTAAATTTGAAAATTGACAATTGATACATATCATATACTATTGTATTGATATTATATTATTAGAATATAATTGAAAATTGACTTTGATACATATCATATTATTATATTTTTGTATTGATATCATATTATTTGACCTGTAACTTTGGTGTTATCAATAAATGATTTGTATTTGTATTTGGGTGACACCGCGGAGCGCAACTAATAAATACGAGTATAGATATACTATTAAACACCAACAAGCTAATTTCCCATTCAAGTTCATAACTCATAATGTCAAAATTCTATTCAGAAAGAAAACACGCAATTTCCTTGCATTATAACTGACCTCCGTTTCTATTGTGGGCGAAAGGTGAAATAAAGCCGTTATAACAAGCCTTAAGGGCGTGACCTTGACCTGACCTGTTTGTATGCGGAAATGTTTTTGTGACCTTGTTAAGAGCTCAGCTCTGCTCAGAACAAGGCCTTTCTAAACCAATATTATAAAGAGGAAAAGTTTGTTTTTTTTTTTGACGCGAATAGGCTCCAAAACTACGGGACCGATTTGAAAAATTCTTTCACCGTTAGGAAGCTACATTGTCCCCGAGTAACATTAGTCCATTGAAAAGTGACATTTGGGGTTACGTTTCTTGGAGGACGCAATTTAATTTAATTTAATTTAATTAATTATTAATAACGATGCAAAATTACTAATTAAAAGAACAGAAGTATTAATAGCAAAATAAAAAAAAAATACTAATGACACATTATTAGTACCCACGTATAAAATATGTATAGTTTAGTATTTAAAAATAGTACTCACTTCGGAGCGCTGTAAAACCTTAGCTATTGACTTAATGAAAAAAATGTTGCTAATAAAAGTTGTTCCTTAAAAAACGATCTACAAAATTGGTCTTTCCCGGCGGGGCAGGATTGTCTGGCTGTTGTATATAGGCTGATGATAATCTGGGCGGGGAGAGCAGTGGCAATGCGCTGTGCGGTCCTGCATCCCTGTCCCCATCGTGAGATGGGACACCGTGAGGTTGTAGTCGGTAGTGACGGCCCTCTGGCCCTCGAGCCCGACATACCCCGCCCGCCTCGTCCAGGCTTGTGGCGGGAGATGCGTAAATGCATTTCCTCAAGAAAAACAAGGCTGATAATGATGTTATAACGGCAGGTGCTAGCGACGCGGCCGGTGAGCATGGTGGTCCAGTGGAGCGAGGTGCGCACGGCGTGGCAGGACAGCGACTTCATCACCGAGTGCCTGTGCTGGCACAACGTGTACCGCCAGCGACACGGCGCGCCGCAGCTCTACATGGCACCCGAGGTACACAGGGACCAGAATACTAGAGAGGATTGAGGGAAACGCAAAGGCGGCACCGGTTTACGGTTGAGGTGCCCAAGGCACGCACAAAGCGTTTTGCCTCCCTCCACCTTTGTTGTTCGAACCGCCAAACTCTGGGATTCCTTGCCAAATTCCCTGTTCCCCAATGACTAGCGATTTTCAAGGCGAGAGTGGACCGGTTTCTTCTAGATAAGTGCGATCCACCGTAGACCTCAATATCACTTACCATCAGGTGAATTGTGGTCAAGCGCTGACCTATTCGGAGTAAAAAAAAGAACCCTAATTTCTAATTCTAATTTGAAGTGGGGGTGATGAGACCTGCACTGACATCCCGCTACTGCTTGTGCATTCCCCCCTTACCAGCCTACCCAAGCCAACCGAGCTCCTTGAAATAACGAAGCACAGCCTTGGGTCGCTGGCATACCTGTTCCACCCCTGTTGCGTCAGATGGTCTGCTTTCTAACGATTCCAGGTGGAAGAAAAATATAGATATAGATTTATGTAATAATATTAAGTGTACTCGTAATATAGGCATATACATTTTAGAAATTAAGTAAATTGTAAATTGACTTGCCCAGTACGGCGTGATGCCGTAAGGCTACTAAATAATTTGATTTTGATTTTGTCTGAAGATTAGCTGCTGAACCCTTAATGTTGAACATTTTGCAGGAGAGCTGAACACAAGAGAACGGTAGATAGTTTATGTTCAGAAAGCTTAACGTCAAAACTAAATTTGTTTTTGGGCTCTCGGGGATTTTTTGGTGGGTTTAATACTAAACTTCAACGTTGCCTATGTATATGTACATTTAACATATTAGTCACCTATTATGACAGGCAGGGGCAGTTCCGCAGCCTTATTCTTTCACCCAGGCTGCAGGGTTAGATCGTGCAGCGAAATTCCTTAAATTGTAGATTCTTAAAATTGCTTTACTTGGCTCACGCAAACTACTATCGTTATATTACTACAAAGCCCAGTTACCGGCGCTACTAAGTTGTCCGTGACATTGACAGCTCTGCGACTACGCGCAGGCGTGGGCCAACCACCTGGCGCACACCAACAAGTTCCGGTACAGGAACGACCGGGACGTCGGCCAGAACCTCTACCAGCGGCCCGTGAGTGCTCTGCAGCCCGATGTCACAGGTACAATTCATTACAAAAATTTGATTTATCCAACTACTCTTTTCCATCGCCAATTTCTTCTCCTGCTTCGTACTCGTTTTTTTTTTTTTTTTTTTATCCTTGACAGGTTAGCGTTTGACTACAGCTAGCCTGATGTTAAGCTGCACTGCAGTCTACGGTGTGGCACGCTTACCTAGAAGATACCTATTAACTCTACTTTTGAAGGCCCCCGGATGATACCTCTCAGGAAACAGAGACTCAGGTAGTGAGTTCCAAAGCTTCGCAGTCCTAACAATAAAGGTCGACGCAAAGCGTTTTGTACGAAAGTTCGGAACTTCAACTCTGTATGAGCTGACCTGGCAAGATCTGGTGTCGAGAGTTACCAACCCGCTCATATAGCTATTTAATTAAGTAATAAGCGAAGCTGCAGAGCCTTGAGCATCGCCGCATGGTAGCCAGCCTTTCGGTTTTTTATAGGTTACATTTCGGAGAGCGTGCTACGGGATTGCACGAATTGATCCCCTGCGCCCCTTTCCACCATCGGACGAGTAGGGAAACACCAAGGCGGCATCGTTATACTGTGGAGGTGCCTAAGTCGCGTACTAAGCGATTTGCGTCCGCCTTCATTGTGTGTATCGCCAAGGTGTGGAATTCTTTGCCAAATTCCCTGTTCCCCGATAACTATAATCTAGCGGTTTTCAAGGCAAGAGTGAACCGGTTTCTTCTGGGCGCGCTCCGCCTTAGATCGCAACATCGCTTACCATCAGGTGAATTGCGATCAAACGCAAGCCCATTAAAATTAAAAATAATAATAATATAATAATTATTAACTATTCTATTATTTAATAATTATTAACTATTCTATTATTTAATAATTATTAACTATTCTTTTATTTAATAATTATTAACTATTCTATTATTTAATAATTACTAACTATTCTATTATTTAATAATTAATAATTATTAACAATTCTACCATTTCGATAAATACATTTTGTTACAGGTCAAGAGGTATCTTCCTACTGGTACGCGGCGGTCAGGCAGTATAATTTCTTCAAAGAATCCGACGTACTTCATGCTAACGTGAATGCAGGTATTTTAGTTTTAAACACATTATTCATTTATTTTATTTTTATCTATAATAAAAAAATAAGTCGGGTTTTCCTTCCTGGCGCTATAACTTCAGAACGCACGAACCGATTTCCACGATTTTATGAAAGGTCTCGGGCTCCGTGAGATTTGTAGTAAACAAAATTTAAGGAAAATTTCAACAGAAAGTAAGGATACATGGAAAATCATATTACACACTCAGCGCCATCTCTGATACATAGCATGTACTTCAAACCAATATGGTTTTGCATGGTGGTGGAGCAGACGCGAAAAACAACCAATACGCGGGCGGATCCGCAGGCAACTGGTGTATCATAGATTACAGATAGTATTCTTCATTTCACGACTAGCACTCTTTAACTGAGAAAAATCCATCTAGGAGTCTCGTCATATCAAATTTATGCCTACAGGGTGGGTACCTAATCCCACTATTGAACGACGACGGTCCGCCTCCATCTAGCATAGGGATATCCCCCAGACAGATGTTGTGTCCGGAGACGGCCGTCCAACGGTCATGCATTGTAGCTAAGACCAGTCGTACGCGCGTTGAAAATACCGCTTGCGAGATTCAGTACGAGCGCTCTGATTGGTAGCGGGCGATGAAGTGCGACAGAGACGCCACAGTAGTATATCAGTTTTGATAGCAATAAAAAAAAGACTACGTCGTTGACATCATTACGTCAACGACGTCGTCTTTTTTTTATTGCTATGCCTGACTGCCAACCAGAAGGTTCCGGGTTCGATTCCCGACACGGTCAACATCTTTGTGCTGAACTAAATTTGTTGGCTGTCGGTATGGGTGTTAAATATGTATCTATATAAAATATGTATGTATGTATATGTAGTATATCAGTTGTGTTAGCTACCATAACACGAACTAGAAATGGTTCAGTATGGGGTTAACCAGCCGTGTGTGAAATGTGTCCTACTATTTTTTTTTTATATCGGCTGTGATAGCAATCATAAAACAAACTATAAATTTTTATTTGAACTGCTTAATCTTCGTTATCGGAGTCAGCATTGATGTTGAAGTAGCGTTATATTAATGGTTTAGATGGGGCATATACATATTTTACATGTAGATTATAATTTGACGTTTTCTCTTTATAATTTGGAACTGTGTTTGCCAGGTCACTTCACCCAGATGGTGTGGGTATCGACTCGCCTCTTCGGCGTGGGGAAGGCGCGCTCCCGCGCTGGTAAAGTGATTGTTGTCGCCAACTACTCTCCTCCAGGTAATTTAACTTCCAAGTTTTTTCATATACCAAGTTTCTAGGTATTAATACACCAAGTTTTAGGTGTTAATCTACGAAGTTTCTAGGTATTAATATACCAATTATCTAGGTATTAATATACCTAGTTATTGGGAGTATATTAATACCTAAAAACTATATCTATCCTATCAAGTTTTTAGAATATATTAAGTTTTTATGTGTAATGTATCAAGTTTTTAGGTGTTAAAGTACCAGGTTTCTAGGTATTAATATACCAAGTTTTTATGTGTAATGTATCAAGTTTTTAGGTGTTAAAGTACCAAATTTCTAGGTATTAATATACCAAGTTTTTATGTGTAATGTATCAAGGTTTTAGGTGTTAAACTACCAAGTTTCTAGGTGTTAAACTACCAAGTTTCTAGGTATTCATATACCAAGTTTCTAGGTATTAATATACCAAGTTTCTAGGTGTTAATCTACCAAGTTTCTAGGTATTAATATACCAAGTTTCTAGGTGTTAATCTACCAGGTTTCTACGTATTAATATACCAAGTTTCTAGGTGTTAATCTACCAGGTTTCTACGTATTAATATACCAAGTTGGGTGAAATGTGTAGATGACCTAGATGGCTGCCATCACATGAAGTCAGAAGTGCACCGGAGCTTGTCTTGTGTTCATGCCTATCTTCTTCTTCGTATGAGCTAAGTGACCAAACTCTAGTGTTGAGAATTTTCAAGTCGCCCGCTTGAACCTACTTGAACACATACCGGCCAGACTACAATTTAACGTGTCATACAACCCGGTAGCGCCCAGATAAAAATGCTATTTTAATAATGACAGTCTTGTGCATGGTCACCCATCCAAACAAAGTTACCGTAGCTTAGCTTCGATAGCGTTAGATGGAGCCTTAGCCAGCCGACCTACATGCGCTACTTCATGCCTGTAGTGGTGGCGATTCTGCCGTACACACGACTTAACTAAATTTAAAGAAGCCCCGTCTTTTTTCACCTTAAGTGGCCAGAAAGAGACGGCACGATCTGATCCACAGGCATAACAACTAAAATCACGTCAAATATGGAAAGTGTAGGTAGTTTTAGAGCTGATACAAGTGAGTGCGTTTTAAAGTCGCCTATATATTCTATATTTGACGTGATTTTAGTTGATTTTGCTATGGTGCAGAACGTGCCGTCTCTTTCTGGCCACTGAAGCTCTGAATAGAGACAGAGCAACTTTAAATTTAGTTTAGTCGTGTGTATAGCAGAATCGCTACCATAATATGTAATTTCATTTCACAAATGAACCTGTTCTTGGCACTGGTCCTAATAGCAGGTCTTCCTTTATTCGTGGAGTATTTGATGACAGGTTTCATCTCCCCAGGTAACATGTCCGGGAAGTTTGAGACCAACGTGTTGCCTCCACTGCCTGAGAACTTCCCGGAGTTACCGCCGCCGCCTGAACACTGACGGTTCTCGTTCCGTGGCAGAAGACTCAGGATTGATGGCACTTTCCTTAGATAGATCAGCACTTTTAGTCCATTGAAAAGTTACATTAGGGGTTGCGTTTTTTAGATGACGCAATTTTATTTTTTTGATGTGTAGGGGGGGGGGGGGGGTAAGTGTAAAGCTAAAATCATGTTTGTGGGGTCGCCGCCCTTGTCCTACGGCCGCCATCTTGAAAATAGGGGTTGAAACGGTTTTTACGATATATCTCTTAAACTATTTATCTGATAAAAATAAATTGTTAACGTTTTTCGTTGCAAATTAAATTAATAATTACAAAAAACGTTAACAATTTTTTGCGGCCGTAGGACCCAACAAACTTGATTTTTGCTTTACACTTACCCCCCATACACATCAAAAAAATAAAATTGCGTCCTCTAAAAACGCAAGGTAAGGCCTAAAAATATAACACTTCAATGGACTATTTGTGTGCTGTTTTTTATTAATTCTGAGCCATCGTTTTATTGTACTAAAACACTTTAATTTACGCGACTCAATGATATAGACGACGAATGACTGATATTTTTACTTTATTACTCACTCGTAGTATCTGTATAATAGGTAGATATTAGTAAGAATTTTCAATTAACAAATCAAAGAATGTGTATTAATTAAGAGTGTGAGACATTCTTTGATACAAATCAAAGAATGTGTATTATGAGTAGATTTGATTTTTGGTTGGTAGAATGTGTTTTACTAAATACATTTAAAATTTAAATTCTAACGATGGCTGTTGAATTAATAATTAACACACTCAGGGTTCAAAGAATTCGAGACTCAAATTTCATATTTAAACTTCGAATTTTCCTTGATCTACTCCGGATTCAAACAATTCGAAATTTAAATAGATTAGTTTGAATTTCGAACTTCGCTTGATCTATAGGAAAAGGTAAGTTGATTTGAAAAGGTTACGGGTGGAATACGGTTAAGATACGACGGTATGACTTCAAGAAAGAATATCGATAAAAACTTGGTCAATCTCAATGTGGGATAAAGACGTGGCAAATTAAAATTGTGAGATAAGAAACGCGACTTAAATGTAAGATATTATGTGGTACAACCGCACAAAACAAAAGAAGGCTAACGGCGTGAAAGAAAAGTTTTATATTACACGATTTATTGAAAGTTTTCAAGAAAAGCTGGAAAGTTTCTGCCACGGAAACTAATGGACTATTTTGATAAAAGCTTTTCTACGCCTAGCAAACGTTTTTTTAATCGCTTACGATAGGGAAGTTGCAAATCTATTTCGATTATATACCTAATTGTTCCAAACGTTGGCACATTTTGTTTCAAGGAAACCATAGATAGGGCCTCCCCTTATTAAACCTCTTTGTAGAATTTTGGAACAAAGTTCCTTATCGCGCGTTATGAAAGGGAGGCGGAAAAAAATCTTACGAAAAGTTGTCACGACACTTTTTGCGCACGGTATGGCAACGTTGCATCTCCAAAATTTGTTCGGAAGTCAAATAAGGCTATCAATGTTTTAAATCAAAATCACTAATTGACAACAGCGCCATTCGTTTCAGGTGGAGTTGCGATTGAACCTACTGATTAAGTTTATATTACATTATATTTGTTAAAAACATTTATATATTATTACAATTCCTTCACTAATTAATCGAAAGGAACTTCGTTCCATCCGGGTGTCCATTGACACCTCTCAAGTTTTTTTTTATATCATTGTTCTACCAAATATTTGAACCAATGAGGTTGAATTATATTTTTTGTCTGTGGAAATAGGTAACTACAATAAATGAAAGGACAACTTTAATAGTATTGTGATATTTTGAAGATGATTTTCGTATCATGAGCGGTTACGAATAAATTTTGCTAGGTCTGCTTTTGCACTAGATCCGTTATTGCTATTTTTAATTTTATTATCAACAAAAATAGTCGTACGTAGAAGTTTGTAGGCACTAAGTAATAATTAAATCAAAACGACAACGAAGCATTTAAATAGTGAGTTAGGGAGTTATTTATATTTAGTAATAAGGCCGGATTTTAATGATATGTTAAGATGAAAAGAGGTCACATATAAATCAATGATAATTTGTTCAAATATAAAACGTTATTGATTGTTATAACGTTTTGAACAGCAAGAAAATTGTTTATCCTGGCATTGAAATATATCGATAACAGTCTGCCATATCCTGGACGGTCATTCGACAGTAATGCATTAAAGCTTGGGCCGGTTTTAAGCGCACTAACCACTTCATTTGCTCGATTAATTACGAGCTTTGTGATTGGTGGCGTGTGCTAGTGTTGCCACACTCAACATAAATAAACATAAGTTATTGGAACGAAGTTCCTTATCGCGCGTTGTGAAAGGGGGCTAGACGGAAAAAAATTCTTACGAAAAGTTGTCACGACACTTTTTGCTGTAGTAAGCTATTGTAAGCTGTGCGGCGTGCGCATGTTTCTCTATCTCTCTCTCTCTTATAGAAAGCAAGCCAGATATTTTCATTTCTATTTCGCATTGAACAGTGTGGGGAACTTAGTTTCATCCGGGTGTCCCGGGTTCTTTTTATCTTATTTCAGGTTAGCCAAAGACCTAAATTAAAAAAAAAACAAAAGACAAAGATTATGAATAATATTTACTCAGACCCCATACCGAAACCCCTAAATAGGCCTGAATACATAATTATAAGTATATTTTGCGTGGTGGTGGAGCATTTTCTATTGCTCGTTTGGCTATAGCAACTACCATCAAAATGAAACATCGGGCGCAAAACATCTAACAGTGTGTTACGGTAGCCTCCATGAGAACCTGTTGTTCCAGACTAGGAATGCTCCACTCTCGTGTGGCCACGTGACCTGGTCAAATGTCTAGATGTAAGGAATAAAAAAAATATAGTCCACAATACTGTCCAAATTTAGCAATGAAAGACAAAGTCGATTATAAATTAAATATTGAAGGTTGTTTTGCTCGAGCTTGAATTTTATAGCGTTTTAGGATTTAAATTAAAAGCAAAAAAAAAATACGAATAATGTTTATGCACAATGTTAAAGTTTTAGAAACGTTTTAAATAGTACCCTTTGTGCCATAGATTTAGAATAGTTAGAAGTTAAATAGCTAAGCAAAGTTATGATGTTTTATTTGGGATAGGCTTTGAGATTACTTATATGTTTGTTTTTTAGGCAATAAACAATCATTCATATTCGTAAAAGGTTTTAGTAGTATGTGTTAAACTATGTTTATTAAAAAATTTAACGAAAAAACCGACAAAAAAACTGTTATTTTTTTTGTCAGTCCGATTTATGAGTGTATTAAAACTTTCGTAAGGCATATTTGATTAATTATTGTATGACCGGCTATCACTTACGTTTATTGTGTCGGTATTAGCGCGACATGTTTCAGCACAATCAGTGTGCCATTCTCAAGGGCAGGATCACAGATAACTGAAAAAAGTCGGGCTCATACCGACAAAATAAACGTAAGTGATAGCCGGTAGTACAAAAATTAGTTCGACTATAATTAAGGTTTTGGTTTTGATTTAGTTCTATCCATAAAAAAATGTTGGAGAGGAGGCCTATACCCAGCAGTGGGAAGATACAGGCTGATGATGATGATGATAAAAAAATAATAGCCCATAGATATAGCCTAAAGAATAGATTAAATTACAAACTAAAATATTTAAGTTATTTTTTTATTTTGATTAATATGTAATTATGAAAGTCACGCCACTAAACATTAAGTAACTTGTCAGGTTATAAAAAAAAATATCCAATGTGTTTTGAGAAGAGAATTTAGTCTATGGATAGAACTAAATTTAAACTGGATTAATTTCGGTACTGAATTATATTCGTTACTAAATTGATATGTGGTATATATATTTTTATTTACAACCCTGTCGTTAAATTATGAATGAATGATCTTTTTTTATTTTACTACATATAGAACAAGTATTAGTAAGAAACGTTCAAGGAAGTAGACTTATTTTATTTTTTTATTAATAAACATAGGTCGCGCGTATTTCGAGCTATAAGCGAGAAATAATCAACTTTATAGGAAATTGTATAAAAAAGGTAATATACAGTGTAAACTCCATATAACGATACTGAAGAGATTGTGCATTTTATGGCGTTATAGAGAGTAGTCGTAATGGAGAGAATGTATTATTGTGTGGAATGCAAGCTAAACCAAGTAAAGCCAATTGATTTCGATGTTTAGGGAGTTTGTCGTTAAATCGAGTGACGTTACATGGAGTTTACACTGTATTTCAGCTTCATATTTAGTTGTAACCTGTCTTCCCTGCGGTTGGTGTACAATTGTTATTTTACAAATGTTAATAATGTAAGAAAAATATTTATTGCGTAAAATTAAATATCTTATGACGTCTTAATATTATCATTTTATGTTAATCTTAGGTACTTAAATTTGTTGAGCGTTGAAATTAAAAAAAAATATTGGAGGTACCGGACACAGCAGAATAGTTTGCTGAACGCACATTATAATTTAAAATAACTTACTATAGTAATATACTTACTATCTTTTAGTTGTTTTTTTTTCATGTGTTTTATCTTATTTATCTCATTCTTTCCATGTATTTAAGTCTCCTTCTTGTAGTAATTTAAGTATTTGTATATTGTTATATAATTTGTATGTTTATTAAGTTACGTATTAATTGTTTTTTTTATTTAATAAGTATTGTGCAAATGTTTACTTTTAGTGTTTATATGTTATTTTTAAGAAATGTAGCGCTTTAGAGACTATGACTCTGTTATGCTATTGTATTTTTTAAGGAATAAGTAAATGAATTTGAATTCTAAGACTTTCGTCAGTAAAGAAAGTTCATTTTCCTTCTGAAATTGTTATTCACGTTAGAAGACGCTATGAATAAATTAATATCAACTTTTACATTTCTTGATGCAAGTTATATTTGTGAATTAACTTCCAAATGCAGAGGTTTAGGTACTTATATCCTTTTATGTAATGTTTTTCAAAAAAAGGCATAACTAAGTTTTATTTTTCCCATATATAAAAAAAGATATCCTAAAAATGTACATTTATATAATTGAATAACTTATACTTGAATATTATCTATTTGATTGTATATCTAGAATTGAGTATTTTTTATTTCGAACTTTAATCACATTAAGAATACTTTTACGAATTTCTATGTAGGCTTCTAATAGAATTTTAAAACTAAAAATCATTTATATAAGCACTCGCTTTTAGAGCATTTACTTGTATGTCAATTTATCTATTTCTATAACTAATATAAGATAGACTAAGTACTAACAAAGAGAACCCTAAGCAAGATAATTTTGATACAATAAAAAACAAATTTCTGTTTGGAGATACACAAGAAGATTTTATATAGTAAATCCAACCATTTATTTTATTTTTGATAGCACCTATAGAACGTAAAAGCGTTGTGTTTATGTATAAGAAAAATGTATCGATATCGTGTCCACTATAATCACTTGGTCACAACACTATAACTGTCAAACTATATCTGACAATGAAGTCGGTTAAAAATAAAAACGGAATTGTATTCTACTAAAAAAAGCAATGATGTTATATGTACTAGATTGGCAGTTTACGGCAGCGACGCGTTGCAACTTCGAAGACGCCTGTGGCCTAATCTGACGTCAGTTGCCTGCTTGACATGTAGTAAGCGTGACGCGCCCTTTAAAATAATTCATAATGGTGAAATTTGCTGTTAAAAATTGTTTATCGCGGTCTGAAAAGGATGATAAAGCAAGTGGCGTTACTTTTCATGAGTTAGTTTGAATAATTTTGATCATATTGTCTAAAATTAAATCAGAAAATAAAATAAATATATCGTCCATTATTTTTGACATCGATGTTGCCAGTAAAGCGATTTAGATTTTTCCCATTTATTTGGGAGTTTAGTTAATTAAATAATGAATGACGGAAGTGTGTGCCGGTAATAGCTGTGAATGAAATTTCGGCAACGTCTGTAATATACTCAATCATTACGAGAAGTATTTTATTAAACTAAGTAATGTTATTTCATCATCGTAATGTGTAATCATCTTAAAATTGTATTAAATTCTCTTAGAATGATATTTTATTTGTTTTAGTAGAGTATGTACCTAAACCTTCTACAACAAACTTATGTTACACAGCGGTGTTTAATCACATTAACACCCTGCAGTTTTATATACAATAGCACACTTTTTATTTTTATTTCTATCTACAGAACGTGTTACTATCTTAGATTTTTATTATTTACTACCTTTTTAAATAAAAATCTGCCTTTTATTCATATCAAAATCTATTCACTACAGCCTTTTCAAAATATTTTCAATGTAGGTACACACACGCTTCCGTTACAGTTTTGTAATAGTATAAATTGAAAGTTTTATTAAATTCTGTTCAGAATATATAACACCAAAGCAATTAAAAACATTTATTCGTTCATTTATTTTGGGGAAATTATTTCGCGCCACTGGCAGCTCTGTCCGTTTTCATGCCAGCAATGTCTTGTCTCACTTCTACGGTAATTAGATAATGACTGGAAGAAAAGAGACAAATATAGTTTACTTTGGCATAATGTATCGGTTTCAAAGCTACGTCTTTTGAACTATCAAGTGGCTACGCATTTCTGAAAATCGTTTGTTGTTATTGCTACTCTAGTATATATAGCTCAATGAAAAAAAGTAAATAATATGATTGTTAGATCTTAAAAGGTTGTATCATAATACACATATAGCAAAAAATAATTAATTCAATTTACATACTTGATTCCTATAATAGTCTAGTCAACAAGTGCCTTTTTGGTCAACTTTTTTCAGCAGTCTCCGAAAATTATGATTGCGGTGTCATTCGATTCGAAAAAAGCACTTGTTGACTAGACTATAAAATACTATTAGAAAAAAATATCACATTTTTTATAACCATTCTTACATTAAGTACCACCCATAAGCAATATATAAAGATGAAATTTCAAATACAAAATTCACAAATCCCCACTGATGGGGAAAGTCAATGGGGATTCCTGGCCATCCTGGCATAACCCAAGGTATACATTTTCATTTTGACATTTCAAATAGAAAATCATTGAATGAGTTTTAAACAACCATATAGATACTTACTTAAATGAAATTAATTTAAAAGTGTGGCCTCTACTGACAGTTTCTAGATTTTTTTGTCCTACAAATATTTTACTGTATCAACATTTCTTGCAAAGGACTTTAGGTGTTTTTTTTTGAGTTTCTAAACCACTTAGTGTGCCAAATCTGTCTCATCTATTCTTTATTATATCTTTAGTCAAAAAAAGTTATTAAGAATAATATTTAACTAATAAAGTTACATTTTTTTTCAGTTTTATTTAAGTATTTAAAGATTACTATTTATATTTTCCATGTGAATGAAAAGAACAGGATCTTCCAAATTTACTATTAAATTATAAAAAATATTATACAGAACAAATCAGAGTTAAACCTTTAATTAGAAAATAAATATTGAAATTGTATTGTGAAAATTAACTGCAATGTAGTTATAATCTCAGACTACAGGAAAAAAGGTTTATTTATTTTATTCTTTATTCCTGTAGTCTGAGGTTATAATATAATAATTCGAATATTATTTAAAGTATGTATTATTACCATTCAGGGGATAATGCTGCCAGAATGTAAGGGCATGCTTTTAGTACAGGGTATTTTTGTTAAGTTTAATTATTTCCTAAGGTTTACTTTTGTTAAGTGTTTTTTAACTATCTTCAAAAATAAGGAGATTCTTAATTCAACTGTGTTTCTTGTGTTTGTTACCTCATAATTCTGTCATTTTTTAAAATATAGGTATATTCAGTAAAACATGGTCACATTATTAAAATCAAATAACATAAATCACCTAAAATTGCTTGTCATATTGCAACAGACATAAACAACCTACCCATAATCCATATAATGCTGGTAATAATGCTGGTTGCATTACCGCGCTGGATAGCTATGGCGATCCTTTGCTCCAATTATGATCCAGAGTGGGGGTATACCAGATAAATAAACTAATTATAAAACATATTTTTTGCCAGAAAATAAATTTGTTTCCAATGATCCCAAACAAATTGGTACAATACTGTTTTTTTTAATTGAAGTTGGTTTCCTAATTTATAATTGTTGATTTGTAGATTTATTAACAAAGGATAAATAATAAAAAATAAAATAAAATATCAATTAGTGTAGGATGTTCGTAGGTTGTGTAGAAACATGTTCAATATATGTTAAAAATTGAACAATGGCTGTGAATTGTTGCTGTTATAAAGAGATCAAATTTGGCTTGGCAATATTTTTAGTTAATAAATGATTTTGAAGTTAAATACTCGCCTTTTATTTGTATATTTTTATTCGCCTATACTTGAAAAACTTCTGTACACATATTTTTACACTTTACAGCTAGGAATTTGACCTACTGGTCAAAAAGGTGCTTTACCATGTGAGAGGCACCTCTATACAGTAGAAGTTCCAAAAATCCACATAAAGCGTTTCACTTCCACATATATTGTGCGGACCATTAACTGTCTGGCTGGAACTCTTTGCCAGAATCCCTGTTCCCTCTGAACTATAACCTCACTGTCTTCAAGGCGAGAGTGGATCGGTTTCTCTTAGGCAAGGGTGCTTCACCATAGATTGCATCATTACTTAACATCAGGTGAGTTTCGATCAAGCACTTGCCTCATCATCATCATCATCCACCTGCCAGCCTGTTCCCTCCCACTGCTGGGTATAGGTCTCTCTCCTGTCATGCCATCTCTCTCGGTCCTGTGCTAATCTAGTCCAGCCCGCGATAGCTGTAATGTCGTCGACCCACTTCCCTAGCCTATCCATCATTAAAAAAAGTCATCTACACTTTGACTGAATGTGGGACATGCAGATTCTGGAATAATGGGCACTCAAGGAGGCTGCCGGAACATGTCATTAGGTGCTTGAATTTCTTTATTATTTTAAGATATGGTATCTAATTCCACGAGTTCTATCACTAATAATATATCACAATACAAAACAGAATTTTCTGATCCACAGTAGAACCTAGATGTAAATACAGTGCAAACTCCATGTAACATCACTCCATTTAACAACAAACTCTCTTAAGCATCGAAATTGGCTTTAGTTGGTTTAGCTTGTATGCCATACAATGATACATTCTCTCCATTTAACAACCACTCTCTATAATGCCATAAAATGTACAGTCCATTCAGTGTTGTTATATAGAGTTTACACTGTACTACTATTTAATTACATCTATTATCGAAAGTCAAAGAGCAAATCGCAAATGCAACAACTGTTGCTTAAGTCCAGAGATAGTATCAAAGCACCAGAGATAGTATTAAATAGATCTTAAATTTAATGTTCTAGATAAGCAGTCAATAAACCATGTCAGTGGCTAATAGGCACCATGAAAACTCTACTCCAGAGCCTGGCCAATTAGTTCACACGGAAAAGACTAGTGATATTGATAATAAAACACCAAAATTTCAATTGACTTAATTTACTCCACAGAAAAACCTTAAGCTCAATACAGACAATGATTCACTCAGTCCACCTGTGTTTGCAACTGGTACACACGTAGTAGAGCCTCATTTCTTCTTCAGCTCGTCTGGTCTGGCCCTGGAAGAATACTGCCTCGCGGTGGTTGCATTTAGGGCACATGTGATCTTTTGTGCGAGGTAGCGTCGGGTCGCTGACGACATCAGGGTTTATATGCGTTAGCTCGTCAACTTCGTGCATAATTTTGTTCACGTACACGCAGTTTGAGTCCGCTAGTTGCTTGTAATCACAATTCCTACAAGCATACAGGAGAACTTTGTTGTTTTTATCCTCGCGCGGGTAAAGCATGTTGTTGCACTCTTGACAAAACTGGATTCCGACGTAACCGGGGCCGCCATCCTTTCTAGCCAAGTTGAGCGTCATGTTTTAGTTATTATAATGCCTGAATCTATGTGTAATTATGTGAGAGAGAGTACAAAATAGTTATAAAACTTGTATGATTCCAGTATTTTCGGTAAAGATGCTTTCGTGAGTAAACAATGGAATGTCAAATAATTTTTGTGACACTGACAGTTAATTGACAACATCATACTTTATAGGCTTTGTACAATTTTGTCATTAAAAAGAATGAACTAAATGAATGATTGCTTGCCGTTTCCGGCTCGACTTAAAATATTTCTATACACTGGCAACTTAAATTGGTGTAGTAAAGTTGTCGTCATTGTATCATTAAGGGCCGTGGTTGGCCGAATCGCGGACAAATTTCTTTTCCCACCCGTAGCCGATTCGTGTCGTGCTATCGCAATGGGTAAGGAATAGTTTTGTGTTAAATGTTTATAAAATTAATTCTAAATTAGTTTCATCAAGTGTGGAATAGTGCAATAATCACTTAAATCATGTAGGAGTGCCATTATTTCTTTTTTAATTGCTGTAATTCTCGAAATACAAGTGCATGCATAGGTGTCAGCCATAGCGGAGACATGTTTTTCTCGTGGTGTAAAATGAATCTATTTCCATCAAGCTCCGCTCGCGCCGGTTGGGAGGTGTAACAAAAGTTTCTCCATTCACGATCAGGCTGGAAGATAACTCGGTGTCGATTTCAGTGAAATGTAAACATAAGTGGTAACCGGCGACATCGTATTTTCAGGCAAACCCCGTGGTATCCGCACTGCGCGGAAGCACGTGAACCACCGCAGAGAGCAGAGATGGGCGGATAAAGAATTCAAGAAAGCTCACATGGGCACGAGATGGAAGGCCAACCCCTTCGGAGGAGCCTCGCACGCTAAGGGCATCGTCCTGGAGAAAGTGTAAGTACGTTTCTCCAATTTTCCATTTTATGTTTGTGCCGCTAACCGCTATGTATTGACTACCTAACAATCTCAAGCATCTAAACTAGCCGTATCCAGTATCATTAAAGTATTCAATGAAGAATCCGAGAAGCAAGAAGACTTCAAGCTTGCTTCCACGCGTGGTATATTCCTGTGAATGTGTTTTTATACTACAATCACAGGATAATACTGCGAGTGGCGGTAATGCCTTTGGATCCTGCTAAAAACTTCGTAAAAGACGTTTGGATTAAACAACTGGTTAAAAATGCGAGTAAGTAAAATGTTCCTAAAGTACCGTTACCCACGCCACCGAGATCCATGGCGTTATTGATTTTACGTGTTTAGGGAAATAACACGCGGGTCAATGAACTCTGAGCGAGATAGGCGCGTGTATTGGGGTGTTTACATTACAAATTGGTTTATTTCGGAGAAAGTTGGTGATTTTTTACACGCTTTATATTAGCTTCACCTGTATGTTTGTTTGTAACAGACTTCTTTGGGCGCGATTTTGACCCACTTTAAACGGCCAGATTTCGTTGAAACTTTGTAGATTTAGTGAGGACCGATGACAATACACTAATTTGATAAATTTATTACATTTTTTTGTATGTTTGTTTGTAACAGACTTCTTTAGGCGCGATTTTGACCCACTTAAAACGGCCAGATAAGCGTGTTTTTTAGTTTTTTTAACTACTATTATTATTGTACTAGAATTTCTTATGTTTACGATACTACTTGTATTACATTTAGGTATTTTCTGGTTTAGCTTAACAACTTAAGCCATACCATTTAAAATACAAATAAATAGGAGGTAGATTAAACATTGACATTGATAAATGTACACTTTTTAAACTTTTAAAAATTTAATTTCAACACAGTGTGATATAGGCATATCAGCATATTGCTGCTCGCCTATAAATCAAATAATAAATAGATTCCTCTTAACATATTGTAATATTTGGTAATTTGGTTAATAAATATGATAATGTAACCCAAATGACATTGTTTATCTATGTATGTTATGAGTCAGTGAGTTTATTTTTAAGTAAATCTCATGTAATTTTAAACTCTAGTGAATATTTTAGACAAAATATATATTTATTCTTAACATACTTAGTTTATGTAGCCAATATAGAAATATGTGATGTAAAACCATTTTAAAAAAATGTGAAATCAACACTTCAGTTTTTTATGCAAGCTTTTTAATAACCAACAAAAATCCACATTTCTTACTATAACTAGTATCCTGTCCCTGCTTCGCACAAGCTTAAAATTTTTTAAAGCAAATTTTTAATTTTAATTTGTAAAGAGAAACAAAATATAGCCTATGTTACTCAGGGCTAATGTAGTTTCCCAATGGTGAAAGAATTTTTCAAACTGGTCTAGTAGAATCAGAGCTTATTTGCGTCAGACAAACTTATCCTCTTTATAATATTGGTAATGAAAAGAACAATTTTATTTATTTTACTTCATCTAATATATTAAAAGGGAAAATTCGACGACCTCGTTGGTGTAAAGGTTACCATGCCAGACTGCTAATCAAAAGGTTCCGGATTCGATTCCCGGCCCGGTCAACATCTTTATGCTTAACTAAATTTGTTGGCTGTGGGTCTGGGTGTTAAATATGAATTTATATATAATATGTATGTATGTATATGCAAAAATCGACTTACACGCGGGTGGAGTCACGCGCAACAGCTAGTACATATTATATTTAGTTTGACCAATTTCGTGTAATTAACAAATGTATATTTCCCCAGTGGTGTAGAAGCCAAGCAGCCTAACTCAGCCATCCGGAAGTGCGTGCGTGTCCAGCTGATCAAGAACGGCAAGAAGGTGACAGCGTTCGTCCCCCGTGACGGTTGTCTCAACCACATTGAGGAGAACGACGAAGTCCTGGTAGCAGGGTTCGGTCGTAAGGGTCACGCCGTTGGTGACATTCCCGGAGTCAGATTCAAGGCAAGTCCTGTTTTAATTCTATTTTTTACACACTTTCTATTAGCTTCACCTGTATGTTTGTAACCAATTTCTTTGGGCGCGATTTTGACCCACTTTAAACGAGGCCAGATTTCGTTCAAACTTTGTAGATTTATTGAGGACCGATGACAATACAGTAATACCCCGACTTACGCGAATTCGGAGTTACGCGATTTAATTTTCTCATCTATTTTAACGTTTTTTGTTTGAAAGCCGCGCACTTCAGATTGTGTTTATACATTTTATTAATATAGTATGTCATATTATCTAGAATTAAATTAAAATTTATTTCCTAAATTATAGTCTCCGGTCCCAATTAAACATACTTTGTATGACTTTATAGGTAGGTATATGCAAAATTGTACCCCGACTTACGCGGATAGCGCTCGGTCCCACCTATCGCGTAACTCCGGGTTATTACTGTACACTAATTTGATAAAATTACGGTTTTCTATAAAAAGCGTGTTTTTTAAACTGTTATTATTACTAACTAACAGTCTGCCTCGGATTGGCACGGGTTGGGCTTATGTTAACTATCTTTATTTTATTTCAAATTACCAATACAATAATCTTTACAAATTTTATTAAATACATTCTACAGCATTCATAAATACAAATTAGTTATTACATATCAAAAAATGAAAAATTAAGTCTATGTCTATAAACCCCTTGCCCAAATGTATGTAGGGCTTATGTTACGAAGTACAAGTTATTATTCTGTGCTTATGTTTCAATATTGGATAAAAATAAAAATATTAGGACACTTCACACACGGCTGGTTAGCCCCATACTGAACCATTTCTAGCTCGTATTATGGTTACTAACACAACTGATATACTACATATACATACATACATACATCTTCAGTAAGAGTCTCTGATATTTGTGGAAAAAAAGTATAGCCTATATTACTAGGGGATAATGTGAAACGGTGAAAGAATTTTTCAAATTGGTCAATTAGTTTCTGAGCCTATTTGCATCAAACAAACAAAAAAATCTAACTTTTCCTCTTCATAATATTAGTTACTAACTTATTAACTCAAACTTGTGTTGAGCCTTTAGCTTGGCAAACTAAGGTGATTCTCCAAGGACAAAACCTTTGGATGGGTGACCATGCACAAGAAAAAAGTAGCAATTTCATCTAGGCACTACTGTAGGCTGGATGACACTAATTTGTAGGTCATGGCTGTTAGTACAAGCAGTAATTAAGTAATTTTAGTATACAATCCTAAATTTTTATCACCAACCCCAATTTTTTATGGCCTTTTTAGTAATTAATTTAAATTTTTCATCTTGCTCGATAGAATGAAATACTTTGAAATGCCGATAATATTGCGTATTCAATGCTTTTTTTTTTTATTACTTCATATTTATAATAATGGAGGATACACTATTGCTTATGACAGCCATTATGGTAAGTTCCACTTGTCGCCACGGGCGGCGCTGTAGTGCTGCTCCCGCTCGCTAGGGATAGGAACCCATAGTCGACTTTATATTTATTTATAAATCGAGTACGACAAATTGGGCGACGTAATAAACTATATATTGTCAGCCATTTTTCCGTACATAAGTTATTTTTATATGTTTTCGACTATTCGCACACCTTAAATAATTACAGCCTAGGTGTTATTCTGGTGTCTAAACTATATTATTGTGAACTTAAATTCCAATCTGTAGATTTTGCGCGAAAAAGGAATATGCACCCATATTAACTTTTGCATTTATATTAGTAGGATTTGTCATATAATCAAATTATATTAAGGCATCTTAATAAAATTTCCTAATAGAAAACTATCACGCTCATTATTATCCTTTTTTTATTGATGAATAAATTTAATAGGCTTACGATTGAACGCAACTTGCCTGATGTTACGCTTGCCTAGAAGATACCTATTTACTCTAGATTTGAAGACCCCCAAATTGTACTTCTCGAGAAAAAGACTCCGGAAGAGAGTTCCAAAGCTTTGCAGTTCTCACAATGAAGGTCGAAGCAAAACGCTTTGTGCGAATCCTCGGAACTTCGACAGTAAATCGGTGTCTCTTCGCTGTACCCCTGCTCAACTTGATGGAGGTGGCTAGCATAGCGAGGATAAAAAAATGCCCTACGACCGTGCAATGTTTTCCTTTACTATAAGTTCGAGATCGACGGCACGTGAGGCAGTATACGTATCACGTAATATTTTTTTGCCTTCCCGCATGTATTATTTTACATTTCTTATGTCAAACAGCTGTTCTCACAATGAAGTTCGAAGCAAAACGCTTTGTGCGAATCCTCGGAACTTCAACAGTGAATCGATGTCTCTTAAAGGGATCCTTAAGTTTTGATGTAAATTTCTGTTCTCATATTACTTTTTTTTGTTGGTTAGGTGGTGAAGGTGGCCAACGTATCACTTCTAGCCCTGTACAAAGAAAAGAAGGAGAGGCCACGATCATAGGCTAACTACACTGTGATAAGGTAACTTTATAGTTTTACTCTTTACATCTAGGCATTTGACCAACAACAACGGCGACAATCCGGCCCAAGGTTTTTTTTTTTTTTAGGCTTGCGCTTGACCCCAACTCCCTGATGTTTATTGATATTGCATTCTAAGATGAAACGCGCTTGCCTAGAAGAAGCCGGTTCACTCTCGCCTTGAAGACAGTTAGGTTGTAGTTCAGCGGGAACAGGGATTCCGGCAAGGAGTTCCACAGTTTGGCCGTCCGTACTATAAACGTGGAAGCAAACCGCTTAGTTCGCATTTTCGGCATTTCCACTGTATAACGGTGTCTCCTAGCAGTCTGGAGCATGCCTAGTCAACAAATGGCTTTCAAGGAGGCTTATGGAACACTGTTAGGTGTTTGATGACAGATTTTTTCAACTTTAAAGTGGATTCTACGCAGGCGAGCACTAGAATTCCTTAGGACAGCTCACTGAATTTTTGATTATTATAATTTTGTGATGATTGCCATACCTCTAGTAAATTCTTTTCTTTTGTCAAAATAAACCCTCAATGAGTAATATAAACTTTTATCTTTTAGTTAAATAATTCTGAATAGTTTGTGTCTTCTCGTTTGTTAACTAAAAAGAAAATTGAAAAACAACTTGCAACCAAAAGTTGTCTTTACCAACACAAATTTACTTTTCTTCATTACTAAGGTTGTCTCAATTTTTTTACCTTTGATGCAAAATCGACAAAGTATATATTTGACGTGTCTAATAATTATTCGTGTGTGTGTGTGCTGGTTAATAAAAAACTGTAAAAAAAAAACAAGATGGCTGACTACAATAACTGTCAGGCGTTTTCAAAATTTTCTATTTTTAGCCGGATCCTTAAAATGATGTTTCATTATTTGCTACTCCTGATTGCCATGACTTTACTATACATTATCTGATTTCAATTCTTGATACATTAAATATATTATTTTCATAAAAAAACCTAAAACTAATTTGTATTTATTTTGTTTCAGTGACCTGGGAGGAGTTCTTTTTAAGTTTACATTTACAAAATGTAAGAAAACTTGTACATAATAAAAGTGTACGACCAATAGCTTTGTTCTTATTTCTTTAAGTAATTCCCTTAGTATTTGTGGTAAGGTTGAGGAATGTGTCAAACTCTGGGAGAGGCCATTGGCCATTGATTAAATCAGCACCAATGGTTTCATAAAATTTGTACTAGTAATACAAAGTATATTTGAGGCCATGAGAACCATAGTGGCCTAATTCGATGACAAGCTTTTTGAGTACCATAGAAAATAAAAACAGCATTTTATACATGCTTTATTACTTTAATGTTTTATTTGACCTATTAATGATCCAATTTAGGCCACTCTAAAAATGATGTAGAACTGGAAAAAATCATAAACTTAATATTGTAAAAAATGGTTAGGCCGCTATGGTTGTCATGGCCTCATTTGTCTATGGCCTTAGCCTCTTAGTGAACGCACAGCAAACTGAAATAGTGCTCTTCACACGAAAGATAAAAATATCGAAATTATACAAACTTCCGTCTTTTTAAAAAAATTACCATTCCCATAGGCGAGTCACATGTCAGACCTTGCTGGTCTGTGGTCTGAATAAGTATATTTTGTATTCATATTATAAAAATCATCTATTACAAATGGCTTTTTTTGAGACTCTGCCAACTGACTGCCAAACGCTCAAATGTCTTCTCCAGATTAAACAAAAAGGAATAAATAACGTACAAAAACTAACGAAAGCAGATTTACATGCGTATGGTTGGCATCATTACCGGTCACTGTGACATCAACTGCCATCAACAGTTCGGGCGACGCACAGCTCTGCACTGTGAGGATGCTAAACAAACCAGCCAGAAGTTCAGCCCGCATCTCAAGATCAAAGTTCAACTTCAGTCAGCTGGCCGAGACACGAAAAGTCATACGCACTGGTCAGACCTTATTGGTCTATGGTACATCAGACTTCTGCTTTGCCATAGAGAATGTAATTTTAGTATCAGTTGAGATACAACATGGAGGTCTCTCTTACTATAAATAAATAAATATTACACATTTCACACAACAAATTTTGGTTAACCCCATACTGAACCATTTTTAGTTCGTATTATGGTTGCTAACACAACTGATTTACTACATATACATACATATTTTATATGGATACATATACACCCAGACCGACAGCCAACAAATTTATAGTTCAGCACAAATATGTTGGCCGTGCCGGGAATCGAACTCGGAATCATCCGATTGGCAGTCCGGCATGGTAACCATTACGCCAACGAGGTCGTCAATAAATAGTATCCATTGCGCATGTCTGAGAAGCGGGGTGTTGAATATACTATGGCGGAACGCTGATACACGGGCGCTCCAGCAAATATATTCGTGAAGAAAACACCAGCCCTTTGATAGCTAATACACATTTATATATTTTGTGGAACTTTTAAGTATCAGCAGCTACCGTTATTAATATACAGGGTATGGTAAGCCGAAAATCCCTTAAAGTACTCTACTTATTATAAAGATTGTGTTCTGAAAGTTTCAGCGGGAAACCAGCAAATTTTTGTTCCAATAAAAAACATGAAAATTATTTTTTATAAAAAAAATAGCACAACCCTAGCTTACTACGATCACCCATTCATTCAAAACAATCAATGAAACAAGATGGCCAAGAGTTGATGACATATTCCGTGAAAAACATCAATTTTATTAATGAGTACCGATTGTTACAATTCTAAATTAAATTTCAAGTAATTATCATAGTCAATTACCAATTTAAAATTGTAATATCTGTTACTAAGCACGTTCCATCCTAGACCGTAATGATTGCTTACCTTCAGGCGAATTACGGCTAAGTGCAAACCCATTCCTTGTAAAAAAAAATAATTTATTTTATTTCGTCTGAATAAAAATGCTTTAAGTACTTTAGGAAGTAATACTTTAGACATTATACAATCAATCTGAATAAAAAAGCAGTAATATATAATGTTTTATTCACTGTCATAATTAAAATGTGAATCAAGCACTTTGATATAATATAAATTTCAAGTAATTATCATAGTCAATTACCAATTTAAAATTGTAATTTCTGTTACTAAGCACGTTCCATCCTAGACCGTAATGATTGCTTACCATCAGGCGAATTACGGCCAAGTGCAAACCCATTCCTTGTAAACAAAAAATGTATCATGTCTGTGTCATTATTTATAGCAAAAAAAATACGAAAAATCACGTTTTTGGTATGGGGAATACCTAAATATTCTTATTTTTAGTATTTGTTGTTATAGCGTCACGGGAAATACGTCATATCTTGCTAACGGTTTCTGAGATATAGCCTGGAGACAGACAGACAGCGGAGTCTTAGTAATAGGGCCCCGTTTTTACCTTTTAGGTACAGAACCCTAAAAAGGGGCTCGCGTTCCATAATAATACCATCTGGCCCAACAGTGGTGGAACAGGTATGCCAGCGAGCCAGGGCTGTGCTTCGTTACTTCAAGGAGCTCGGTTGGCTTGGGTAGGCTGGTAAGGGGGGATGCACAATACGCCCCTAGCGGGATGTCAGTACAGGTCTCATCACCCCCACTTCAAATTAGAATTAGGTACCTAAGTCTTCTTTGTCTGTCTCCAGGCTGTATCTCATAAAATGTAATAGCTAGAAAGCTGAAACTTTCACAGATAGAGTAACTATTTCTGTTGCCGCTATAACAACAAATAATACTTGTTTTGTCTATATAACTAGTCTATATAATATAATAATAATTAATAATTGATTTTGTTAGGATAAGTATGGTAAAGCATGTCCCAAAAATATTTGAATTTCTAGTCCTATTACATGATGTACGACACTCTAATTCAAGTCATTGGAAGGAACTAACCTCCATGACACGGGCGCTCAGTCCAGTTTGAGGGTTAGGGAAAATAAAATATGTAGCTTTTAATGAATAAAAATATTTTGAATTTTGAATAACACATACAGGTGACGCTTAATAGGAATAAAAACAACCATTAAAATAACCATGATTTATTGCTAAATATAATTTCATTGCTCTGATTAGATTACATTACATAGGTACATTGGAAATTACGCTAACTTGTATAACTATGGATAGCTTGTTAAATACGATACAGTATTTTGCCTCTAGGCCTTCGATCAAATATATACCAGATTCAGTGTTGCATACAAACACAGCACAAAAAATATTTCAATTCAAGTCATCCTTACCACTGTATCTTAATGTTGAGTTTCGACTAGTGCTGATATAAACATAAGCTATCTTGCTCCGCGATAACAGCTATAAAATGTTATGACCGTACGCAGTGAGTGTTAGAAAATTCAACCGTATTACTATAGTAATAACGCTTAAATTCCTCAAACTCGAATAAGACCACACTCTTACTTGTGGTCTTATTTTCCTTGCCGTTTTTAGAGACATCACCTTATATCTAGTACATTTTTGATCGAAGCTCTAAGCACATTATTTTTGCATTCTACATTATAATTATTCTACCAGGCAAGATTATAAACTATATTTGCATTAAGACACTATACTAGAACTATCATTGAAAGAATGAGTTAACAGCTGAAATAAATCAAACTCAAAATATTATTTTATAAAAATAATAATAAATATTAGGACACATTTCACACAGCTCGTTAGCCCCATACTAAACCATTTCTAGCTTGTAATGGTTGCTAACACAACTGATATACTACATATACATAATTTATAATATATATTTAACACCCAGACTGACAGTCAACAAATTTAGCAGCACAAAGATGTTGGCTGCGCTGGGAATCGAACCTGGATCCTTCTGATTGGCAGTCTGGCATTGTAACCATTATGCCAACGAGGTCGTCGAAAGTTGCTAGTGTGTAGGTCTGTATATATCAGTTGTGTTGGCAATCATAATACAAACTAGAAATGGTTTAGTATGGACCTAACCAGCTATGTGTGACATATGTTTAAATATTTATTTATTTAATTAATTAAAACTTTGAAACTCATTCTTTCAGCTGCAGGTTTCTTATTTACTCACTGTGGTAAGGTTAGTAGGTAAGAACTTTATTTATAAGTTAAGTGTCTTTTTATAATGTATTAGAGGGTGCAAATTAAACTGGTGCTTAGCGAAGAAGCTTAATAATATTATTATCTTACATATTAGTTTTACTTATACATACAATTATATATTTATTTAGTTAAGTCGATGATATGGCCAAATCCTGAGTTTAGTTTTTTTCGTTATCATAATCATAAATAGTGAAAAATATTGAAAAACCTGTACCATTGTTGTATGGGAGCCTTAAGTATCTTATATATAAAATCTCCATGTCACAATGTTTGTTACCGTACTCCTCCGAAAAAGCTTGACCAATTTTTCCCAAATTTTATATGCGTATTCAGTAGGTCTGTGAATCAGCTACTATTTTTCATACCCCTAAGTGATGCAAAACAATGTTTGTCGGGTCAGCTAGTTAATTTTATAATTTACTTCTAATACATACAATTTAAACTAAATTATAAAACAAAATAAGACCACAAAACTAATAAAAGAAAACACTGGACAGGAAAGACACCCATAACGCTTGTGGTATAGCGATTTATTACAAAATTTAATACATAACCAGCTGACCCGGCAAACGTTGTTTTGCCTCACTTAGGGGTATGAAAAATAGATAGTGAAGCTTACCTATATAACACGTTCGTAGATTTACCATAGCAGCGCCATCTATTGATTACTTACTCAACCCAGTCGAATGGTATCGACATCTGTTAGAATCATTAGGAGTTAACAGATAATTGTGACTGTCAAATAATAACAGATAATAATTAGCAATAAATTAAAATTGCGACTATAATTTGAGATTTAAACTATCCTATCTCTCAAGTTGGATCGAACTGCACATGGTGTGAGAATTTTATTATAATCAGTTAAGTGGTTTAGGAGTCCATTGGGGACAAACATGGTGACACGAGATTTATATATATTAAGATTTAGTAATTCTGTGAATGTATAGAGGGTCTACCAAATGTTGTTTTATTTGCCCATATCATCAACTTAATAAAAATATAAATTTACAATAAAACGCATAAGAAAAAAAAGGATTTAAACAAAATTACTTTTTTATGGCATTTTGCTATAAACGTTCTCTTATAAATTCAATGATTTTTTCCGTTATCTTTCTACATTCGTAGGAGAAGAAAAGAACTAAAATAAATCTATTATAAATACAAATAGAGTGTAAACTCTATATAACGACACTGGAGGGACTGTGCATTTTATGGCGTTATAGAGAGTGGTCGTAAAGAATGTATCATTTTAAGGAATACAAGCTAAACCATCTTAAGCCAATTGATTTAGACGTTTTAGAGTTTGTCGTTAAATCGAGAGACGTTACATGGAGTTTACACTGTACTTCAAGAATAAAAATAGCTAATCTATGGTTTTTTTGTGAGTTTCACAAAATCTCTAAAAACCATAGATTCAATTGTTTATTGTTTTTTTATTTATTCATATTTACTCTATGGTATGCACAATACAATACATTTCTATTCACTATAAAGAATAGCAGCAACGGTTGACGTCGTTTTTCCTAAAGATTAGGCTTTATTTAAAGCAATTAATTTACTAGATTTATTTATTGGATTATTCTGATTTTTTTCTCAGTCTATGCCACACTCTAAAAATATTTCGATCTGTAGAATAAAGGTTCAGATGGAATATTAATTAGCCAATTGCGAGTCGGACTCTCACATAAAAGGTTCTTTAGGGCCAGCAAACTAGAATAAACGGAAGAGTAACTCCATACAATTGCAGCTAAGAATTTGGATCTATCTACGCACACAATTATACTGCTATCCCAACGAAACACACACACACAAAGCTCGCACGCGATTAGTGCCGTGCCGCACCATGTGACGCCACGCGGGCGCGCGGGTTGCTGTTTTGCCCCGCCCACCGCGGTATTTTACGATTAAGCGTGGAACGATTTTATCGCCCAAGTTACTATTCTATTTATTCTAGTTCGCTGTTTAGGGCGTATAACGTGTCTGCAGTGGTTTCAAAAAATATCTTAAGTCCAGGGTTTTGCCGATTTTATATAGCGGGCTACAGCTTAGTTTTCCTTCAGGATTATTATTCGTATAAGCTAAGTAGCTAGGCTCTGGTGTCGAGAGTTTTCAATCCGCCCAAAGGCCTTTAAATAAAATAAAATAAATATTAGGACTCATTTCACACACGGCTGGTTAACCCCATACTGAACCATTTATAGTTTGTGTTATGGTAGCTAACACAACTGATATACTACATATACATATATATTTTATATAGATACATATTTAACACCCAGACCCACAACCAACAAATTTAGTTAAGAACAAATATGTCGGCCGGGCCGGGAATCGAACCCGGAACCTTCTGGTTAGCAGTCCGGCATGGTAACCGTTGCGCCAACGAGGTCGCCTTTGACTTGGCATAGCGAATGCTTAAACTCATTCTATAAGCCGAGTCCAACAATATATATAATATAATGTAGATATAGACCTACAAAAAGCCAAGTTTTCAGGCGGCTTGAAAATTCGCGACACCAGAGCTTAACCACTAAGATCATACGAAGAAAGCGACCTACTAAAATGTCCTGTCAAATTTTACTAAACATTTTGCTTTTATCAGTATATAAGCCCTATACATTTTTATTTTTAATTCACGATTTTTTAATTTACATACATATTTTACATTACCACCGTAGGGTATTTGCAATAAACGCTGTACCGTTTGTGATTGGATTCACAACGTGTGGCGTCGGCCGCGAAGGGAAGGCGGCGGGTTTGCGCCTGACTGATTGCCGTGCGCACGCGCCGATATCTGAAACGATAAATCAAACTAATATTATCAAGAGTATACGGCGCAAAAGTAGCACCAGAGAGTGAGAAATTAAAGAGTGGAAGGTTAGCGTGGTATGTGTTTTTTTTTTACTCTGAATTGGCCAGCGCTTGACCACAATTCACCTGATGGTAAGTGATATTGAGGTCTACGCTGGATCACGCTTACCTAGAAGTAACCGGTTCACTCTCGCCTTGAAAATCGCTAGAATGTAGCCATTGGGGAACAAGGAATTCCAAAGTTTGGCGGTTCGGACAACAAAGGTGAAGGCAAAACGCTTTGTGCCTTGGGCACCTCAACCGTAAAGTGATGCGTAGAGGCCTTAAAATATAGAAATATTAACAAATGTTTAGGAGATGCATGTCACTAGGAGATGTATGGAAATGGAAGTGCAAGGAAGAAGGGCAAGAGGCCGAACGAAGAAGACATGGATGGAGTGTGTGAATGAGGACATGAGAGAGAAAGGAGTGAATGTAGAGACGACGGCTGATAGAGGAGAGTGGAAGAGGAAAATTTGCTGCCGACCCCACCTAGTGGGATAAGGCAAGGGAGAAGAAGAAAAAGTTATGAAGAATACACGGCAGTGTAACTTACGTCGATAAAGAAAACATTCGAATTTTCTTGTGCACATATACAGCTAAGCATTTCGCCTAGCTGTATATACGTGTATATGAGTAATACAGATAATACACACGTCACGTGTGTTTGTGTATATGTGTAATACACACATCTCGTTTGTGTTTACGTGTATACGTGTAATACAGATAATACACAAGTCATGTGTGTGTACGTGTACTTGTGTAATACATAAAATACACAAGCCACATGTGTGTGTACGTGTACATGTGTAATACATATAATACACGCGTCACGTGTGTACGTGTATATGTGTAATACAGATAATACACACGTCACATGTGTACGTGTATATGTGTAATACAGATAATACACACGTCACATGTGTACGTGTATATGTGTAATAGAGATGAGACACACGTCACGTGTGTTTGTTTATGTGTACGTGTATATGTGTAATACAGATAATACACACGTCACATGTGTACGTGTATATGTGTAATACAGATAATACACACGTCACATGTGTACGTGTATATGTGTAATAGAGATGAGACACACGTCACGTGTGTTTGTTTATGTGTAATACATATAATACACGCGTCACATGTGTACGTGTATATGTGTAATAGAGATGAGACACACGTCACGTGTGTTTGTTTATGTGTACGTGTATATGTGTAATACAGATAATACACACGTCACATGTGTACGTGTATATGTGTAATACAGATAATACACACGTCACATGTGTACGTGTATATGTGTAATAGAGATGAGACACACGTCACGTGTGTTTGTTTATGTGTACGTGTATATGTGTAATACATATAATACACGCGTCACGTGTGTACGTGTATATGTGTAATACAGATAATACACACGTCACATGTGTACGTGTATATGTGTAATAGAGATGAGACACACGTCACGTGTGTTTGTTTATGTGTACGTGTATATGTGTAATACAGATAATACACACGTCACATGTGTACGTGTATATGTGTAATAGAGATGAGACACACGTCACGTGTGTTTGTGTATATGTACGAGTATATGTGTAATACAGATAATACACACGTCACGTGTGTTTGTGCACGAGTATATGTGTAATATAGATAATACACAAGTCACGTGTGTTTGTGCTCGAGTATATGTGTAATATAGATAATACACACGTCACGTGTGTACGTGTATATGTGTAATAGAGATGCGACATACGTGACGCGCGCGAGAGTGCGCGGGCTAGGAGTGCGGCGGGTAGTCCATGGTCTTGATGTAGGCGACGGCGGCGGAGAACTGCGTCCACCAGTACAGCGGCTCGCCGGACAGCGCCGCGCCGCCCCACGCAGACACCAGCTCCAGGCTCGACAGCAGGGACGGCGGGTTCACCTGCACAATACATTTCATATTGATAATAGGCTACAGGCACCGATATAAAGTGGAAATGCCGAAAATCCGTACTAAGCGATTTTCTTCCACATTTATTTTTTTATGTTTTATTTTTTTATAGTTTATTTATTTAGCACGAAATACAGGGGTGAAACGTACTATGAGTAATTAAATACTAAAATATAGTTAAGTCTTAGTGTACGTTTTGCCATATCCACTGCGCCCCGCGCTAAGTATCATATGATCCTGTTATGCGGGGGTTATATTGTCGCGTAAATGTATATTAGTGTTTGTCTGCCTACCTGCGCCCTGTCATACGCGCAGGACGTCACCGCCAGTCGCAACAGAATACCAGCGCCGGCATTTGCTGAGTTGCGACTGTGTTGCGGCAAACTATGTACTCTTATTTCCTTAATTTATACGACTGTTAAAGGTTTTGTGTTTGCCAAAATAAAAAATATTTTTCTTTCTTTCTTTTCTTTATAGTATGGACGGCCAAACTTTTCAAATTTAAAGAAAGAAATTAAAAGAGTGGAAGATGCGCGGAAGCGTGGTTTGGGAATGTGATGCGTAGAGATGAGATGCAGGTTACTAGGAGATGTATGGAAATGGTAGGGTAAGGAAGAAGGGAAAGAGGCCGACCGAAGAAGACAAGGATTGAGTGTGTGAATGAGGACATGAGAGAGAAAGGAGTGAGTGTAGAGACGACGGCTGATAGAGGAGAGTGGAAGAAGAAAATTTTCTGCCGACCCCACCTAGTGGGATAAAACAAGGAAGAAGAAGAAGACGACCAAACTGTGGAACTTATTGCTGGAGTCCCCGTTCCCACTGAAATACAACCTTACTGTCTTCAGGGCATGACATGGTTGAGGGTGGCACAAGACCGAGACGAATGGCATACACGAAGGGAGGCCTATGCTCAGCAGTGGGCGATAGAGGGCTGAAAATTATGATGATGAATGATGTCTTCAAGGCGAAAGTGAACCGTATTCTTCTAGGCAAAAGCGCTCCATCCTAGACCGCAATATTACTTAACCTCAGGTTGGTTGTAGTCAAGCGCAAGCATGTCATTAATAAAAATACACTAATAAACATAGACGCTCAACTTCTTGTAGGAAAATCGTATTTGTGTATCGTTCCTTACACGTAGCGCCATCAAATCGTTTATTAACGTTACGGCATCGCACCGTACTGGCCAAGTCAATTTACAATTATTTAATAAAAAAAATGTATTTTATATATACATAGATTCATGACAAATATTATATAACTTAAAATATGACATAACATATAAAAAGATGTATAATAATAACGCTATTTATATCATCCATTGGAATCGTTCAAAATTATAATAAAAAAATTATGAGACTTTGCTACGAGAAGGAAGAATCTGTTATTGTTTGCGACATAAATTCATTAAGTGAGTAAAAAGGGTGCTTCTCAAGAAAGTGTTTAATTTTGCGTTTATAATCGCTATATGTCCGTTCAGAAACGCTTCGTGGCAACTTATTGAACATACAAATTTTGGTATGTATCCGTATTTTCTTGAAACAACTTCACTCGGATCACGCAATCTATTTTCGTCACTATGCGACTGCAGCGCGGTACTTAGTAGTATTTGGCGGTAGCTAGACTGCACGCTCGATTTGCAGCGCCATCTAGGTTTCCATCGGTAATGTGGGGCGTCGTGTTGTCACGTACCTTAATGATGACGTAGACGAGGACCGGAGTGAGGTCGTCGGCGGAGGGCGCGCCGCTCTCAGACAGCCCCAGCACCGCCATCAGTGACGTCACGCAGCGTGACACGCACCACACCTGCCATCATTACACATTTATAGAAAACTAGCTGACCCGGCAAACGTTGTTTTGCCTTAAAAATAGATATGCAGTAGCCGATTCTCAGATCTACTGAATACGCATATAAAATTTGGTAAAAATCGGTCAAGCCGTTTCGGAGGAGTACGGTAACAAACACTGTGACACGGAAATTTTATATATAAGACTAGGCTGTTGCCCGCGGCTTCGTTCGCGTGTAGGTCGCTTTTTTGGGTACCCTCTCTCTCTCCCCTGGCAATAGTTTTCATAAATTTAATTTAACCATTTAATAAACTGAAATTTTCAAGAGTTTAACTTGATAAATAAATTATTTTCCATACAAACTTTCACCCCCCATTGCAAACCCTTAATTCACCCCTGGCAAAAAAAAACCTTGATACTATTATTTTTAATTTTACAAAAACTATACATGTTCCAAATTTCATAGCTAGAAGTTCAAAAACAAAGAAGTTTCATACAAAAATTTTTACTCCTTTTCACCCTCTTAGGGGTAGAATTTCCAAAAATCCGTTCTTAGTACGTGTCTACATACTAAAACAAATACGCCTTCCAAATTTCATACTCCGAGGACCAGCCGTTTGAGCTCTGCGTTGTCTATAGACGAATGAATGAGTCAAGACAAAGATTCTTATAGTATAGTAGATAACTAGCAAACCCGGCGAACTCCGTTTCTGAAAGGCACTAGCCTCCAAGGCACGGCCGCGTCCAGTTTGAGGGATAGTGAATAAGTTTAAATGTACAATTTAAAACAAATAATATATTTTAATTTTTTTTTCGCCACTGGTTGTTTTTCCTCCTTTTCTGTTGAATTTATCCCTGAATTGTGTTTGCTACAAACCTCACGGCGCCCGAGACCTTTCCAACGAATGTAAAGCCGTGGAAATCGTTATTCGTTATAAAAATATAGTAAAAAAAATACTTAAAAATTACGTTTGTGAATGGGAGCTCACTTCAAATATTTATTTTATATACATTTTATAATTTAATTTGATAGCTAATATACATTTATGTATTTTGTGATAATTTTAAGTGTCAAGCAACTACCGTTTTTAATATGTAGCCACAAAATGCGAAAAAAACACATTTATTGTATGGGGCCTGAATATTTTCATTTATTTTTCTTTTTTAGTATTTGTTGTTATAGCGGCACGGGAAATACATATCTTGTGAAAGTTTCAGCTTTCTAGCTATTACGGTTTCTGAGATACAACCTGGACACAGACAGACAGCGGAGGCTTAGTAATAATAGAGCCCCGTTTTTACCTTCTAGGTACGGAACCCTAAAAAATATCGGACATGTTATGGATGACTATCATGGGGCCACATGATAACGAGTCTACCTTGTCTCGGAGCGTCCTGTAGACCGCCAGGTGGAGTTGCTGAGCGCGCGTGTAGGACGTAACTTTCGATCAAATATATACCAGATTCAGTTTTGCATACAAACACAGCCCAAAACATGTGCATGAGGTTACTATACTATTGTGTCTATTACAATATAAACAAAATATGTTTCAATTCAAGTCAACCTTACCATTGTATCTTAAGGTTGAGTTTCGACTAGTGCCGTAATAAACATAAGCTATCTTATATAATATGAAATAACAGCTATAAAGTTTTATGACCGTACGCAGTGAGCGTCAGCAAATTCAACTGTATTACTATACTAATAACGCTTAAATTCCTCTAGCTCAAATAAGACCACACTCTTACTTGTGGTCTTATTTTCCTTGCCGTTTTTAGAGACATCACCTTAAATCTAGTACATTATTGATCGAAGGGCGTAACACACAGAAAATATTGCTATACTACAGCTAGGCACTTAAAAAATTTTTTTTGAGTGTTAAAATCGGATATGATATGGATAACTATCATAGGGTTACATGATAACGAGGTTACCTTGTCTCGCGGCGTCCTGTAGACCGCCAGATGGCGCAGGTGTTGCTGCGCGCGCGGGTAGGGCGCCGCCCACGCGTGCGCCGGCGGCAGGGCAGCCGCGCCCGCCCCCGCCGCGTTCAGCCGTCTGATGTGCTCACTCAGCACTCTGGGTAATCATAATAATAACACTTTCATTTCACACTTTGAGTTTTTTTTTATTTATTTTTTATTTTTTTAAATATTAGGACACATTCACACACGGCTGGTTAGCCCCATACTGAGCCATTTCTAGCTCGTATTATGGTTGCTAACACAACTGATATACTACATATACATATGTATGTACATATTATATAAATACATATTTAACATCCAGACCCACAGCCAACAAATTTAGTTAAGCACAAAGATGTTGACCGGGCCGGGAATCGAACCCGGAACCTTCTGATTCTGACCGGCATGGTATCCTTTACGCTAACGAGGTCGTCATCGATCCATATTTTCACATTGATCACAACTAATAAGTTCGTAAACTTTTTTTTAACGTGAGGAAATGCATTAACGCATGCCCACCACACCCGGGGAGGTGGGTGGGGTATGTCGGGCTCGATGCCAGAAGGGCATCACTACCGACTAAAACCTCACGATGGCCTCCTCACCGGAAAGGGCGGGGTGAGGTTCCGTAGGTTCAGGAAGTATCTCAGATTTTTTTATCTGCTGATGTTTATACGCACTGAATACGTCTGCCGTTATCAATATAAGTTTTTAAGACTATGATAAATAAAATATAGTCTGGCAAACGAAACATGAGACTCGAATTATTTGCAAACTTTTTATATGGCAATGCTATAATAATGTCAACGTCAATATCCAAAACAAGATGGCGTGTTGTTACGATTTTGTTAAAGACTAATTACTCAGCGAAAAATGAAAAAAATCATCAAAAGTGGAGTACGGGAGTTGTTGTTCCGCATGATCTCAAAGTATCATAAAAAACAACAAGAAAAAGAATTGAAATTCGGCGTAATTTCAACGAAAACAAGTTTGTTTACATGTGGTGTTTGATTTCTTAGGCTAGTACGACGCTACTAAGTTGATACTTTGTTTTAATTCGTATTTACTATATATCTTTTTGCATAAAGTAATTATCTATTTTGATTCACATTCTTTTATCATTAGTCAAAACCTTCCCACCTTCCTAATAATGCATTTTGGTTATTTATCATACCATAAAATGTTACATTGTAATTTTAACACATTTTTTTCTTTAACAGGTTTTTTCTTAACCTGGATTCTGCCATTGAGCTGATATAAAGTTTGGGTAAACGCAAAGTGTCAAGTGAAAATATTGCCTTGTCTGTCTTGTGGTGTTGAATCATAAAAAGTGATTAAGGAGACATTTGGAACCATAACTCCAGAGAAGTGGAAGAATAATATGACTGATAATGTAATATATAAAGTATTACTTCCTAAAGTACTTAAAGCATTTTTATTCAGACGAAATAAAATAAATAATTTCAAAGTATCAAATTAGTTTATTCCAGGTATTTCATATTAGTTTTGGGGTTGCTATACTCAGATTTTTTAAATTTGCCGCTCTTTTCCAGGGTCATGTTTCAATTGCCAGACTATATATTGATGGCAGATTTGGTCAATTAATTTCCAAAAAAATTTTTTTTACATTTTCATAATTGTCTGTCACAATGTTAAACGTGTGATAATGGTCTACCATTGTTATTTTCCATTAATAACAATAATATATTATCAAATATCAAAACGGCAGATGTGGTCAAATGCAAATACAAAATTTTATTTATTTGACAAAATAATTGTTACAAATATATAAATAAATCCAAAGGCTTCCGAACTAGTTCAGAACTGTATGACGGAAGCCGATGTCTTCTCCCAATCGTAGGTATAGAAATGCATTTATATAAAGCCAAAAATCGATACCTGTGTTACCTGCGCACTAGCCGCGTCCACCACTTAGGTCTTCGTGAGTCTCCATCTCATGTACAGTAGGTATAGGGGCCTCAATGTACAAAAACCCAAGTCTGGTCAAGATGTAACTTATTGACTCAGGCGTTACTTTGCGGAAATCCATTGTAAATAGAAGACAAAATTAAATATCTAGTGTACTTCCGCTGTGATCCGCAATCCAAATTAAGACAAGTACAGGAAAAATTAACTAAGATTAATTAAGATTAACGTTACCTATCACAATTCGGAAATTCTTAACTCTACACGTGTTTCGCCTAACCGCAAGGCATCATCAGGAGATGCTGACTCTTCAAAAGACAAGTCGAGAGTCCGACTCTTAATTAATCTTAGTTAATTTTTCCTTTACTTGTTTTAATTTGGATTTCGGATCACAGCGGAAGTACACTAGATATTTAATTTTGTCTTCTATATACATACAGATATCCTGTCACTGGCTCTTAGGCTAAAACTTCGTTCCAATAAAAAAAAAATGTAAACAAATGAATAAATACTGACTGATCGCGCGCGATGTCCCCGTCTCCGTTAGGGAACAGCACGTGCAGGTAGAGACGCGCGAACGCCGCTCGCTCCACGGTCAGTTCCACCGTCTCCAACACGTGGGGTGATGCGCCTGCGCAAGCGAATACAGACCTTAATGCAACGATATAAAGCTTATATGATTGCTAATGCTACAGAAACACCAACGTTGGAGGATACAAAAATTATCTAGAATATGTAAGCTTTAATATTTATTGTCATACCTAGTCGGAATAATAATAATGTTTATTGAACTAAAAAGACTTACAAACTACAAAAATACATGACTTATAAATTAATTTACAAAATAGTTGAACTAAAACATATTTAATGCTACTGAGAAAGTTTTACAATTGAGCAATATATGACCAACAGCTCTCACACTGAGATTATTAATCTCGTGCTGTGTCCTTCAGAGTACAATTTAAATAATGTAATAAAAATAATAAATATTAGGACACATTTCACACACGGCTGGTTAGCCCCACACTGAACCATTTCTAGTTCGTATTATGGTTGCTAACACAACTGATATACTACATATACATACATACATATTATATATAAATGCATACATATTTAACACCCAGACCCACAGCCAACCAATTTAGTTAAGCACAAAGATGTTGACCGGGCCGGGAATCGAACCCGGAACCTGCTGATTAGCAGTCCGGCATGGTAACCTTTACGCTAACGAGGTCGTCAACGTAACGTTGGAGTATAAGAACATCTAGTATTTAATTTTTTTTTATACAGACTTTAATGCAACGATTTGGGTTCTATGATTTCTTAAGCTACAGAAACACCAACGTCGGAGGTTAAGTACTTCTAGTATTTAATTTTTTTTTATACAGACTTTAATGCAACGATATAAGGCTTATATGATATCTTATGCTACAGAAACACAAACTTTAGACGAAAACAAAACTATCTGGTAAAAAAAAATTGCAAGTAACAAAGACTCATACATAGTTAGAGAAAATATACCTACAATGTCAAAACAATACAATTATAAGATGTCAAAATATTAAATAAATATTGAGAATTAAGATTTACCATTTACTAATTAATAATAAATTAAACGATTTACAATTTACTATTAGTTTTTAATCTTATTGTATTTTATTAATTCTGAAGTATATAACCAGTTAAATTTTTATTAATAATAATAAATCAATATTAGGACACATTTCAAACACGGCTGGCTAGCCCCATACTGAACCATTTCTTTTATTGTTTGTTTTATGGTAGCTAACACAACTGATGTACTACATATACATACGTGCATATTTTATATATAGATACATATTTAACACCCAGACCCACAGCCAACAAATTTAGTTAAGTACAAAGATGTTGGCCGTCCCGGTGGTAATCGAACCCGTAACCTTCTGATTGGCAGTCCGGCATGGTAACCATTGGGCCAACGAGGTCGTCTAAGTCAAACTAATATATGGCAGTAATTTTATTTGCTACGATTTGATCGAAAAGAACCTACCTTTACGCCAACGAGGTCGTCAAATCATGAATAAAGATTCAAAATCAAATCAATTTATTGCGAATATTAGTGGTATAGTTACAGACAGGTTTGGGTTGAGAAAAAAAGTGCACCATATTCTGCCTACCCGCGTGCAATAATAGTCTATCATAAAACTTAAAGCTAATTAAATATACTTGTACATTATAAATTATTTAGATTAGTATGTCATTTATTTATAGTCTAGTATAAATTCCCAAAGAGATGTTCGATAAAAATTCGTCAATAGTATAATATGTTTTGCTTACCAGAAAGTCATTGAGTTCTGTTTTAAAATTATTTAAGTTACAATTGGACCTAATTTTTTATCCTGAGCATACACGTACCTTCCCAGGAGGGGTCCGCGCGTACCTCAGCCGTGATAGCTTTGATGCTAGCTGTCAGTCTCGTCGCTTTCTCATCCATAAGTTCGCCCCCTGCAATGAAACACTATCAGTTATTGTCCTACTTTTTTTTTGACACATTCACACACGGCTGACTAGCCTGAACTGAACCATTTCTAGCTCGTATTATGGTTGCTAACACAACTGATATACTACATATACATACATACATATTTTATATAGATACATTAACACCCAGACCCACAGCCAACAAATTTACTAAATTAAATAGGTTGTTACTTTCATATAACCCGTCTATACTTCATGTCGATTGAATATGGTCAGTTTATTATTATCTCACAGTATAAAATGTTTACTTAGTAAAAGATGTTTGTTAACATAATTTATAGCTTCTCGTGACGGGTACAGTGGCCGGCAAACATCTTGAGCAAAGACCTTGAGTGCGCAGTAGACGATTTTAAGGTATCATTGGTGGTAGGAGAGGTGCGCGGGGGCATTCTGTCGGCACGCGGCCCCGCGATTGGCCGATCAGTTTGCCGCTGTCCCCCGCGCCGCGCGTTCGTCCCGCTAGCATCTGTACTAGCATCGACTACACTTGCGTGCAGTTTTAATAGTCTATTTCGAGTTTAGAAGTTTTGTTGTTAAAGTTTTATATTCATTTATATTATTGTTACTTTGTTTTTTTATTTTATTGTGTTTATACCTACTTAAAACATTTCTGACTATGCCGCCAAAACATAACACAGTTCTGAAGAGACAAGCTAGTAAAATGATGTATGATGTGTATTGCTTCCTTAAACAGGAATATACAAAACAAACGGAAACTATAAAAAAGACTGCGGAAGCAACTAAAATGTCTGTTAGTACCGTAAAAAAAAAACATAAGAGAAAGCAAAGACTCGGAGTTGCTTACCGTATTTAGGACACCAGGCAAAAAAAGATCTGAGAATTGTAATTTTTCAATGTAGAATGTGTAATATTAATTTTATTGCGTAAAATAAATATTTTTTGTATAAACATTTTGTTTTTATGAAGAATTTCACAATATTTATTTATATATATTTTTTATATTTCAACAATGACCAATAAAATATGTCCGGAAGTGTACATGCGCGAACTTACCCCCTCTACGTCGACTTTTGCTCAAGTTGTTTGCCGGCTATTATACTTTAGTCCTATTTTGTTGACAATGTTGTACGCTCTTATCGCGTCAGGGAAAAACGTTTTGGTAACCGAAGCTTGTTTTTCTTTATTTACACGAAACAAACGGTCACACTTACTAAAAACGTTGGATATACGTCCAACGGGTTTCAACGCATTACGAGTGTCTTCATCGGGGACGAGCTGCACACGGACTGTCACCGACGAGATCCGCGCACAGACTGGCCCGGCGCATGTTGCGCGGGAGCGTCAGCGACCCGCGCGTCCCGCACCCCGCGACGCTCCGCGCGCGCCACAGCCCTTTGTTCCCGCGCAGATAACATAATATGCCTTGTTTTTCTTGTTTGTACATATGTAATGTTAACGTTACCGTTGTGCCTGGCGTGCGAGGCGGCGGCGTGGTGCCGCGCGAGGCGCCGCATCGCGTTCCCCCGCTCCAGCTGGTCGAGCACCCGCGCCGCGGCGGCTGCGCGCGCGCACCACGCGCACTCCGACCGGACCTGACCGATCTGTCTGCAACGTACAGGCGCGCGTCAGATTGTGTATGTAAATAATATCGTGAAATGTACACTAATTTTGTGTAATACAAATACAAATCATTTAATGATAACACCAAAGTTACAAGTCTAATAATATCGCCGTCCCCGGAGAATAAAATGATAACTGCCATTATCTTCATTTTAGTGTTATTTCATTTTTGATATCTGTGGGTGCTGATACATCTGCTAAATTTTTTTCGTGACTCTAATACTGTTATTTACGGAAATATAAAAAATTACAATGTTATTCGAGTATTAGACCCATGCCTAAATTTACAAGAATATAATTGTATTGTTATATTATCAAAATATTTTTAGACTTATACGTATGACAAACAGTCATGAAGTTATATTCTCGTAAAAAAAAATCGATTGGATAATGATAATAGCAGTTATCATTTTATTCTCGTACAAAACAATCTGTGCGCTTCGTATAATGTTCTGTTAGTAAAACTATTCGTGGTGCAAAACATATTGTCATGCTATGCTTTCACTTAGAAGTTATGGAAATAGTTTGAAATGGCAGCTACAAAATTGGCAGGGATTCTCTCGAAGTGTTATTGTTTATTTACACATACCTTTATTCAAAACTTATTCAAATACATGCAATCAAGGACAATAAAACAGAGCTGCCCTCAAAAATAAATCAAAATAAAATATTCTATAATGACAATCAGTCGTCATTCTCATATTATAGTACTATTAATATACGATGTTGATGTTGAAAAAAATAAACAACACCATCTAATAAAGCCATTGGCTTAGATGTAACATCCAATAATATTTCCGATAGTATATTGTCGAAACAAACGGTCACTGATAATATTATGAGCAAGATACCTAAAAAACAATATTATTAAAAGGTAACACAGCGGTTTCGCACCCTCTCATTAAAAGTGCACTTCTGTATACTAATACTATATACGGGGGTTGCACTCAAATCTCGCTTCTGTCCACCACCATCTTGAGACATACACCTATTGTTTCTTGCGGAGACCCAAATGAGATGTCCGTCCGACGTGTCGTACCTTTCCTACCCAGGGTACACCCTGAAGCACAACTTCAAACCACGCGCGGGCGTATGCTTATACGCCCGTGATGACATCTGTTTTCTGCGTCTCCGTAAATTTGAAGATCCCAGCTTCACGGTGCTATGGGTACTGGTGGACACAGGCGTGGAGAAAATTCTCTATGCCTATGGCTACCGGTCGCACAGCGAAGATTTGGAGACAACTAGACTCATTGACTACCTCAGCGAGAGGGCGGGTGAAGCTCAACAGGAGTGCCCGTCGGCTCAGCTTGTGTTATTAGGGGACTTTAACGGCCATCACCAGGAATGACTGTATCCATACCTAGTCACCAACCATGCTGGACGAGAGACTAGGAAACTTTCCCCGTACGTTAGATCTCACCCAGCTGGAGGCAAGGAGCCACACGGGTACCCGACGTTGACTCTCATACACCTTATTGCTAAGGCCTTCTGTTAACAACTGATCCAGACCGGTACTCAGTACTCAGTCGATCCGACCACTGTTTGGTGAAGTCTGTATTTGCCTACTCCCTGCCAGATCCTAGCCCAAAAGGCTCTAGGCGGCTGTGGCGATACAAGTCAGCAGACTTGGATGAGATGCGATCTTTCTTTGCATCCTTCCCTTGGCGATGTGTTGCGTAAGGGCATGGAATATTTTATCCCTATTTCTGACGCACTATCTTCATGTAAGGCTCGCCCATGGTTTGGGCCTGAATGTGGACGTGCTAAGGCACAAAAACATCTGGCGTACCAAGCCTGGGCTGAAACTCGGCAGCGTAAAGCATCTGATATTCGTGATAAAAAGAGAGCTTTTAAGAAGGCTGCCAAGTCCTGCAAGAAGGTTATACAGAAGGCCCGTTTTGACCATATTGGCCGAATAGGGACCAAAGTGGCTTCGTACCCGGCGGGTAGTAAAGTGTTCTGGCCCCTAGCAAAAGCGGTCGAAGCTAACTTCTGCCGTCCCTCGCTGCCGACCCTGCTAACTACAGGCCCATATCAGTAACGTCCGTACTCTGTAAGAGTATGAAACGTGTTCTAAATTGCAGGCTCCTGGCATACCTAGAAGCGAATGACCTCCTCAGTGATCGACAATATGGCTTTTGCCGGAACCGATTTACTGGGGACCTTCTAGTGTTTGCCACTCACATCTGGAAAATTAAGAAATTTGCCATCACCATCGAGCAATTCACCATCGAGAAATTCGGAAAATTTCTAGCGGTTTCTCTCGACATTTCTAAGGCTTTTGACAGGTCCTCCTACGGTTTGTCCTCTGGTTTCCGTGTGTGGATTTCCGACTATTTGACAGAACGGTCTATATGGGTGGTCAGTCATGGCTGCTCGTCTGATCTAATGGCAATTAGTGCCAGTGTAAATTTGTTTTCAGATCACAGCAGAAGTACACCAAATATTTCAGATTTTCTTCCATTTACAATGGATTTCCACAAAGTTACGTATGAGTATTGACGTAACTTTGGTTATATCAAGCCCTATCCCAAGCCATGTGCTCGAATTGCAAGTGTTATGCACTGAGCTTCTTCTTATGGCAAGGTTTTGCATGATGATCTCATTAGGCTTTTAAAGTAGGGCATATAACAAATTCAGTTATCGGGACGCTTACAAAGTGATTTGTGATTTCAAGTCTGATTTTTATTCACTATTATAGAAAATAGCTCATTAGTGTTAACTTATAATACTCAATAGAAATTACCGTTTTTTTTGGTTTTGTAAAAACTGTGTCCTTTTCAATATTTTGTGTCAAAGCATGACCAGATTCTGAGTCATGATGGCCGAAATTTAATATAACATTAGGATTTGTGAATACTTACCACACAAAGTTTTATTGAAATAGCTTTTAAACAACATAGAGTTAAACAATGATAAGGAGAATAAGACGATATTAATGCATTATCATCTTCAATTGTACCCTAATAAACTACCGAATAAAATGACAAGATAGTGATACAATATCAAACTTTGACTAAAAAGTACCGAGAATAAAATGATAAGTGACATTATACAACTCAACTGATGATTAATTTTGACTAACTTCTTATTTTTTTAATATCTTTATTATGTTATATTATATATATGTTCTATTGAAGTATTATGTATGCATAAAAAATTAGCTTTACATAAAGGTAAGAACCATCTGCCTCCGACTAGTACTTTTTGAGAAATTAACAAAAACATGTTTTTTGGCTCTCCTGAAAAGTTGAGTTTTTGCAGTTATCATTTTATTCTCCGGGGACGGCGATGTGATATAATTACAAAAGTATATGATATGTATCCATGTCAATTTTCAATTCTAATTCTAATAATATATATAATTCTAATTCTAATAATTCTAATTTCTAATTCTAATAATATATATAATATATACACTAACTACATGAAATATACATTCGTTTTGTGAAATGTACACTAACTGCGTGAAATGTACTCTAATTGCGTGAAATATACACTAATTTCGAGAAATGTACACTAACTGCGTGAAATATACACTAACTGAGTAAATATACCGTAACTGCTTGAAATATACATTAACTGCGTGAAATATACACAAACTTCGTGAAATGTACTCTAATTGCGTAAAATGTACACTGATTTAGAAAAATATACACCAATTTCGTGAAAGATACACTAACTGCGTGAAATATGCACTAAGTGCGTGAAATATGCACTAAGTGCGTGAAATATACACTAACAGCGTAAAATATACACCAACTGCGTGAAATATACACTAACAGCGTGAAATATGCACTAACTGCGTGAAATATACATTAACTGCGTGAAATATGCACTACCTGCGTGAAATATACACTAACGGCGTAAAACATGCACTAACTGCGTGAAATATACACTAACTGCGTGAAATATACACTAACAGCGTGAAATATACACTAACTGCGTGAAATATACACTAACAGCGTGAAATATACACTAACTGCGAGAAATATACACTAACTGCGTGAAATATACACCCTTTTCGTGTATTGTACACCTGTGTGTACGTGTATGAATACTTACTGGTGCAGGCGTGTGGTGGTGTGTGTGAGCGCCGCGCGGCAGGAGGCCAGGTAGGCGGCGTAGGGGCGTCGCGCGGCCAGGTCAGCTCGCAGTGCGGCCGCGAGTCGCGCGCCGAGCGCCCCGCCGGGCAGAGCGCGGGACACCTCGCTGGCGGCGGCACTCGCCTCGCTCGCGCTCCCCCACGCGCCGAGCCAGGACACCCACTCCGCTAGCGACGCGGATGTGCACCGCTGCATAAATAAATAAATTTGACGACCTCGTTGGCGTAAAGGTTACCATGCCGGTCTGCTAATCAGAAGGTTCCGGGTTCGATTCCCGGCCCGGTCAACATCTTTGTGCTTAACTAAATTTGTTGGCTGTGGGTCTGGGTGTTAAATATGTATTTATATATAATATGTATGTATGTATATGTAGTATATCAGTTGTGTTAGCAACCATAATACGAGCTAGAAATGGTTCAGTATGGGGCTAACCAACCGTGTGTGAAAGTGTCCTGATATGTATTTATATTAAATAGTACCTGGTTAACAATTTCAAATATTTGTGACATGCTTTAGTTTACTCGTCTTCACAAAATCAATTATTATTTATGATTAAATTACAGTACCTGGTTGACCGAGCTTTGCTCGGGTTATTATTAGGTTAAATGACGTTTTCTAACAATGATTCCTGGCTTGATCGATTTATCGTCCCCAAAACCCTAACCCCCTTTACTAAATTTCATGAAAATAGTTCCGAGCCGATTCCGAGTTTCCAATTATATATATACAAGAATTGCTCATTTAAAGATATATGATTAGAACACATTTCACACATGGCTGGTTACAACATGCATGCATACAACATGCGTTATAGCTCGTCCAACCGTTTTATTTTCTTTTACACAGCACCAATAGAACGTAACTGTGTCAAATAAAGCAAAAGTTCACTTTTAAGAGCGATGTTTTAATATTTGACAAGGAAAAAAAAGCAAACCGCTTTGTACGCGCTTTCTGATACCTCTACGGCATAACGATACCGTTGCCGATATAATCGTAAGTGAAATAAATAATACTTCCATCATTCTTTCTATGAGCAAAAAGTACCGAGGTACTTCTTACATCTTTCTTTCCACGACCAAAAAAGTACCGAGGTACTTCTTTCATCTTTCTTTCCATGGAAAGAAAGATAAAAGAAAAATATTTATTTCACTTATAATTATATCGGCAACGGCGTCGTTACGCCATGGAGGTATCAAAGGCGCGTACTAAGCAGTTGGCTTTTTTCTTTTCAAGCTCTCAACTCAAATTAAAACCTCGCATTTAATGATGATGAATCCATCCATTCATCATCATTAAATGCGTCCATCATCATTAAATCCATCCATTCGTCATCATCCATTTTGCGGCATCCTCTGAAGTCAAAGAAAATGTACCGGTACTTACATTAGGTACGTATTCAGCGCAATGAAGGTCGGGGTTGGAAAGCACGAGACGCAGCTTACGCTTCATGCTGTTAAACACCTCGGGGTCGTTCAGATCTACCACTCCTTCGCATCTGGGGACCAAATACATTTTATATAGATGGTTTAACAAAGTGAACTAGAATAAATAGAAGAGTAACTTGGCCGATAAAATGGTTCCACGCGTAATCGTAAAATACCGTGGGCGGGGCAAAACAGCGTGCTTGTTTATTCTAGTTCGCTGATTTTAAACAAAGTGAGTGTGACTCGATGGTGAAATAACACACATACTAAGCTGTTCCTATTTTACATATTTGTTTTATATATATGTATGTCTTCTGTTCCTGAAATAAATGTGTACCTTCTTTTTTTTAAACGTCTGCTTTTTAAACAGGCGGCCCCTGGTTCGATCTCGGTCCTACGACAATGACTTACAACTGTCTTCGCTACACTGTGAAGGAAAACATAGAGAGACCACAATATACTGTGCTGTTACAATGGCTTGACGCCTCTCTCCGATCTCTTTCGGAGCTGTAGCGTTACTGTTGTGCTGTTACTAGCGTCACTGTCGCACTGTTAGTCTCACCTATCGACATCAGCTGCGTGCGCGTCGGTCGCCGTGCGCTGCGTGCGGCGCGGCTTGACGCCGTCCGCTGCGCACTGCCGCCGGTACTTGGCGAGGATCTCTTCGGAACTCTCGCCCGAGTCGCGACACGCGTCCTCGGTTACCACTTCGCCTTCGGCAAGCTTCACCTCTGCGGAACGATATAAACAAAATATTTATAATATGTTGGATGGTACGGGAGAAAAACGCAGTTTGATTTATCTAAAATAGAAAAATGTATTGTTAGTTTATCTTAAATATTACAATTGAATGAAAAATAGATATTTAAATGTACAATGTACTAATACATCTACCTGTATTAGTACAATGTACCTAAAATAGAAAAATCGACAATTAAAGGTTTTTACTTCCAGTTATTTGTAGATCGACAGAGCTTCAATTCAGTTTACTTTTAAAATATTCATTAATCCATTCTTTGACTTTTCGGCTGTCCTGCTCGTATGCAGTGTCACTTTAAACAACATACCATAAACAAAGTTTACATATTTATTTACAAGTAAGAATTATTATTATCATTAAACATTGTTAACTGTTCACGTAAGGCATCTTAATATTTTCGCGTAGAAAACGTTCACACTTACTTATTATTAAAAGTTGGTATAATAAATAAGTCCATCAGTTTCGGTGCTATCCGAGCACCATCTTCGGTGCGCGCGCGGATCTCGTCGGCGGCGGTCCGTGTAACACTCGCCCTTGAAGATGGTGCTCGGAAAGCACCGAAACTGTTGGACTCATTCCAACTTCTAATAATAAGTATTATGCGTGCCAACTAAGAATAGGATCGCGCTTGCTTCAACTTCACACGATAACTGTCAAAAAAGTATAACTGTTAAGAAAGCGTAAAAAGAAATTTAATATTTTTTTTTGGTTCATAGATATAAATTTAATTATTTTATAAATATTCTTGATTTTATAACGGGATAATTTCGGAATAATTAATTCTACAGGTAAGAAGTACCCAAGGCAAATTAACAACACCAAAAAAAAAAATCACGTGACGAGGCATTGGTTTTGGATAGTTTCGTCTTATATGCTGTAAGCAGTATAATAAACTCTTTTTATTTGGTACAAAAAGAAGTGCCAAAAATTAAAAAAAAATATATATTTTTATAAATATGCTTTTACTTTCAAATCCTTCTCATTTATAATTAATTTGCCGTAAAATGTATAAAAAATAGCAAAACAGCGTACATTAAACATATAAACTGAATATAATTTGTTCACAAAATTTTTTGCACACTTTGGTTATGAAGTTTGCGCGTATGATTGACCAAGATGGCGGTTTTGATAGTCCTATTCTTAGTTGGCACGCATAGTAAGTGTGACCGTTTTCTACGCGAAAATATTAAGAAATGGTCGGCTACCAGCTATTTAGAAAATAATAAGAAACATTTATAACAGTGGAAAGCCACAGGAATAGAATAGAAAAATGAAAAAAAAATCTTTTTAAATTGCGTACGTACATGTAATATTATATCGATACCCTAATTTAAAAACCTACTAACTCCTCTGCGGGTTTTTTTACGGGAGAGGATCGAAACATCATTGTACTATTTACTTTACGCAATAAAGAAAAACCTAAATCTCGTGAAAAACTATGCTTTATTTTTATTATTATAATAAAAAAAGTTAATTTCCAAATTTTTTTTTCATTTATTCATACTATCAAAGTAGATTAACTCTTTATTAAGCTAATATATAATTTATTACAGATAGAAGATAATAAGATTAAAACTAATAAAAAAAAACCACTCATAAAATTAATTTAATAGGCCACTCCGGATAGAACCTTTTTTTTTTTTTTTTTTTGCCACGTTGTATAGCTATGGATAGCCTTTGCGCTAGATACGATCCGGAGCGGTATTCGCCTGATTTTTCTTTTAATCTACGCCCAATTTTTTTTTATCTAAATAAACTACAATGACGTTTTGAGCCTCTCCCGCAACAAAATCAGCAGATGAGTTAGTAGGTTTGTAATAACAATGTGTGGAATGTTAAGCTCGCTTTAACCCTGTGTTGTGATGCGTTACCGTTCTGCTGATGTCTTCCTTTCTGCCGGAACATCTTGATCTTATGCAGCAGGTTCCCGCCGGAGCGCCGCATGTTGTTCTTCAACTCGTCCAGGTTGCTCGACAGGCCGTCCTCTCCCGCGATACGCCGCCTGGAAACGTATACACTACAGAAGGGGAGGGCACAGCGAAGAGATACCGATTCACTGTATAAGGATGCTGCATTATATAAAGCACAAGTTTGGTCGGGCATGGATTACTGTTCGCACCTTTAGAGGGGTTAAGAGTCGATTGAGAGGCAAGCCAAGAAGCTCATCGGCCAGCCTTGCGTATCTAAAGCAGGGCTACAAAGCCTTGAACATAGGCGCAAGGTTGCCAGTCTGTGTGTATTTTATCGGATACATTTTTAAGAATGTGCAATGTAGGAAAATGTGTGTAATGGAATCTGTATTTTATTGGATACATTTTGGAGAATCTCCATTCCACTACAGAACGAGCAGGGGCACAGCGAAGAGACATCGATTCACTGTTTAAGGATGCTGCATTCAGTTGCTTTCATTATATAAAGCGCAAGTTCGGTCGTGCATGGAGTACTGTTCGCACCTTTGGGATGGATCTGTTTTTTTTTTTACAAATATTTTTTATTTACTTTAAAGTTGTGTACGTACAATAATTAAGAGCTAAGAGTGGAAGAAGTAAGTACATTTTGTGGTACGTTCTTGGGACGCTGTGCCCCGCGCTAAGTATCTTGCGATCCTGTGCTGCGGGGCTACAGTTTTATCCGCGTCGATCAGCGAACTAGGATATTCTAGTTCGCTGGCTAACCATTTGCCACTACACACTTACTAACACTTAAATTAACTATTAAAAACTTACGTTACAAGAAAGAAATACAAAAAAAGAATGAGAATAAAAACAAACTAAACTACGACAGAGAAAACAGATGAAAATAAACAAATACCAGCTGGAGGCGTTAGAGTCGATTGAGAGGCGAGCCAAGAAGCTCATCGGTCAGCCTTGCGTATCTAAAGCAGGGCTACAAAGCCTTGAACATAGGCGCAAGGTTGCCAGTCTGGCTGTATTTTATCGGATACATTTTGGAGAGTGGAGCTGCAAAATTTAATTCCCGCTTCCATTCCACTACAGAACGAGCAGGGGTACAGCGAAGAGACATCGATTCACTGTCGAAGTTCCGAGGATTCGCACAAAGCGTTTTGCTTCGACCTTCATTGTGAGAAATACGAAGCTTGGACTCTCTTCCTGAGTCTCTTTTCCCAGAGAAGTACAATTTGGGGGTCTTCAAATCTATAGTAAATGGGTTCCTTCTAAGCAAGCGTGTTACATCTTAGAGCACAGTCACGATGTTTTCTTTCATCGTAAAGCGAGTGCAAATCCACACCGTCCGATGGACAAGCAGACGATTTTACCACCGCGCCACACTAGCTTTTTTACACGCTTTTTATTAGTTTCACCTGTATGTTTGTTTGTAACCGACTTCTTTGGGTGCGATTTTGACCCACTTAAAACGGCCAGATAAGCGTGTTTTTTATTTTAAACTATTAATTTAATTAATCTAATGTAAGCCATCATAACACACGAGTATATAATGTTGTAAGAAACCAGCCAGATTTCTTTATATATTTTGCACGCCCCAGTGGTAGGTTTCAGTTAGGACATTTAAATTAATTGTACAACATGAACACTCTTATTCTTATTCTATGATGGGAGCGATCAGACCTGCACTGACAACCTGCAAGAGGCGTATTGTGCATTTCCCCCTACCAGCCTACCCAAGCCATCCAAGCTCCTTAAAATAGCGGAGCACGGTCTTGGGTCGCTGGCATACCTGTTCCACTGCCATTGCGTCATGAACACTCTGAAACCGCAATAAATTATTTGACTTTGATCATCGCCTTGACTAATGTTTAGAACCTCACCTCTGCGATTTCTCAGCCGTGGCATCGAAGCTGATACTCTTCGGTATCGCCCCCGTGGACGGAGCTTTCATCGGAGGAGGAGACACGCGTCGCTCTGTCACGTTCTCTGAATTCACATCCTGCGATACAAACAAACCGGTAAATCTTAATATATATAAATCTCGTGTCACAATGTTTGTCCTCAATGGACTCCTAAACCACTTAACCGATTATAATAAAATTCGCACACCATGTGCAGTTCGATCCAAATTGAGAGATAGGATAGTTTAAATCTCAAATTATAGTCGCAATTTCAATTTATTGCTAATTATTGTCTGTTATTATTTGACAGTCACAATTATCTGTTAACTCCAAATGATTCTAACAGATGTCGATACCTTTCGACTGGGTTGAGTAAGTAATCAATAGATGGCGCTGTACCCCTAGGTGAGGCAAAACAACGTTTGCCGGGTCAGCTAGTTAAATATAAATCTTCGACTTGGCGCCTGTGGCTGGTTAGCCCCATACTGAACCATTTCTAGTTCGTATTATGGTTGCTAACACAACTGAAATACTACATACATATATTTTATTTATATAGATATAGATACATATTTAACACCCAGACCAACAGCCAACAAATTTAGTTCAACACAAAGATGTTGGCCGAACGGGATTCGAACCCGGAACCCTCTGACTAGCAATTAAGCATGGTAACCATTACGCCAAAGAGGTCTTCTGCAGGAGGAATACAAGCTAAACCAACTAAATTCATCACTAAATCCATTCGATTTCGACGCTTTAGAGAGTTTGTCGTTAAAACGAGTGACGTTACATGGAGTTTACACTGTAGTAACACTACTGGTCTCAGCTAGTTCTTAGATATAGCTAGCAAAGGTTCAGATTCAGATACATTTATTGTCAAACTGTGCATATTATGGTGTTACATTATGGTAAATTTATTCCCAACAGTTTCGTCCTTACGAACATACAATACTAAAGGAAGGTCGTGCTCACCTGACTGGAACTCTTATCAGACGCCGACTCAGAATTAACCGAGAGCGTACTGAGAGAAATATTGCTGTTCCCCTCTCTCTTGCTCATATTGCTATTGCCCTCTCTTTTCTTCTCTACTCTTGACGAGCTAATACTGACAATGCTGGTCCTTATTTCCGACTTGACAATTCTTGACGTAATGTTATTGACCAGGTTCGTTGTGGAGATCGTGGCTGAGCTCATGCGGGTCATGAGGTCGGTTATGGCGGACCGGGGTTCGGGTTCCGACCGGTCGGGGTCAATGCCCGCGTCGAAGCGGCGTTCGTACTGGGGAAAGAACATTCGTTTGTTAGTATTTAAGGGGTATCAAGTTTACTACCAAAAAATTAAATATTAAAACTTTGTAGCTAATATGATTTTTTTATCGTTTTTAGTGTGATGAGTTAGGTAAGCACAATGTCTTCTTAATTTAAGTGTTAGAAAAAGCGAAATACGGTTGCCCCGCATAACAGGATCATATGATAGTTAGCGCGGGGCGCAGTGGATATGGCAAAACGTACACTAAGGCTAAGCTATACTTTAGAATTTAATTAGTTATAGTACGTTTCACCCTTGTATTAGTGCTAATTAAACTATTTGTATTTGTTGTATTTGTATTTTAAGAGGTTTGTTGAAGTACTCTAGGAGGTAGAGGGAAGTTAAGAGTAAGAGACTGAACAATATTGAGCCCTATTTCTAAGTCTCTAAGGTAACATTTGGAACAGACCTGTGAAGCCGACATGGCATTGAAAGAGCTCTCGCTGAAGTCTCTAGAGCAATCCATGTCTTAATCTTCATAGCGCTTAGGTTTAAAGGGAAGGTGGGGGTTTAACTAGGAGGTTAAATAAAAATGAACCTTATTTCCAAGACACTAAAGCAGCAATTTGCACTGACCTGCGAAGCCGACATGGCATAAAAAGAGCACTCGCTAGAATCTTTTAAAGCGATCCGTCTTGTTATATTCATAGCTCTTAGGTTTAAAGGGAAGGTGAGGTTAAATAAAAATGAACCTTATTTCCAAGACACTATAGCAGCAATTTGCACTGACCTGCGAAGCCGACATGGCATTGAAGGAGCTCTCACTGGAGTCCCTCGAGCGATCCATGTCGTTATCTTCATAAGTCTTAGGTTTAAAGGGATGGTGGGGGGTTTATGTATGAGGTTAAATAAAACTGATTCTTATTTCCAAGACACTAGAGCAGCAATTTGCACTGGCCTGCGAAGCCGACATAGCATTGAAGGCACTCTCTCTAGAATCTTTTGATGCGATCTGTCTTGTTATCTTCATAGCTCTCTTAGGCTCATAGGCTTTAAAGGGAAGGTGAGGTTAAATAAAAATGAACCTTATTTCCAAGACATTAAAGTAGCAATCAGCACTGACCTCCGTAGCGGACATGGCATTGAAAGAGCTCTCGCTGAAGTCTCTAGAGCGATCCATGTCGTTATCTTCATAGTTTTTGGAATTGGAGGGAAGTTGAGGTTTAACTATGAGGTTAAACAAAACTGAGTCTTATTTCTAAGTCAGTAAAGTAGCAATCTGCACTGACCTGTGAAACCGACATAGCATTGAAGGCGCTCTCGCTAGAATCTTTTGAAGCGATCCGTCTTGTTATTTTCATAACTTTTAGATTTAAAGGGAAGGTGGGGGTTTTAATATGAGGTTAAATAAAAATTAACCTTATTTCTAGCACACTAAAGTAGCAAATTTGCGCTGACCTGCGAAGCCGACATAGCATTGAAGGAGCTTTCGCTAGAATCTCTCGAGCGATCCATGTCGTTATCTTCATAGCTCTTAGGCTTAAAGGGATGGTGAGGTTTAAATGACAGACTAAACAAAATTGAGCCCTATTTCTAAGACATTAAGGTAGCAATCAGCACTGACCACTGACCTGCGAAGCCGACATGAGAAGAGCGATCCATGTCGTTATCTTCATAGCTCTTAGGTTTGCAAGGAAAGGGGGGGGGGGGGGTTTAACTATGAGGTAAACAAAACTGAGTCTTATTTTCAAGACACTAAAGCAACAATCTGCACTGACCTGCGAAGCCGACATGGCATTGAAAGAGCTCTCACTGGAGTCCCTCGAGCGGTCCATGTCGTTATCTTCGTAGTTTTTGGAAGTGGAGGGTAGTTGAGGTTAAACAAAACTGAGTCTTATTTCTAAGACACTAAAGCAGCAATTTGCACTGACCTGCGAAGCCGACATGAGAAGTGCGATCCATGTGCATTATCTTCATAGCTCTAAGGTTTGAAAGGAATAGTGGGGGATGAGGTAAACAAAACTGAGTCTTATTTCCAAGATACTAAAGCAGCAATTTGCACTGACCTGCGAAGCCGGCATGGCATTGAAGGAACTCTCACTGGAGTCCCTCGAGCGATCCATGTCGTTATCTTCGTAGTTTTTGGAAGTGGAGGGAAGATCGTACGGGGGCCCCCCGCGGCAGGGGGGCGGGAAGCTGTCGTCGACCCACTGGGAGGTAGCGTCGGAAGTCGCCGCTAGAGTCGACTCGGTCGCTACGCTCTCTGTAGCCACTTGTCTGGGAACGATTAATACAAATAGTTTATTCAGTACAAATACAGGGGTGAAACGTACTATAACTAATTAAATACTAAAATATAGCTTAGCCTTAGCCTAATGTGACAACGAGAACTATTAGGACAAAACAAATAGTCTATACGAGCCTATTCGCGTCAAACAAACAATCAAAATATCCTTTTTTTAATATAGGATATTAAAAGAAGGAATGTATGATTGTGTGTTTGACGCGAATAGGCTCCAAAACTACTGGCCGATTTGAAACATTCTTTCACCGTTGGGAAGCTAAATTATCCCCAGTAACATAGGCTTTATTTTGTTTCTCTTTACAACCTGGATTATTTTATAGCCCGTGCGAAGCCGGGTCTGGCTGCTAGTAAAAATAATATGCATGTTACCTACTAACCACCGAGAGCCCCGCGGGAAGCTACATTATCCCTAACATAGCCTATATTATGTTTCTCTTTGCAACTTAGATTATTTTATAGTCCGTGAGAAGTCGGGACGGGATGCTAGTTATATATGAAGAAAGCAAGTAAGGCTCGGTGAATAACGTTTGCTTTTCAATAAAACGGCCCCTGATTCGATCCCTGCTCTACACCAATGACTTTTTTCAAGTAAAGTTTTATTCATTATACATACATAAATACTTTATACCGATACATATTTAACACCCAGACCGACAACCAACAAATTTAGTTTATCACAGTTCAGTTCAGTTTTAAATTATCTGGTTATTATCGTTTTGGCCACGACAGATATAACATGATGTTGTACCTGTTGTTCTGTGTTTCGAAGTCGAACACGTCGGGCGGGAGCGGCGCGGCGGCCGTACTCGGGCTATCCGGCGCCGAGGTCGCATAGCACGTCATCACCTGAACACACACATATTTATTTATTATTATTTATTTATTTATCCGAACATATGCACTAACGGCATGCGCCAACACGTACACAGTTATAAAAATATATATGGATTGGAATACAAAAAAGTGTAAACCAATTAGCCTATATACTTATTACATTCCATACTTTATTTTTTTACTCTGAATAGGTCAGCGCTTGACCACAATTCACCTGATGGTAAGTGATATTGAGGTCTACGGTGGATCGCGCTTACCTAGAAGGAACCGGTTCACTCTCGCTTTGAAAATCGCTAGATCATAGTCATTGGGAAACAGGGAATTCGGCATTAACATATATTTCGTGTGAAACACGGATATAAAGTTAGTTACAAATGTAATTAATTATACAGTGTAAACTCCATGTAACATCACTCGATTTACCGACAAACTCTCTAAAGCGTCGAAATCAATTGGCTTTCGTTGGTGTAGCTTGTATTCCATACAATGATACATTCGCTACATTTAACGACCACTCTCTGTAACGCCATAAAATGCACAGTCTCTTCAGTAGAGTTTACACTGTACCATAAGCAGCCCACTATGCATTCCCACTGCTGGAACTCTGGGCCTTCCCTCACTAGGAGAGAGATATAGGCCACCAAGTGGTAAACTAACTAAAGCCACATGATTTCGACGCTTTAGAATTTGTCGTTAAATCGAGTGACTTTACATGGTGTTTACACTGTAAATATAAAATAAATAAATAAATATTAGGACACATTCACACACGGCTGGTTAGCCCCATACTGAACCATTTCTAGCTCGTATTATGGTTGCTAACACAACTGATATACTACATATACATACATATTATATATAAATACATATTTAACACCCAGACCCACAGCCAACAAATTTAGTTAAGCACAAAGATGTTGACCGGGCCGGGAATCGAACCCGGAACCTTCTGATTAGCAGACCGGCATGGTAACCTTTACGCTAACGAGGTCGTCAACAATTATCTGTTAACTCCAAATGAGTCTAACAGATGTCGATACCTTTCGACTGGGTTGAGTAAGTAATCAATAGATGGCGCTGCTATGGTAAATCTACGAACGTGTCATATAAGCTACACTATCTATTTTTCATACCCCTAAGTGAGGCAAAACAACGTTTGCCGGGACAGCTAGTGTATTATATATTTGGTATTTATTATTATATATTTATTATGTTAAAATATATAATGTATGTATTCGAATTCCCATAATGAACCTTTCACGGTAAATGTTGATCCAGTGTGAAGTTGGAACAATTGTTGATCCACCTATTTTGCGTGTATTTTCGGCTCCTCGCCTCTAAAACCGATATACCCTGATCCAGCCTTGGTATACTCGTGACGTCTGTGGATCTGCACTAGCACGTTTTCCGTATACTCTTCACCAAATACACCGACATCGTTTGATCCAATAACGGTCGAAAAAAACATACTGAATGTGATTTGTTAGATCCGGAGCCAACATTGTCGATTAGGTATTCGAAAACAAAGCGATATATATTTTTTAATAATTATGAGTACGAGTGCTTTGAAATGCTTGGTTTATTTTATTTTACCTTGGTTAAACTAATTTTTAAGGATAGTTTGAGTAGATTATACTACGAAAAATTGTCTTTAGGGTTGAACTTATATATCTTGGTTCAACTGATAACTGATTCGTTATAGATATTTGATCTTTTTTATGTATACTTTTGTGTAATTGTTTTTTATGGATACCTCGATGTCCGTCGATATAAAATTGTCTCATTGGCTTGTTAAAATGAATATTTTATACTAGTTTTGTATTGAACCAGTTAATGAAAGTTTATTATCAAGGATTAATTATTTTGTTGCTAGTTACATTTATGCCCCGTATCAAACTATTATTATCTTATGAATATCATGTTATTTAGTTAACATACGACTATGTCTTAAATACGCGTATTTAATTCATCGTTGCTAATAATATTTTAGTTTCGTGTTATATCGATTTTCTTTGAATAATTTAGTTTAATATGAAACTAACAGATTTTTTTTTAATTGTTATGTTAATTGTTAATTTTCAGTTAATCGTTGCTGTTTGCGCGCCCGCAAGCTCACACACACTAACACACACACACACACACAGTGACACACACACACACACACACGCCCGTGTGCTCACACACACAATCACACACACACTCACGCGCGTGTGCACTCACACACACACACTGACACACGCACACACACACCCATGCGCGTACGCACTCACACTAAGACACACAAACACAAAAAGGCACGCGCGCACACACACACACACACACACACACACATACAAACACACACACACACACACACACACATACAAACACACACACACATACAAACACACACACGCGTCCGCGAGCTCACACACGTACACACACACACTCACGCGCGTGCGCACTCACACACACACACACACACCCACGCGCGCTTGCTCACACACACTAAGACACACAAACGCGCGCGCGCGCGCACACACACACACACACACACACACATACAAACACACACACACGCGTCCGCGTGCTCACACACACTGACACACACACAAACTGAAAGTATCTACACCGCTTTAAGCACGATGACTCTTCGGAGTGTCCATCCTGCTTAGGAGTTGCTGAAGATGCGGAGCACGTCTTCTTCGTATGTCCTCGTTTTGATTCACAGCGGGAAGAGTTGGAAAGGATCCTGAATCAGAAAATCCAACCAGATTCACTAGTGGAAGCAATGTTGTCATCAGAAGCTGCGTGGAACGCTACCAACACATTTGCAACGGAAGTCCTCAAAGACTTGCGTTCTACCGAAAGAAGAAGAGCAAATAGCAGAATATAGAAGGAAAGAAATTAACACCTTAGTTACCAGAAGGAAGAGCAGCAGCTAAATCCTCCCTTCACGAAGTAATGCCTGACGGCGGTTTCCATGAGGGATTAGAGGAAAGAAGGAAATGGGGTTTAGGGTTTAGTGGGTAGGGGCGTAAGCGTCGAGTTTTTAGTATGACGCCGCGTCGAGTCGCCACATATCCAGGCAGCTTTGCCTGGAATCCGTGAAAAGGATTCCCCCCCCAATAATAAAAAAAAAAAAAAAAAAAAAAAAACACACACAAACTGACACACACACACACACACACCTACACACACACACACACGCACACCTACACACACACAGTGAGACACACACACACTGACACACACACACACACACCCACCCACGCGCGCTTGCTCACACACACTAAGACACACAAACGCGCGCGCGCGCACACACACACACACACGCCCGCGTACTCACACACACACACACACTGGCACACCCACACACTTACACACACACACACACACACACACACACACACATACTGACACACACCAACAAACACACACACGCGTCCACGTGCACACACACACACTTACACACACCAAAAAACACACACACGCGGCCGCGTGCTCACACACACTTACACACACCAACAAACACACACACGCGTCCGCGTGCTCACACACACTGCAACACACACTGACACACACACACACACACCCACGCGCGCTTGCTCACACACACTAAGACACACAAACGCGCGCGCGCACACACACACACACACACACGCCCGCGTACTCACACACACACACACACACACAAACGCGCGCGCGCACACACACACACACACACGCCCGCGTACTCACACACACACACACACACACTGGCACACACACACACTTACACACACACACACACTTACACACACACACACACACACACTGACACACACCAACAAACACACACACGCTTACACACACCAACAAACACACACACGCGTCCGCGTGCTCACACACACTGCAACACACAGTGACACACAGTCACACACACACACACACACTCACTTTAAGTTATTTCAATTTCAGTCAGCTGCAAAGTATTAGTAGTAGTAGTTGTTGTTTTAGTAGTGTTTTAGGGTTCCGTGCCTAAAAGGTAAAAACGGCGCCCTATTACTATCTAAGCCTCCGCTGTCTGTTTGTCACCAGGCTGTAGCTTATAAACCTTGATAACTAGGGAGTTGATTTTTTTACAGATGATGTATTTTTGTTGCCGCTACAGTAACAAATACTAAAATGAATAAAATAAATAGGTATTTAAGAGCGGATCCCATAAAACAAACGCATATTTTTTTCAATCTCTATCAAGACTTTTGATAGACTTTTGGAATAGTATCAGTAATATATAAACTTTTTAAATAAATAATTAAAATAAATTACACAAACAGGCGCGACTTCGTCTTACACTTGACCGATTTTTATAGCTAATCGCACGGAACCATTTACGCGGAAGCCCAACTCGCCTTTGGCGAATTATTTATACTAATGCATTTTATGCTAACTTCGCGTAGCGTGAGTTAGCCTCGGCCACTGGAATATTTTATGGCTAAAAATGACTCGTACTAATTAGACTGTCAACTACATCTCTACCAAATTCAATCTATATTGGTCTAGCCGTTTCAGAGTGAAGACGTAAGAAACATACACTCACACACACGCTCTCTCACAAACTTTTGCCTTTAAAATATTACCAATGGGAAATAGTGACACCGTAAAAAATAATTTTGAGGATCGGTCCACAAATGGCTGAGAAATCGGTAAACACAAAAAAAAAACAAAAATAAAATCATACAGTCGAATTTATAACCTCCTCCTTTTGAAGTCGGTTAAAAACAATATGTTGATACTACGAATCTGTTAATAACAAAAAGGTCTTGGCACAGAATAATAAGTAGTAGGTCTTGGCTGTTTTCAGCCAATCCGAGCGCTTGCTGTGCTCTGATTGGCTCATTTGAATCGGATCAACATTTACCGTAACTATCGCAAGGTGGATTTGTATATCGGATCAACATATGCAAGCGCTAGTAAAAAGTCACGTGATTGTAAATGTTGATCCAGTCGGAGCCACATTTGTTCCCAGAAATGCATATTGGATCAACAAAAGGCGGCGGATCAACATACGTTTTTGGATCAACAAATAACTCGTGTTAAGTCGCGTCGGATCAACATTTACCGTAAGGGTATCTCTATATATACACTTATATCATAACACCTCGTCATTATGTTCTTTATTTGTGTACATTCTTGGAATTGTTTGCCTGGAAGAAATCGCTGTTAGCGAAAAGGTCACCAGTTGAGGCACTAGCTTTTATGTACATAAAAGCTAGTTTAAGTGTTTACTGTAATTTATTAAATTTTTTGTGTTTTAATAAAGTGTTTATCTATCTATCTAATTAATTATACTACACTGTATAATGGAGTTTACACTGTATATGTATATCGGTACTGTATGTAGTGTTGTGTATACTGACGGGGTATCCGTTGACGAGGATGCTCTTCCGGTTCTCGATGGGGTAGTGCGTGTGCGCGCGCAGGTCCAGCTCCCCGCCGCGGCACAGCGCCGCTGTCGCCGATAAGTACCCGCCCGACCTGCCACATACACACACCACCATCATGGGCCTTTATACATCTTTATCAGATAATTCAAGCAGCGTCCGTCGGTGAGCACCTTCGCTGGTGGCTGAACAACCCTATCCGGGAGCCGCAGCCGCGACCGCACCGGTTGCATAAAAATGAGGGCGAGTTAGCGGCATCTATGCTATTTTTGTGTCTATGTGCTCGCTTTTGAGCCAAAGCCCCCAACCAAGCTTTATCGTGGACCGCTATCCCGTCGGCGGTGACTTTTCTCCACTTGTCGCGTTCTTCAGCGAGGTCTTCCCAGTGGCAACACACATACACACACCATACATTCTATAAAGTTTCGATCAAATATGTATTAATTCATTCATACATTCATTCTTTCTGTCCTTCTGTCTTATTTTCTTTTTTTCCTTCTTTCGTTAAAAAGGAAGAAAGACAAAGAAAGAAAGAAAAATGCTTATTGTTTTTATATAAGTTTATTTTTGTGTATATAATATGCGCTTTGTATGAAAGCCTTTTTTTTACACGCTTTATATTAGCTTCACCTGTATTTTTGTATGTTTGTAACCGACTTCTTTGGGCGCGATTTTGACCCACTTTAAACGGCCAGATTTCGTTGAAACTTTGTAGATTTATTGAGGACCGATGACAATACACTAATTTGATAAAAAAAAAATGAATTTTTGTTTGTATGTTTGTTTGTAACCGACTTCTTTGGGCGCGATTTTGACCCACTTAAAACGGCCAGATAAGCGTTATTTTTAGTTTTTTTAAACTACTATTATTAGTTTTGTGTACCTATCTGTTGTCTAGATATATTATGACGTATTATATGTATATTATTACAGTGTATTTTCAATTTTGTGTAACTTTGTGTTAAAGTTTCTGCTATTTTTATCTCACTGGCCATATAATGTGCCTAGATAGTAAGCTAAGGCGCAGGTAAAAAACCAGCGCTGAAGTACCTTCCGTCTTTTTTGTGTTTAGTACGGTCCAATCTACGAATGTAGATCTAGAGAATCTACGAGAACAGTACCGCATCAATATAACTTAATACCATAGGACCTCCATTTCCAATAAAGACAGGTGTTAAACAGGGTAACCCCCTTTCTCCCAAGCTACTCCCGGCATGGTAACCATTACGCTAACGAGGTCGTCAAAATAAAGAGGAAAAGTTTGATTTTTTGTTCGTTTGTTTGACGCGAATAGGCGCCGAAAGCAAATTTTAAGCAATTCCTCAATCGATTTCATAACAACATTTGGAAAACCCTCTAAATATATTAAGTGTTAGGGTTTAAAAATAAAATTAAATTAAATGAACATTTAAGGGTATTTTTTATGATAATGGTACGGAACCTATCATGCGTGAGCCCGACATGCAATTGGCCAATTTCCAACTTACTTGTTAGGCACGTTAGGCCTGGTAGTATGTCTCGGACTGCCCAGGTCGGGCCGCCTCACGCTGCCGTTCTGGGCGGGCGGCAGCCGGACTGGGGGAAACTCCTCTTGTTGCGAAGGCCGCCTCGGCCACGACGTGTCAGAGCGGGCCGCCACTGACACGCAGTCGTCTGTGTCCACCTGTAATATAAAATTAAATCTTCTTCTTTACCATTTCCCACTAGGTGGGGGTCAGCACAGCCTGTTTTTCTCTTCCACGCCACTCTAGCAGCCGTCCGTCATCACCACATTTTTTTAACACATTCACACACGGTCGGTTAGCACCATACTGAACCATTTCTAGTTCGTATTATGGTTGCTAATACAACTGATATACTACATATACATACATACACATATATTACATATACATATATTATTATATAAATACATATTTAACACCCAGACGCACAGCCAACAAATTTAGTTAAGCACAAAGATGTTGACCGGGCCGGGAATCGAACCCGAACGAGGTCGTCATTCACTCCCTTCTCATTCATATCCTCCTTCACACAATTCATCCACGTCTTCTTTGGTCGACCTCTACTTCCGCTACTTCTTACAATCATATCCATACTTTTCCTAGTCACATGCATCTCCTCTCTACGCATTACATGTCCATACCACGCTAACCGTCCACTCTTGACCTTATCTGACACAGGCTTTAGTTGGTCGACCTTGTATTCCACAAAATTATACATTCTCTCCATTTAGCGACCACTCTCTATAACGCCATAAAATGCACAGTACCTTGAGTGTCGTTATATAGAGTTTACACTGCATATATATTGTCTAGTAACACAAAAGTCATAAACTTAACAAAAAATGCCAGTACAGCATAATCCTAACTTTAAAGTATATTAGCTACAAAACCAAAAATAAACTTATTAAGGGCGGTCGACTTTCACTATCTTCCTCAAAGGAGCTGTTTAAAACCATTTTTTTAAAATATTTTTTTATATTACGATTATTTTCTCACACGGCTGGTTAACCCCATACTGAACCATTTCTAGTTCGTATTATGATTGCTAACACAACTGATATACTACATATACATACATACATATTTTATATAGATACATATTTAACACCTAGACCGACAGCCAACAGATTTAGTTCAGCACAAAGATGTTGGCCGTGAATCGAACCCGGAACCTTCTGATTGGCAGTCCGGCATGGTAACCATGTGGTACAGAACACTGCCCCGCCGGGACAGGAACCCGCATACCTCAGTGTTGCGATCGCTGTCGGAGGCGAGCACGTCCACGCTCCACGCGGACTCGCTCGCCGTCTCCGACACGTCCGGCGCGTGCGCACTCATCGTGCTCGCTCCTGGAAGATACACTATATTATAATATATGTTGCATATTGTCATTTTGTAATATTATGTCACTTGATCATCTTTGGTAAGTCGTTTTCCACTACCATTTTAGACTCTTCACTTATAAAATCAGGCGTTAAGTTCATATCGTAATAGCTTAAACGGTAAGCGCGGCACACGCGGTACGCGCGGTACACACGGTAAGCGCGGTACACACGGTAAGCGCGGTACACACGGTAAGCGCGGTACACACGGTAAGCGCGGTACACACGATACACGCGGTACACACGGTAAGCGCGGTACACACGGTAAGCGCGGTACACACGGTAAGCGCAATACACGCGGTACACACGGTACACGCGGTACACACGGTAAGCGCGGTACACACGGTAAGCGCGGTACACACGGTAAACGCAATACACACGGTACACGCGGTACACACGGTACACGCGGTACACACGGTAAGCGCAATACACACGGTACACGCGGTACACACGGTAAGCGCAGTACACACGGTACACACGGTAAACGCAATACACACGGTAAGCGCGGTACACACGGTAAGCGCAGTACACACGGTACACGCGGTACACACGGTAAGCGCAGTACACACGGTACACGCGGTACACACGGTAAGCGCGGTACACACGGTAAGCGCGGTACACACGGTAAGCGCAGTACACACGGTACACGCGGTACACACGGTAAGCGAGGCACACACGGTAAGCGAGGCACACACGGTAAACGCGGCACACGCGGTAAGCGCGGTACACACGGTAACCGCGGTACACGCGGTAAGCGTACCTTGCGCTTGCTGCAGCTGGTTCTGGTCGCACGAGTCGCCGATGGTCTCCGAGTCGGAAGCGAGCACGTCCGTGCTCCACGTGTCCGACATTATGCTGATCGTCTCGTCGCCTTCCAGAAGCTTCTGTACGAAAACAAGTATACATTAAAGCGGGATGATAGCGCTAAGCAGGCAAATTGGACGGACATTAACTCTTAAGGCTTTCCGAGCCCCATACTAAATGCTTCTCAGACTGGCAACCATTTCCTCTAAGATTTTTAAATAGTAATCACTTAACATAAACTTAAAATGGTCTAATTGGGGCGCGAAATAGGTAATATTATACATTTTTTATCGCAAAACAGATATATCAGCGTGATTTTTTCCAGCAAAATACACATGTATGAGTGCAGTGCAACAACTTAGCTGTTCAGTTGACAGTGTCGCTAGTGGAGATTTGTTGCCACCTAAGAGTGCTGTCGAACTTGTAATTCCAATTTTGGCCACCTGAACAGCTAAGTTGGTGACATGTATACGTATATATTGTTAGTTTCCGTTTCCGTTAGTGTCATTCTCTCTGCCAAACATGAACCCAAGCTTACCATCCGTAGTAATAAATCAACAAAATTCCGTTAGATGGCAGGATCAAAAAAAGTATTGTTAAAGAGTTTGATGAAATTTATTTATTATTTTTAAATAAATTATTGCTATTTTTATATTAAGTATCGTAATAGAATTAAAAATTTAAAATATGTATAATTTTGTTTGATTATTTGAATGAAATTTAGTTATGTCAATGTCAGTTTGTCATATTTGACATACTTAAAAAACGTATTTATATTGCAGCAATAATTTTTAGGGTTAGGTACCCTAAGAATGAAATTAATATACTACTGCGATCTTTTCTGTACTTAAAAGATAAAAACGAATGCCTTTTACAAAATATTCGTTGTCTGTCTTTCTGTCACCAGGCTGTTTCTTATACACTTTGATAGCTGAAAATTTCACAAATTATTTGTTTCCGTTGCCGTTATAACCCAAGAGTATACAAGTACTAGATACGCTATAACAACAAATACTAAAAACAGAAAATATACAAATATAAAGGGTGGATATGTGAAAGACACGTTTTTAAACTGTACCTTAAAAGACGTGTTATATTTTGTATTTTTGCTCAATATCAAAAACGATAACAGGACACTAAAGAATTCTACAGAATATTAAGCTACGTATTACCTCTTTTTACTCTATCTTTACAATGACACTTGGTAGATTCTTTCATGATTTCTCTCTTTCTTTCTTTCAAAATAAAATGAATGTTTGATATGGGGTTCCCATACAAAAAACATGTTTTTTCGCCATATTTTAATAATGGTACGGAACCCTTCACGCGCGAGCCCGGTTCGTACTTGGCCAATTATATCAAATTTTTATACCTACGTCTTTTGTTTACCTATCAATATCTTTTATAATCTCATAATTACAAAAGGCTTGTTTGTTTGTTTGTTTGGATGTTTTTATGTTTTTTTGACGCGAATAGGCTCCGAAACTATTGGACTAAAATTAAAAATTCTTACACCGTTGGGAAGTTACATTATCCCCAAATGACATAGGCATTATATTTTGTTGCAAAGGGTAAGAAATTCTTATTAAGACTCCAGTAATGTAACACAAGGTATAAAAAAGAGTAAAAAATTTGTTTCATCGCATGCGCTAAGAAAAGTTAGTTGTGGCGGGTGTCGTTTAGTATGTCTTGAGAGCAGCGGAACCCATATATACAAAAAAAAACTTTAATCTATGTCAAAATTATAATGCGATAAAGTTTAAATGTTTGTTCGTAACGAATAAAATATTTCACTTCTGAACGACTTTCAAACATATCTCCTAGAATTGATTTTTTTTTATGCCCGTGCTAAGCCGGGACGGGCCACTAGTGTATAATTATATCAACGATACATGTAAACTGCCAGGTGTATATTTATAATAACTAAGATTTCGACAGGCCTCTTACCTTAGAATAATAATAATAGTTTTTTTTTATTTCAAATGAAGCTAAAATAATATCCATAGTCTATTATATATAAATTCCCTGATAATATGTAATTATTTACTTTTCTAATAATTAGACTTGAAGCTGTTATTCCGGATGAACCGATTTTGATGTTCTTAGCTATGTTTGATGATATTCGGATGTCCGCCAAAATAGTGGATATGATATTATTCGCAACTTTCCCAAATGAAATGGCTTACATTTTGGAATCATGCGAAAAATACAACTGTTTCATGCAATATGTTAGATGATTCGTGAGAAAAGTTTTTTCTTGTTACTCGTATCATGTACCCAATAGATTTATTTTTTAATTTCATTTGAGGTTTTAAGGTATGCACTATGAATATTAACATACACGAAAACGAAACCTATTGAAAATATTGACTTTCCCATAATATTCCTTTAAAAAAAAAGAGTTTCGAACAAAATAAAATAGCAAAATTAATAATTCATGAGATTTGAACCATAGTCAATTCAAATCAGAAAAATATTTCCTGTTCCAAAAATGCTTCCTCTACGAACGAGCCATATAATCGACAATTGAGCGTTCGAAATTGGCATGCATATTCAAATATGCTGAAGTTCAAGTGACAAAAAAAATTGTCAATGCTAGTGTGAGTGTAGCCGCATCGTCACAGAATAGATGATAGTAGATATGGGTTTTATATGGCTTTTTGTACATATTTGCTATCAACGCTTAATAAATGTTGTTTTGTGATCAGCCTTAAAAATAATACATTAACAGTAGTTTTCGCGAACCGATTCTAAAGTTACAAAAGAAATCACTTGGGATGCTGGGATGAATAAAACTAACTTATACCTATTTAACGCCATCTAGCGGCATATGAGCACTTGCAGCATGCTAGCGAACAACCTTAAATGGACAATGTTGTTTTTAAACAACATACTAAAAATCAGAGACAAAATTGACCTTCATTATTTATTTTTTATTTTTGCGCAATTTTTTTTTTTATGATGGATAGGCAAGCGCTTGATCGAAACTCACCTGATGTTAAGTGATGTTGCGATCTAGGGTGGAGCGCGCTTGCCTAGAAGAAACCGATTCACTCTCGCCTTGAAGACAGTAAGGTTATAGTTCAGAGGGAACCGGGATTCCGGCAATGAGTTCCACAGTTTAATGGTCCGCACAATAAATGTGGAAGCGAAACGCTTCGTACGGATTTTTGGAACTTCAACTGTATAGCGGTGCCTCCTAGCCGTCTCCCTGCTCGTCCGATAATGGAAAGGGGCCGGAGGAATTAGCTGATGTAATTCAGACGCGCGCTCTCCGAAATGCAACCGATAGAAAACCGATAGACTCGCAACATTGCGGCGATGCTCCAAACTTTGAAGCCTCGCGTTGCACATGGACTCATTAACTATGCGCAATGTAGTTTATAAACAACACTCACATCATTGCAAAAAAAAGTATAGTAAGTTCATGTCTAGATATTTTTACTTATTTTCCCAGACAGTTATAGTACATGCCTATTATACAAATATATTTTTTTTAACTTGAAAAAAATCGCCCATTTAAGGATTAATAAACAGCACCTGGTTGACCGACCTTTGCTCGGTTTTATTATTATTATATATTTGACATTTTCTAAAAATGATTCCTAGATAGATCGATTTATCGCCCCCGAAACCCCCCCTACAAACAAAATTTCATGAAAATCGTTGGAGCCGATTCCAATTTTATATATATATACGATAATTGCTCATTTAAAGATAAGATAAACAAAAATCTAAATGTATTTATTCATAAATTAAACGTATATTAATTTATATTTCGAACACTCAAACTGACTTATTTGACACCCGATTCATGGAGGTTGGTTCCTTCCAATGACTGAACTATACGTACATCAGGTGTAAGACAATATCTTTGCGTGCTTAAGATAATTATTGATAATTTAGAATAGGGAATATACATATTTTTAAGTTAACATCATTTATAAGGTAAAAAAAACACAATGCTAAAAAGTGATTTAACAGTTCGTATGTTGAATGACGTTAGCTCATTTTGTATCATCTGTTAAAAAAAAGTCCAAGTTCCAAGTTTTTAGTTTTACCCACACCGGCTCCCGGTATGTCAACAGTTGCGGCGAAAATGTGTTTATACCGGGAGCCGGTGTTTCAACATACAACTGGTTAAAGTATATTTAAATCATCAAAATATTTCACAATAATAATATCGGCGTGCCGGGAATCGAACCCATGGCATGGTAACCATTATGCCAACGATGTCGTCGTAGAAGACATCTTTAGTTGTATGTTGTTCACATAGCAATAAAAAAAAATGTGTGTTTTCGTACCCTTATTTCGAACTTGCAGAATTTATCTTCGATCTCGTTCCGCGTTTGTTTAAGCAGCTTTGCCTGAGCGCTGCCCACTTGTGGGATTGGCACGTTCTGGGGCATCCTGAGAATGAAACAAAAAAAACACACATTTGAAAACACAACCTTCTGAGATCTACAATTTACAATGGCTTTATAGCTCGGCTAGTTGTAAAACCCAGTTAGTTCAGTGGCATTATAAAAAAAAAAAACAATGTATTAATACAAGTATTTTGTAAATTAGTTTAGCGCCCTGGAGCCGCTTTATCGCTTTGTGCCTATTGCCGTGGAGACCCTGGGCTGTTGGGGCAAGGATGCTAGGGCTTTGCTCAAAGAAATTGGGCAAAGGCTTAACAAAACGACCGGTGACTCCCGCTCCGGATCTTTCCTGGTGCAAAGGATAGCGATTGCCATTCAGCGCGGGAACGCTGCTAGTCTGATGGGCGCCGTTGCACCGGGAACTGTTAGGGGCGGGTTATTTATTTAGATTAAAGTTATTTGTAATAAATTTAAATTAATTTTGACAAATTAACTATATATTGTGACATGAATAAATTACGTTTAGGAATGAGAAGATTACATTTAATTTGATAGCTAATTTAAACAACTGAACAGATTAATTTGAAGTAGTATAAAAATTAGTTTAATTAGTTAAGTTAATTTAAGTTAATATAAGAACCCTATGTATGAGCAATTTATATATGTATGAGTTAAATGAAAATAAATTTATCTGTATCTTTATCTTTTGTTTAAGTGATCAGTGATCAGACGCAATCATCGAGGCTAAGCAACGGTCGATGCGGACTGTGTTAGGACGGGTGACCATACACAAGACATACATGTCGTTTTAAAGTAGCATTTTCATCTGGGCGTAACCGTAGGTCTTAACCTCGGTGATCGGGTCAGATCACCTTGGTTAGCCGAGGCATGATGGATGAATTTTTTTTTTCTTGACACATTCACACACTTGACAATTAAAATAGATATAAAGCGTGGACTGACCGTCTGGGAGGCACATCCCCCGCTGGCTCCCCGTCCGTGACCTGCGAGGAGGGCGTCTCCCGCCCTGAGATGTTGGGGCTGCCGCGACCAGACACGTTCGCTGACACCTGCACAACACATGCACATTATAATAATAATAATAATAATAATAATAAATTTATTTTATTCAGGTTTCAAGGACCCATATTAATTCTAAATTAGGTACATTCAATTAAATTTCACAAAAACACAAACATATAATAAAAAGTTACATATAGAAATTACAATTTAAAATATAAATAAATAGTAAAAAAAAAACATTCACAAATAGTACTTCAATAGCACAAACGGCACTGCTGGAACATGCTTGTTGCAGTACACATTACAGTCTAACATCATCATACAGTCTAAACTCTATTTTTTTTTTCGAGGGGGAAATCTGATATCCCCAGCTGCATTGGAGTACAGCCGGGCTATGTGGGATTTCTACCCACTAAAACCCCCTCGGTTGACATCCCTTGTGTTTTATAACAAGGGTTCTAGGATCTCTACTGGAATACACCAGAACTCCTCAACACTTAGTATAATGCCTCTTTATGATCGTCTTACACCGATAGCGCGCTTAATCGCACCAATCTTGTCCCTAAGAAAACAACCCATAAAACTCTATATAACGACACTGGAGATAAGAGGACAAAGGGACTGTGCATTTTATGACGTTAGAAAGTGGTCGGTAAATGGAGAGAATGTATCATTACAAATACAAATAATTTGATAACACCAAAGTTACAAGTCAAATAATATAATATCATTACAATAGTATATGATATGATTCAAATAACAATTTTCGATTCCAATTCTAGTAATATAATATCATTACAATAGTATATGATATGATTCCACTGTAAATTTTCAATTCCAATTCTAGTAATATAATATCATTACAATAGTATATGATATGATTCCACTGTAAATTTTCAATTCCAATTCTAGTAATATAATATCATAACAATAGTATATGATATGATCCAATGTCAATTTTCAATTCTAGGTTATCATTTGTATTATGAAAAGTATTGTATGGAATACAAGCTAAACCAACTAAAGCCAATTGATTTTTGACTCTTTAGAGAGTTTGTCGTTAAATCGAGTGACGTTGCAAGGAGTTGACACTGTATATCGTTACTTAGTAATGAAGTAAATAGTTATAATACAAAGTAGTTGGGACCCCATTTCCGAGTACCCTCGAGTCTGATGCCCCTTTTAGTCGCCTCTTACGACAGGCAGAGCTAAGTATGGCTCTGGTGTCGAGTATTTTGAAAGAACCCAGGTACTGCGGGTTGCTGATGATAATGATGATGGTTACCATGTCGGACAGGTTGTCGTTCTGGTCCTCCGTCTCCAGCTCGAGGCTGGAGGTGACGCTGTGGTTGGAAGCCGCCTCGGAGACCGCCTCCAGGTTGTCAGACGTATTGCCCAGGGACACCTCGTCGTGGGACACGGAGAATCTGTGGAACATTATTGTTGCTGTTATTGGTTGATTGTTTTTACTGTTATCGGTTGATTGTTTTTACTAAACTTTGTAAACTGTTAACGTAAGGCATCTTAATATTTTCGCGAAGAAAACGGTCACACTTACTTACTAAATAATTATTATTTAATAAGTAAGTGTGACCGTTTTCTACGCGAAAAGATTGTTTTTACTGTTATTGGTTGATTGTTTTAACTGTTATTGGTTGATTTTGTTGACTGTTATTGGTTGATTGTTTTTACTGTTATTGGTTGATTGTTTTTACTGTTATCGGTTGATTGATTTTACTGTTATTGGTTGATTGTTTTTACTGTTATTGGTTGATTATTTTTAGTGTTATTGGTTGATTGTTTTTACTGTTATTGGTTGATTGTGTTGACTGTTATTGGTTGATTGTTTTTACTGTTATTGGTTGATTGTTTTTACTGTTATCGGTTGATTGATTTTACTGTTATTGGTTGATTGTTTTTACTGTTATTGGTTGATTATTTTTACTGTTATTGGTTGATTGTGTTGACTGTTATTGGTTGATTGTGTTGACTGTTATTGGTTGATTGTTTTTACTGTTATTGGTTGATTGTTTTTACTGTTATTGGTTGATTACTTTTACTGTTATTGGTTGATTGTTTTTACTGTTATTGGTTGATTGTTTTTACTGTTATCGGTTGATTGATTTTACTGTTATTGGTTGATTGTTTTTACTGTTATTGGTTGATTGTTTTTACTGTTATTGGTTGATTACTTTTACTGTTATTGGTTGATTGTTTTTACGCCCACACGCGTAAGAGATGCACAGCCCTGGTGGCAGAGTCCGGTCAGGATTTTTTTAGGCAACCCATTTTTAATATATTTTCTAACGGTCTTATTAATAAAAAATGCCTATTGTAGGTTTATAGCATACTATAGCTAAAGTGTTCAATAAGCATTTAAAGTGTTCTGTAAAGTTTACTATTAATAAACGTACTATAAGCCTTCAATAACTATAGTAGCCACAGATAACGAAATCCTTGCCAGTATGACGAAAAAGTTAAAGAAGAACGATGTTAACCACAGATTATTTGTAAATAAAGGTGAAATGTGTCCATAAACACAAAATTTTGTCTATACTCGGACACAAACAAACGTCAAAAAGTCATTATACTATTTTCAAATTTCGGCAAAAACTGATAAAATAAAAATGAATAAAAGACCTATAAAAAGCCAAATAAGTAAAAATTGCCTGGAGGAAGATTATGCTTGCAGTTGAACATCGTTCTTTCATAAACGAACATTAATTTGTTAACATCAAAACAGTGATCTACGTATCAACTTATATTTTAATCTAACTTTAAATGTGAATATTTGTTGTTTTAGCTTCAATGCCATGGCAAAGACCAACAGGACCTTGCACCAAAGACCTCACTCTCCTCATGCAGCTGCTCAGAAAATTTCTAATGCAGAGATAGCCTGCAGGCAAGAGCTGCATGTGGCTTAAATGGCCAACGAAAACCAAAAATTAAACGAAGAATTGTTAAAACTAAAAATATTTTATTATAAAAGTAAAACCGAATGATACACATAGAAATATTTTATTAACATTTTTATTATTAAAATACTATCATTTAGTACTATCATCTGTATTGATTTATTTATTACATGAGCAGTACCATTGTGTAAAGACTTATCTTTATATATAATTCAGGGTGAGACACAGTGTTTGTTTTTTTGTATTTCTTCTCTGGCCAAATTAAGGCTTTCCGAGCCCCATACTAAATGCTTCTCAGACTGGCAACCATTTCCTCTAAGATTTTTAAATAGTAATCACTTAACATAAACTTAAAATGGTCTAATTGGGGCGCGAAATAGGTAATATTATACATTTTTTTTCGCAAAACAGATATATCAGCGTGATTTTTTCCAGCAAAATACACATGTATGAGTGCAGTGCAACAACTTAGCTGTTCAGTTGACAGTGTCGCTAGTGGAGATTTGTTGCCACCTAAGAGTGCTGTCGAACTTGTAATTCCAATTTTGGCCACCTGAACAGCTAAGTTGGTGACATGTATACGTATACATTGTTAGTTTCCGTTTCCGTTAGTGTCATTCTCTCTGCCAAACATGAACCCAAGCTTACCATCCGTAGTAATAAATCAACAAAATTCCGATAGATGGCAGGATCAAAAAAAGTATTGTTAAAGAGTTTGATGAAATTTATTTATTATTTTTAAATAAATTATTGCTATTTTTATATTAAGTATCGTAATAGAATTAAAAATTTAAAATATGTATAATTTTGTTTGATTATTTGAATGAAATTTAGTTATGTCAATGTCAGTTTGTCATATTTGACATACTTAAAAAAACGTATTTATATTGCAGCAATAATTTTTAGGGTTAGGTACCCTAAGAATGAAATTAATAAACTACTGCGATCTTTTCTGTACTTAAAAGATAAAAACGAATGCCTTTTACAAAATATTCGTTGTGTCTTTCTGTCACCAGGCTGTTTCTTATACACTTTGATAGCTGAAAATTTCACAAATTATTTGTTTCCGTTGCCGTTATAACCCAAGAGTATACAAGTACTAGATACGCTATAACAACAAATACTAAAAACAGAAAATATACAAATATAAAGGGTGGATGACACGTTTTTAAAGTGTACCTTAAAATACGTGTTATATTTTGTATTTTTGCTTAATATCAATAACGATAACAGGACACTAAAGAATTCTAAAGAATATTAAGCTACATATTACCTCTTTTTACTCTATCTTTACAATGACACTTGGTAGATTCTTTAATGATTTCTCTCTTTCTTTCTTTCTTTCAAAATAAAACGAATGTTTGATATGGGGCAAAAAACATGTTTTTTGTATAAACATGTTTTTTTGCCATATTTTTATAATGGTACGGAACCCTTCACGCGCGAGCCCGGTTCGTACTTGGCCAATTATATACATTTTTTATACTTACGTCTTTTGTTTACCTATCAATATCTTTATCAATTTCATAATTACAAAAGGCTTGTTTGTTTGTTTGTTTGGATGTTTTTATGTTTGTTTGACGCAAATAGGCTCCGAAACTATTGGACTAAAATTAAAAATTCTTACACCGTTAGGAAGCTACATTATCCCCAAATGACATAAGCATTATATTTTGTTGCAAAGGGTAATAAATTCTTATAATACTCCAGTAATGTAACACAAGGTATAAAAAAGAGTAAAAAAATTGTTTCATGGCATGCGCTATGTAAAGTTAGTTGTGGCGGGTGTCGTTTAGTATGTCTTGAGAGCAGCGGAACCCATAAATACAAAAAAAAACTTTAATCTATGTCAAAATTATAATGCGATAAAATTTAAATGTTTGTTTGTAACGAATAAGAACGACTTTCAAACATATCTCCTAGAATTAAATTTTTTTTATGCCCGTGCTAAGCCGGGACGGGCCACTAGTGTATAATTATATCAACGATACAATATGTAAACTGCCAGATGTACATTTATTATAACTAAGATTTCGACAGGCCTCTTACCTTAGAATAATAATAACAGTTTTTTTTATTTCAAATGTAGCTAAAATTGTATCCATAGTCTAATAAATATAAATTCCCTGATAATATGTAATTATTTACTTTTCTGATCATTAGACTTGAAGCTGATAAGATAGAGTAAAAATTAGATTTTATCAATAAAAGGTCTCTGGATACGTAGCTTTATCAGATTTTGGCACCCCACGCACGCACTGTATGTAGAAGGTACATATGTGTCTAGCTCCGGTTTTGATGTTCTTAGCTATGTTTGATGGTATTCGGATGTCCGCGAATACAAAATATTGGATATGATATTATTCGCAACTTTCCCAAATGAAAGGGCTTACATTTTGGAATCATGCGAAAAATACAACTGTTTCATGCAATATGTTAGATGATTCGTGAGAAAAGTTTTTTCTTGTTACTAATATCATGTACCCTATAGATTTTTACTTTTCTAATTTCGTTTGAGGTTTGAAGGTATGCGCTATGAATATTAACATACACGAAAACGAAACCTATTGAAAATATTCTCTTTCTCATAATTTTCCTTCAAAAAAAAAGAGTTTCAAACAAAATAAAATAGCAAGAACAATTCATGAGATTCGAACCATGGTCAATTCAAATCATAAAAATATTTCATGTTCCAAAAATGCTTCCTCTACGAACGAGCTAATATAATCGACAATTGAGCGTTCGAAATTGGCATCCATATTCAAATATGCTGAAGTTCAAGTGACAAAAAAAAATTGTCAATGCTAGTGTGAGTGTAGCCGCATCGTCACAGAATAGATGATAGTAGATATGGGTTTTATATGGCTTTTTGTAAATTTTTGCTATTAACGCTTAATATATGTTGTTTTGTGATGAGCCTTAAAAATAATACATTAACAGTAGATGTCGCGAACCGATTCTGAAGTTACAAAAGAAATTACTTGGGCTGCTGGGATGAATATAACTAACTTATACCTATTTAACGCCATCTAGCGGCATATGAGCACTTGCAGCATGCTAGCGAACAACCTTAATGACAAACTCTGCCGTAAACTTTTTAGGGCGATACCGTTTTCTAAAATCTTCATCGTCCAGAGAAAACGGGTCAAACCTTTATCTATAAAGTTTTTGCTGTTTTTAAATTGCTTCGATAGTAGCCAAACTTTGTCACGCTTGCATTATGTCGTATCCCGAAAACTCACTACTAAAACTCAAAAGAAATAACAAGAATCTACACAGTCACAAAATATGTACAAAATTTGATTGTTTACATTGGTGTCCAATGTCAGGAAATCAGCTGATGACAGATAGTCGGCCATATTGGATCTTATTGCGCCGCTATTGTACGGTTATAGTAGGGGCCTGGCCACTATAACTTTATAGTAGGCTTAAAGAACTGTTTAGCGCTATTGTGCGTTTATTAATAACGATTTTCGTCATTTTTGTTATAGTGATGTTAAAGAACACTTTAACTGTTCCATAACTTTTTATTAATAAGACCGTAAGATGCTAAATTTATTATGAAATTAATTTTATTCAATTATCACGTCGGTGAAGGTCGATATAGGCTCGGATTTTAGACCAATATAGTGTTGCTGTGTATATTACCTCGTGCGTTTCTGTACGGGCGCACCCGCGCCCCGCACCGCTAGAGCCGCGGCCGCCTCGTCCGTATCGCCAGCCTCCGACCCGCCGTAGTAACATTCCAGCACCTTGGACTCGGGGACCAGACCTGGGGGACGAATGATTTATAGAGAACCTTCGAATGACTTCAAACAAAAAATTAAACATTTTTTTTAACAGAACCCTTTTTACTCTCTTTATGAATTCATGTCACATACAAAAACTGACCTATAAACATTATACTGACGACCTCGTTGGCATATCGTCTGGGTGTTAAATAAGTATCTATATAAAGTATGTATGTATGTATATGTAGTATATCAGTTGTGTTAGCAACCAAAATACGAACTAGAAATGGTTCAGTATGGGGAAACCAGCCGTGAGTGAAAAATACTGAGCATAGTAATAATACTGTAATTATACTAAATTGCACTGTAATTATACTAAATTGCACTGTAATTATACTAAATTGCACTGTAATTATACTAAATTGCACTGTAAAAGCAACTCACCAACATAATCATGCTCCTCAGCGTTGGCCAGCTTTATAACGAGCACCTCGAGTTGCTCCAAGGGATTCTCGTCCTTATCTCCATTACCATTGACTGGTTTGTCCTCTGAAGCCAGGGAGGAGGTAGAACTGCCCGAACGAGGAAGCCGCGGTTTGGGCACTTTCGCCAGAATACTCTTCTTTAAGCCGTTTTCGAGGGACTCTTTGGGCTCTGATGGCGTCGAAGGTCTGTAATATTAAATATTAGATATATATATTTTTTATACTTTCACACACGGCTGGTTAGCCTCATACTGAACCATTTCTAGCTCGTATTATGGTTGCTAACACAACTGATATACTACATATAAATATTAGATAGATAAATAAATTCTTTATTTTACACACTTGTTATACATACAATTATTAACAAAAGAAACTTAAAACTAGTGCCGTAAATGGCGACCGACCTCAGATCGCCCGTAAATTATTTTTCCTTTCATTTTTATAATATTCATCTCCTTTTCTAATGAGTTTCATCCTACTATTATTTTTTTTTCACTTTTTATTATTTTCAAAGGCTTCTACCCTGGTTTATATGGTATAAATTGTACTACGTGGTATAAGCGTAAGTGACAACAATAATTGACAAATGTCACACACGGCTGGTTAGCTCCATACCAAACCATTTCTAGTTTGCATTATGGTTGCCAACACAACTGATTTACTAAATATTAATTATATTACATTTTAAGTGTGATACTTTATATCGATACACATTGACGACCTCGTTGGCGCAACGGTTACCATGCCGGACTGCTAACCAGAAGGTTCCGGGTTCGATTCCCGGCCCGGCCGACATCTTTGTGCTTAACTAAATTTGTTGGTTGTGGGTCTGGGTATTAAATATGTATCTATATAAAATATATATGTATGTATATGTAGTATATCAGTTGTGTTAGCTACCATAACACGAACTAAAAAATGGTTCAGTATGGGGTTAACCAGCCGTGTATGAAATGAGTCCTAAAAAAAAGAAAATAGACCATCCAGACCGACCACCAATAAATTTAGTTCACCACAAAAATGTTATCCGTTTCGGGAATCGGACCCAGAACACTCTGGTTGGCAGTCCGGCATGGTAAACATAACGCAAACGAGGTCATACTACGACTTATATCCTTATATCCCGGCCCTACACCAATGACTTGTTTTTCAAGTTACGTGTGGATTTGCACTCACATTACGGTGAAGGAAAACATCGTGAGGAAACCGGCATATAAGACCACAATATCTGAAGACGTGTGTCTATTGCCTACACGCACTTGGTCAGCGTGGATAGATATAAGCCATAATATATGTTAGAGGAATGTTTTATTTTAATTTATTCGATTAGTAGTTCCAGCCTATCGAATGGCAGCACTGTGAACGCAAGAGTTTGTTATCTGTGCTGATTGAAGGAACGATTGTGAATGTACGAATGAAGTTGTTTCCTATTTGTCAGTAGTGCGTTCACTCGCGGTTTGACTTGAATGTGCTTCAGTCTGCCATGAGACAGCGCCTGCGCCACTTGTGCGCACTGACAATATTAAAACCCATAATGGCAGACAACGACGACGACCGCGCTGATTTTAATCTAATTGAATCCGCGACATATATATCTCTGTCCTCATGAGAGAAGGCCCCGAGTCCCAGCAGTGGGAACGTATAGTGGGCTGCTTAAGACTTATACTAGAACTGACCTGTATTTAGTCAAATCCGGCATGTTAGCTAGCAGATCATGCAACCGAGCTCTGTAGTTGGGTTCTGTCGTTTGAAGTAATGCGGCGAGACGCGCCGCGCTACCGTCGCCTCCCCATCCATCGTTGGGTCCACTGCTGAATAAAAATGTGTATATTAGGGTTCCGCGCATAGGTTTTTTTTAAACTGATAGGTTTGCCTTTCATGATATTAAAGCGATGTCAGCTTCGCTATATATCTATGAATCAGCCCTAAGCGTAAAGAAAGATTTAAATAGCTATGAATCGTTTAAAAGTAGCCGACTGAATTGGAGAGTGTGCGGGCCCAGTCACAGAACAGCTCGGTACGGAAACAGCACTTTTGTGATGCAACACAAAGTGTATAACCATATACCTAAATGTATCAAAGAGGCGAACAGTTTTGACATTTTTAAATTTAGACTGAAAAAATTTCTTATTAGCAAGTCATATTACAGTACGAGGGTGAATCAAAAAGTTCTTAGAAGTGCATATATATGAAACCTTTTTGGATCAAGTTCGATATTCAAATTAAAGAGTGTCTATCACACTATATTTATGCAGACTGTCACTTGTTTTTGTCAGTTCGTTCGCATGTAATAATTTTTTTTGTGCAACGAGATGCTAAAAAGCTAAAATTATGGATAAAAGTGAGTTACGTGCGGTGATAAAATATCTCAGTTTGAAAAAAATGTCTACGAAGGAAATTTTTTTGGACATTCAGCAGACATTAGGGGGTGATGCTGTACCCTATTCTACGGTTGCGTACTGGGTGGCTGAATTTAAAAGAGGTAGATCAAGCTGTAAAGATGACCCGCGTTCTGGGCGGCCTTCAACCTCCGTTACAGAAGAAAATGTCAAAAAGGTTGAGAATCTGGTTTTGGAAGACAGAAGAATGACTATAAAACATATAGCTGAGATCCTAAAGATATCTTTTGGTAGCGTTCAATCCATTTTAATTGATTCACTGGGGTTCAAAAAAGTGTCTGCAAGATGGGTGCCACGAATGTTAACCGACGAAAACAAAAAGCGACGTTTGGAAAGTTCCAAGCGTAATCTCGAAATGTTCCAGCGTGATTCGGATAATTTTTGCCGTCGTCTTGTCACCATGGATGAAACGTGGGTCCACCATTTTGATCCTGAAACTAAAAGACAAAGCATGTCTTGGAAACGACCATCCTCTCCATCCATTAAGAAATTTCGAGTTGCTCCTACCGCTGGCAAAGTTATGGCCTCTGTGTTCTGGGATAGTGAAGGAATCCTTTTTATTGATTACATGCCAAAAGGCCAGACGATTACTGGACCTTATTATGCAAATTTAATCCCGAAAGTGCGTGAAGCGATTAAAGAAAAACGTCGTGGAAAACTGTCGTTGGGCGTGTTGTTCCTTCAAGATAACGCTCCTGCTCATCGATCGGAAGTTGCGCTCAACGCAATCCGCTGTACTAGCTTCAATCTCCTTAACCACCCACCATATTCTACGGACTTAGCCCCAAGTGATTTTCACTTATTTCCAAAATTAAAAGAGGAAATTCGTGGAACAAAATTTCACAATAATGACGCGGTTATAGCTGCCGTAGAGGACTTTTTCGAGAGTCAAGAAAATAATTTTTTTTCACAAGGAATAAGGAAGTTAGAAACGCATTATTCTAAATGCATTGCATTGGAGGGAGATTGTGTAGAAAAATAAAATATTATTATTTAAATCTTTGCATTTTTTAATATTGATTCCAAGAATTTTTTGATTCACCCTCGTATATCAGAATTTTTTGACGATAAAGAAATACATAATAAAACATATAAACTGGTGGACATATAATAATTATTGAATATTGACATAGAAATAGTGAAATTTTGTATTGTATAGTATTAGTAACTTAGGATTTTAATTTAGTTTTATTTTAAATTTCACGCGCCTTACGGGTAAGAATATAGCTGACTTTATATATTTTAATTACATGTAACATCTTTTAATTGCTGTATTCTGTGAATAAATGATTTGAATTTGAATTTCAGGGGCAAAATCTTGAATTTACAGTTTTTCGATATAAATCATAAACGGTCACCATACAACAAACATGTTTTTTCAATTTTTTTTGCTATATACCAATGGCGGTAATAGGTAAACGCAAAAAAAAAATCATAGAATATACGAGTACATATCTTATATATAAAATTTCCGTGTCACAGTGTTTGTTACCGTACTCCTCCGAAACGGCTTGACCGATTTTTTCCAAATTTCATGAAGACTAATGTCTGAGAAACGGCTAATGTATATTCAGAAATAATTATTAAGCCAAAACAACGTTTGCCGGGTCAGCTAGTATATTTATATTACCAATCGAAATAAATAATTAAATAAAATAAAATAAATATTTAAATGTCATACAACAAATGTGTTCTTTTTTTATTTATTTAAAATTAGCTGTACCCCACGGTGTCACCCGCGTTAATACAGAAAAAAAATGGAGATTATAAATAAAATAATAATAATAATTTGAGTAAATGCTCCTAAAGAAAATATAAGAACAAAATGCGAAAGTTGTGTGGGTATGTTCGTTACTTTCACACTCAAACGGCTTACCCGATTTTGATGAAATTTGCTGTGAAGATAGGTGAGACTTTAGATTAACACAAGTGCTACTTTTAATCTCGAAAACGAGTGTGGTTTCGTGGAATGCGCAAATAACTTCAAAATATATGTTAATCCTTCACGCTCCATCGGCTGACTGATTTTAATGAGATTTACTTACTTATGTATTAAGACCTTAGATTAACACATAGGCTACTTTTTATCCCAGACCAAATTTTTATATTATATTAATTAATTAATTAATAATTATAATAAGTTAATTATCATATTTAATTAATAATTAGACAGCTCTACAAAAAATCAATTTTTTTTTTGTTGCCCTGTTTATCATCGCAAATTGTTACGTTTTTAAGTGCCCAGATTACGAATATATTCGTAAAAGTACTAAATATGCTCATTTCTACAAATTGAATTTTGAACGATTTATCGTCAAAATTAATTTTTTCAGTCATTTGCTAAAAAAAAAAACTGAGCAAATCTTACAAAATTATTGATATTTTCACGAATTGTGAGTATAAACGGACCCAAAATCATCATCATATCAAAGGCAACAAAACCACTGTAGACCAGTGTTATAATAAATTAATTCACAGTTTTATTGAGACACGAAATAGGTTGGTTGGTAGGTTGGAGAATGTTGGTCTCAAGATCAGTAGGACCAAAACAGAACATTTGTTCTGCGACTTCGGTGGTCCGACCAACTTCTCCCCTATACTACTAGATGGAGCACAATTACCAAACTGCTCAGATTTTAAGTATCTGGGCTCACTAATACAAAGCGATGGTGGCATTGAAAGGGATGTAAGTAATAGAATGAATGTGGGATGGATGAAATGGCGACAGGTCACAGCAACAACTTGCGATCCGCACATGCCCCTTAAGCTTAAGGGGCAGATTTACAAATCGGTAATAAGGCCTGTTGTGTTGTATGGTTCAGAGTGTTGGGTAATGAAAGGGTCGGATGAAAGAAGGTTGCATGTAGCGGAAATGCGAATGCTAAGATGGATGTGTGGTGTGACGCGAATGGATAAAATTAGGAATGAGTATGTTAGAGGAAGCCTGAAAGTAGCACCTATTACTGACAAACTAATGAGTAATAGACTGTCGTGGTATGGTCATATTATGCGACGTGAGGAAGACCATATCACGAGGAAGACAATGAGTATGAGTGTGGACGGGCAGATAGGAAGGGGACGGCCTAAGAAAGTGTGGATGGATTGTGTGAATGACGATATGACCAGGAAGGGTGTGAATACAGAGATGACGAATGACAGAGAGGTATGGAAGAAGCGTACATACTGTACCGACCCCACATGAAGTGGGATAAGGTAAAGAAGAAGAAGAAGATTGAGACACGAAATGGACAAGTTACCTGAACGCAGTGTGGTCTACAGCGCCAGCGTTGGGAAGCTCCTCTGCCGTCAAGCTGGGAGTATTGTTGTTCAGCTTCGACGATATACGACGGAGAAACGTTATCTGTAACATTAACATCAATATCAAAATACTAGCATCCCGTCCTGGACTCGGACAGTCTATAAAATAATCTGAGTAGCAAAGAGAATATTTATAAATAATAACAAAATAAAATAATTAAACGCGCGCCGCACTAACATTAGTGCCGCACTATTTGACGACCTCGTTAGCGTAAAGGTTACCATGCCGGAATCCCAATCAGAAGGTTCCGGGTTCGATTCCCGGCCCGGCCAACATCTTTGTGCTTAACTAAATTTGCTGGCTGTGGGTCTGGGTGTTAAATATGTGTCTATATAAAGTATGTATGTACTATATGTAGTATATAAGTTGTGTTAGCTACGATAATACGAACTAGAAATGGTTCAGTATGGGGCTAACAAGCCGTGTGTGAAATGTGTCCTAATATTTATTTATTATTATTTATTAGTGTGCGGGACGCATCCTGTACTTTTTATTTACGCACTAACGGTAGTGGTCTGGACACTCCAGAGGCTAAGTCACCATTCAGAGTTTGATTGAGTCGTTATTGCAGTATGACGTCACATTCTCCTCATAGACCACACTCTTACGTCATACTCTCCACTAGTAACCACACTCGCCTCATAGACCACACTCTTACGTCATACTCTCCACTAGTAACCACACTCGCCTCATAGACCACACTCTTACGTCATACTCTCCACTAGTAACCACACTCGCCTCATAGACCACACTCTTACGTCATACTCTCCACTAGTAACCACACTCGCCTCATAGACCACACTCTTACGTCATACTCTCCACTAGTAACCACATTCTCCTCATAGACCACACTCTTACGTCATACTCTCCACTAGTAACCACACTCGCCTCATAGACCACACTCTTACGTCATACTCTCCACTAGTAACCACATTCTCCTCATAGACCACACTCTTACGTCATACTCTCCACTAGTAACCACACTCTCCACATAGACCACACTCTTACGTCATACTCTCCACTAGTAACCACACTCTCCACATAGACCACACTCTTAGGTCCTACTCTCCACTAGTAACCACACTCTCCTCATAGACCACACTCTTACTTTACACTCTCCACTAGTGACCACACTCTAACGTCAACTTTCCACTAGTGACCACACTCTCCACTAGTGACCACGTTTCCCACTAGTGACCACACTCTCCACTAGTAACCACACTCTCCACATAGACCACACTCTTACGTCATACTCTCCACTAGTAACCACACTCTCCTCATAGACCACACTCTTACGTCAAACTCTCCAATAGTAACCACACTCTCCACATAGACCACACTCTTACCAGCAGCTGCGCCTCGTGCGGGGTATAGAGCGCGACGGTAGTGTGAAGCGCGGCGTCGGTCCGCAGCGGCGCGTCGTCCGCCGGCGCACCCGGCAGCGGCAGGTGGCACTCTGACGTCACACTTTCAACTAGTGACCACACGCACGAGCGTTCGAATTTCGAATACAGGTCCCGTACTTTTGCATCCACCTGTTGAAATAGGAACATTTAAGGTGACCGTTTCGAGAAATATGGTCAGAGATCAACCCTAAGAATATTACACCAATGTTGGTAGCAATGAGATGTAACAACTTTAAAAAAAACTAATACGTGTTTGTTTTTTCTAAATTATAAGTCTTCATTCATTGGTAATAGAAATTAGATTACATTTGTTGCTTTAATGAACGAATTTATTTTCAATTTCTTTAAACGTAATTCCTTTTCAATTTCTTTAACTGTACAATTTTAAAAGTTTAACTATAATAAATTATATATTTTACTCAAAGAGGTTTACTAAGGAAGAGGCATCTATAGTTTATTTGGAATGTGCCAACATTTGGAACAAATTTGTTGTAGTTGTAAAGAGAAGACAAAATTAAATACATTATTAAAAACATTTGGAACAATTTTGTTCTAGTTGTAGTATCATTTAACAACGAACAATGGTTTAGTAAGTTTCATATCTAGTATTATAGTATATTATATAATCTATGGTTTATACCTCTGAAACTTGCTTAAATGTCATATATATGTATGTTTTTTTTTCACCTACCTCCTGATACTTGGCGAGGCACAGCATCTGCAGCAACTGAGCTATCTGTATGAGGTTGTACCGCGCTATATAGGAGACAGGAACTTCCAACACTCCATGCGCTTCCGGGTTGACTATCGCCGGACAGATGTAGTGGTTCAACACCAGCTCCGTTACGATGGAGTGGAGCTCGCGCTCTGATATCCTGGAAATCAAATATAGTTTATTTATCCATAGTCATAATCATGATGACATTATACTAGAGAAATATGAAAGATCAAATAAATATATATACAATATAATTTTAACACGGGTAGATAAAATAATGCTTAATTAAGAAAATTATATTTTATTAATTAAAAAATAATGCTTAATGAATGAATGAATGAATGATTTGATGTGAGAACTAAACTGTACTATAACTTCTCCTTTACCATTTCCCACTAGGTGGGGTCGGCACAGCCTGTTTTTCGCTTCCACGCCACTCTATCAGCCGTCATCTCCACATTCACTCCCTTCTCATTCATATCCTCCTTCACACAATTGTTTTTTGACTTGTAACTTTGATGTTATCAATAAATGATTTGTATTTGTCTTCTTTGGTCGACCTCTACTTCCGCTACTTCTTACAATCTATACTTCTCCTAGTCACATGCATGTAATGCGTAGAGCTCCTCTACATCTTCTACTATACTCTCTATGTCCGTACCACCCTAACCGTCCACTCTTCACTCTCTCACTCTCTGACACAGGCGCCACTTTCAAACTTCCTCTAATATACTCCTTTCTTATCTTGTCCATTCTTGTTACTCCACCAAAACTGTTCTATAACATGATAACTAAAACGTCTCTACGAAATGAAAACTAAATTTTTTACTACATTATAACTAAAATGTTACCACAACATGATAACAAAAAAAAAACAATAAGGTGATTACTAAAATATTGTTACAACATGTTAATTGTTTCTATGACATAAAAACCTAAATTTTACTACAACATAAAAACTAAAACATGATAACCAAAATATTACAACATGATAACTTCAACATGACTACAATCATGTTGTAGTACCTAAAAAAAAAGTAGTAACTAAAATGTTACTATAACATGGTAACTAAACATGACTCATCACATAACATCATACCTGGAATGTTGCTTCAGCTGGTGTACTATCTGATGAACAATCCACGCAATAGAGGCTGGGAAGTTGGCCCAGTGTTCCCGCAGGGATGCAATCAACTTGTTAGTTAAGTTGTAAAGAGATTGCACCGTCCATTTCCTGTAGCGGGCAACTTTAGCCGCATATTCTGCGCTGTTGGGCTGACCGAACTTCTTGAAACGGTCCGATGTTGAGAATCTATGAAAGACAAATGTTTGTCAAAGTCAAAGAGTTCATTGGGGTTTCAGCTTGATCAAATACATACAAAATTCAGTGTTGCATACAAACACAGCACAAAAAATGGCACAAGTATACTATTGTATCTATTACAAAATACACAGAAATACAAAATACACGACTCTACAATAAAAATTTGTTCTTTGTCCTAAAGTTTATACTATTATTTTCCAGTTAGTTATTCACAAAAACCAAAAGAAAATACCTTTTTTCGGTATAAAGTTTGCTTTTGTGATACTTAAAGTACGAGACGTGAAATATGAACTAAAGACATCTCACGTTCTCTGTAAAGCCTATGAAGCATATTTTGACTGTCCTGTACGGAATCAAGATAAGCCATGGGCTCCACATGTTGCTTGTAGTTATTGTAAAAGGTGTTTGGAAGGTAAGCAATTTTTATTTGGGGTTTATTGAGAGAAAGTAGCTATTAACATAAAAGAAAAAGTAGAAGTGTGCACTTTTAAGTTATTTTTCACTTTTCTGTAAGCAAATTTGATAGTAAAACTTAATAAAAATAATAAACATTTTTATTTCAATAGTTTTATTTCAATCAAAAATTAAAATCCGAGATTTTTAAAAATTTCGTTCAATCAGTCTTCTAAGCACAAAAGCAAAGTTTTTCATGCCATATATTTTTTTCCGTCTTATTCGACCTAAACTACCGAAATTTAATGCTTTGCAATCAAAGTCAAATGTGATATGTTTCAATTCAAGTCAATCTTACCACTGTATCTTAAGGTTGAGTTTCGACTAGTGCCCTAATAAAAATAAGCTATCTTGCTCTACGATAACAGCTAAAAAATTTAACGACACAGTGAGCGTTAGAAACTTCAACTGTATTACTACACTAATAACGCTTAAATTCCTCAAACTCAAATAAGACCACATTCTTACTTGTGGTCTTATTTTCCTTGCCGTTTCTAGTACATTTTTGATCAAAGGGTTTAAGAGTGTAAAATTTTTTCATTCATTTTCAGCCCTTTATCGCCCAATGCTGAGCATAGGCCTTCCTTCGTGTACGCCATTTGTCAGTGTAGTACAATTTTTTTTTTATTTTTTTTTTTTTATCCTTGATAGGTTAGCGTTTGACTACAGCTAGCCTGATGTTAAGCTGCACTGCAGTCTACGGTGTGGCACGCTTACCTAGAAGATACCTATTAACTCAACTTTTGAAGGCCCCCGGATGATACCTCTCAGGAAACAGAGACTCAGGTAGTGAGTTCCAAAGCTTCGCAGTCCTAACAATAAAGGTCGACGCAAAGCGTTTTGTACGAAAGTTTGGAACTTCAACTCTGTATCAGATACAGATACACATAATTTATTAATAAATATAGATTTACAAGTCATTATTCAATAATTATTTCATATACATATGTCAATCATTAATTATGTAATTTGTCATCGATAAATTCTTTGACACTTGTGCTTTGTTAATTAAATATAATTTAAGCTTACTTCTAAATATATTAGGGGAAGCTGTATTTCTGATATACTCAGGCAAATGGTTGAATAATCTGGCCCACCAACATACACCGACTGCTCAGATCTGGCCAGGGAGTGGGCTGGGGTCACCAGTCTCTGCCGATGTCTCGTACCGAAATTATGTAAGGCTCCCGCCGTGGGGAATCTTTCGAGATTTTTTTGTACGAATACGCACATTTGAAAAATAAACATAGCCGGTGCTGTGAGAATCTTTAGCTTAATAAAGAAAGAAATACAGAACTTTATTAGCCCTAAATAACATACGTTAAAGGCAAGTCATACTACAATAATTACTTAATACTTAAAAACATTAGTTAGATAAAATTAAATAAACTTACAAATTTCATTAAATAAATATTCTACCCCATTAAATACTACATACATTAGCACTTGTTTTCCATGTTTATTAAATTTAAAAACCTACTGTTTACACATGAATAACGATTCTGCAAGCTCCATATTCATATATTCGCTTAAATTATAAAAGGAATTACTTTCACAAAAACTCTTTATTTTCTGTTTAAACATACTACTATTAAGATTTGTTATTTTCTCTGGCAACTTGTTGTACATTAATATTTTTGTATAACATCCCTGTTTCTGTACTTTAGCTAGTCTATTTGCTGGTGGAACTTTACCTATATTCCTACGTAAACAATAAGGAATAACATCTTTTTTATTCTGATACATTTCATTTTCATGAATTTCTAGCAGGTACCTCTCCATAGCCTTGTCGGGGTCCATGTCCAGATAGAACTCGTCCTCGTGCAGCACGGCCATGACGGGCGCGTGCAGTGCTGCCAGCAGGAAGCGGCGCGCCGGCGCGTGCCCGTCCCGGAGCACCCCATACAGCGACGACAGCGCGCACCGCCCCGTGCGCACCAGTCTGGGAGAGAGCAAGAAAAGACATAGGCCGTAGACGTCAATATCACTTAATATCACTTAGTTGCAGAGCCTGGAGCACCGCCGCATTGTTGCCAGTTTGTCGGTATTCTATCGGTTGCATTTCGGCGAGTGTGCGAATGAATTACATGAAGTAATTACTTGAAGTAATTACTTCATGTACACACATTAAATTACTTGAAGTAATTACTTCATGTAATTCATTCAATTCTATTCGTCCGGCTTCATGTAAAGGGGGCGGGGGGAATTCCCAAAAAAACATCAGTAAATTGTGATCAAGCGCTGACCTATTCAGAGTAAAAAAAATAGTTAAACTAGCATAAGCAGCCAACTATACGTTCCCACTGCTGGTATTGGGGCCTTCCCTCGCGAGGATAGATTTAGGCCATAATCCACCACGCTGGCTAAGTGCGGGTTGGCGGATGACACACGTTTTCGGATATTGTGGTCCTCAAACATGCCGGTTTCCTCACGGATTCCTTCACTGTAAAGCAAGTGCAAGTCTGTGTGTATTTGCACTCGCTTTGCGGTACTTAAAAACAAGTCATTGGTGTAGGGCTGGGATCGATTGTCTTTGTGTCCGAGTATGTATTTTTTCGATATATGTATGTATCTGATAGTTTTTTGAACAGATGAGAATATTGTCTGGGAGGTAGGCTGCCAGACTAACACACACACACACATAGATACTCCAACTTATTACTTTCTCAATTTGCGTTGTGAGCTAAAAAAAATATGATAAGAAGCACTCACTTCCTAGGATCATTGGAAGGCACCATCTGGTGCTTGATCAGACTCCTGATGACAGCCAGGAGTCTCAGCCTATCTTCCTCTGAGCGGCAGCTGCCATATAGACCAGCGACCAGGGCAGATGGCAAAGACGGAGGCATGTGATCTTGACCCAGGACCAGAGTCAGTGCCACCACATGAGGAGAGTCGCGGAGCCATCCCAGTAACTCACCCAATGCTGTGGCTTCCTAAAATACGTAAACAATTCAAATAGTTGGCCAAGTGTGAGTTGGGCGCATGAAGGGTACCATTGTTGTATGGGAGCACCCCTTAAATATTTATTTTTATTAAATTTTATAATTTAATTTGATAGCTAATATACATTTAGGTACATATTTTCAAATTCAAATCACTTTATTGCAAATATGGTATAGTTACAGACAAGTATTGGGTCTGAGAGAAAAAGTGCACCATATTCTGCCTAGCGGCGTGCAATAATGGTCTATGATAAAACTTAAAGCTAATGAAATATATTTACATACATTATTAATTATTTAGATTAGTATGTCATTCATTTATAGTCTCGTATTAATTCCCAAAGAGAGATTTTGAGAGAAATCTAAGTGTCTAGCTGCTACCATTATTGATATATAGCAAAAAAAAAATACGAAAAATACACATTTATTATAATGAGGACCCCCTTAATATCTTATTTTTTTCTAATATTTTTAGTATTTGTTGTTATAGCGGCACAAGTTCAGCTTTCTAGCTATTATGGTTTCTGAGATACAGCCTGGACACAGACAGACAGTGGAGTCTTAGTAATAGGGTCCCGTTTTTTCCTTTTAGGTATGGAACCCTAAAAACAATTCATGACTTAACAAAGGCATCAACTTTTTTCCTACTCTATGCCGATTGGGTTTCGATCAGCAGAGTGCATAACCACATAAGTTAGTGATACTTTGGCCTAAGGTGAAAGACACCTACCACAGTCTGTAATCTATTTATTTATTTATTTGATTTATAGGCAAGCAGCATTATGCTGATGTGCCTATATCACACTGAGTTGAAATTATTTTTTTAATAGTTCACATAATGTCCATTGTTCAATGTCAATGTTTAAAGTTCACAAGTTAGTAGTGCACTGATCACAGGCTAAGTGGAGTAAGGTTCTCAAGGAGGCCAGAATACACTGATAGGTGCTGGGGACAGATTTTTAATTTATTTATATGATTTATAGTGAGAGCAGCATTATGCTGAAGTGCCAGAGTGGAAATTTTATTATTTAAATTCAAATTTATTTATTGTTGCAGAACATGGGTAATACAATAAGATAACATATATAACAATTTGAGTGTGCCATATTCTTAACCTTTCGGCATGCAATTTATAGTTTGCAAAATGTCCACCGATTTCAGGAGGGCTGCTAGCTAAGCTATACAATAAGCTACCTAGTAGTATAAGAAATGCAGCATCTGACTCTATGTTTAAAGCTAAATTAAAACAATTTTTAGTAGGCAATCCTATTATTCCATTAGAGAATGCATACCCCACCCACCTCCCCGGGTGTGGTGGGCATGCATAACTTTTCCATTTCCTCACATAAAAAAATAAAAAAAATGGCAAGGAGGACTGGCGATTTTTCAACAGACTAAGAAAATATTTAACTAGGTATGTATATATTTTTTTTTTATTTGTGTTACATAGGTATTTTATTTTAATATGCCCAATATTGACCACTAAACAAATTAAAAAAAAAAAAAAACAACCAATCTCTTGCTAACCTGTGATCAGTGCACTAGTGAACTTTAATAATAATAATAATAATAAAATAAAATCTTTATTGTCAGACACAAAGTCCATAGAGTAAGTAGGTACAATTTTTATACACGGTGTTCAGAAAAGATAAAAATTTATAAATAAAGATAAACAGTTAAAAATAACAGAGCATACATTTTTGACAACATAACAGCAAAAATAAATTAATGTATATGAAAAAACTTAGGGTATTATTGTTGTAATCCAATGTTTCATAAATGGGCTATTGTACTTATTACTAATGATTTGAAGAATGATATTGGAACTATTTCTTATTCTGTGTAATATCGAAAAGATGCGTTTACGCAAAATTGCGTAAAAACAGTCAACACCTGCATCGGCAAACATGCCAGAAGCGCTGCAAAATCTAGGCAGTCCAACCAACATTCGAAAAATATTGTTATATTGGACGCGAAGAGCATTGGCAGATCTCTGGGTGTAGTGCACCCAAAGGCTGCTGGTGTAAAAACATTGACAAAAGGCCTTGAACAACGTAAGCTTTGCTTCTAAAGAGCATCGAGCGAACCTTCGAGCCACCATGTTACCCCTCACTGCCAATGCTCTCCGTTCCCTCTCTATGTCACAATCGTCTTTCAAATCATCTGTAACAATATGCCCTAAGTACTTAAATTGTTTGACTAACTTTAACGATGTATCATTTAATCGAACAGGAGGCACATGGTCAGGGCGCTTGTTTGCACCTAAAAACAACATCACCTCACTCTTTTTGGTATTATATTTGAGGCCATGTGAGCCAGCATATTCTTCACATACTTTTAACATTTTTCTTAAGCCACTGATAGAGGGACTCAACAGCACCATATCATCTGCATAGCTTATATTATTTATCATGACACCGTCAATGGAGCAACCAACATGCATGCTGCTAAGTCTCTCTATCAGTCCATCTATATATAAATTAAATAGTTTTGGTGATGATAAACCTCCCTGTCGTACGCCACATTCAAGTTTATATGTGGCAGATATACTATTAGACCATTTTACAAAATTTAATTGATTTTCATACCAAAATTTAAATATATTTAGCACTTCTGTGGGTATCTTTCCCTTCAGTTTTTCCCAAAGACGCGGATACAAGACACGGTCAAAGGCTTTTGATAAGTCCAAAAAGCAAGCGTAAACTGGTGTTTTCCTATCAGTATAATACTCAACAGTACTCTTAAGAGCCAAGATAGCAGCCTCAGTGGACAAATTAGACTGAAAACCAAATTGTGCGTCATTTAACTTGATGTTTTTACTAAGTTGGCTATTAAGCATGCTGTCGAGGACTTTAGCTGATGTTGTTGCTAAAGAAATAGGCCTGTAGTTATCCTTGTCAGAAATATCACCAGTTTTATTTTTTACTATTGGAATAACTATTGTTTTCATCAGCTCCTGTGGCAAATACTGATGATTAAGACAAAATGAGTACAACATCGACAGGACTCTAGGCAAGTGATCGCCAGCACACAAGAAATGTTCGATACTGAGCCCATCATGTCCGGGAGACTTCCCTCGCTTCATTGAGCGAATAGCTAAAGCTACTTGGTTGGCTTTGAAACGTATCAGGTCCTTTCCCTCCTTGGCGGGCTCAACATCGAAAGCCATTCGTTGCGTGCTGGATATCCCGCTACTCTGAGAGACATGTGATGCGGAGACAGAAAATTGTTTTTGAAATAGTTCTGCAATTTCCTCAGTACTTGTGACCCCATTAACGCTAGTAGTAACCCCATGTTTTTTATTCAAATCAGATGTCGTTTGCCAGAACTGTTTAAAATCTTTATTTTTATGATGGGATGCTAATATATCCATTTTGATTTGGTCTTCATTTTTAATACACCAACTTAGCTTATTTTTAAAAGTTTTGCGATCTTCTTTCATTCTATCAAAATATGGTCCCACACGTGTTTTACCGCTTTGTATCCACATCTGAAAACTAATTCTTGCCTGTTTGTGAGCCTCCCGAACATGAGTGTTCCAACCAGTTATGTGTTTGGTTTTATGTGAATTTCGTGCCTTGTCAATTTTTTGAGGCCCTTTGTATGATTCAATTGCAGAACTTTTCAGAACATTTACAATTTGGTCATAAAGTTTATCGATAACTGTTCTGTGATTAATATTATTACAGATTTGTTCGCAACAATGACGGAATTCTATAGGAAAGTCTATATGTTTTAAGTTTTTCTTGCATAACTCATGATACTTTTTAACCTGATCTTTTTCCCTATGACCCCAAATTACTTTATTCCTTGGCACAGAATTAGTAGAGGATCTAACAGTTAGTGTTTGCAAATCACATTTTAGTTCAAGGGGCAGATGGTCAGATTCAAAAGCGTCATATATAACTTTGATTGACTGAATTGATTTTAGAGCAGAATGAGATACAAGAATGTGATCTAACCAACTTGTGCTCCCATGAGCGTCACTTATATAGGTAAAAGTATCTGAATTCACGCCTAATTGTATTACATCAGCACATAACCATTGTTGTTCATCACAAAAAGACGTAAGTTCACGTCCAAAAAGCGCTGTGGGATGAGCATTGAAATCTCCTAATATATAAATTGCATCTGCGTCACTTTCCTCCACTATTGATTTTATATTACTAAGACAATCTGTGAATTCTGGCAAATTGTCAGTATTTTCTGTAGGCATATACACACTAAACACTAAAATAATTCGGTCATTTAACCTTATTCTTATTGCCACGAGTCTGTTATTTCTACACGATATTGTTGATACATCACTGAACGTACTTTTCTTCCATAAGATGGCTACTCCACCATAAGGTCTTCCTCGTAAAATGCCAGCCCCAACATCAACCGCTGATACGCCAGCATATCCGAAACCACTGTCAATATCTCCCAATAAAGGTATATCATAAGGCATCAACCATGTTTCTTGTAACGCTATTAAATCTGCAGTAAGACATAGTTTTCTGACACTATTCACAGAGCTTTTCAAAGATTTACAGTTATAGCTGTAAAATATGTTACTTTCAATATTTCTTGTTCTATCCATTATTTGTCATATTATGATCTGTCTCTTGTAGCAACCGGTTTCTAATATTATCATATTTTACATATTTTCTAAATGAAATTCCTTCTGGCCACAAATTATTGTCAAGAAACATTGGCATATTCTGTGTTGACACCCAGAGTTTGAAAGAATTATGCCCCTTATCTTTTCGTGGTTTGATGCGTACAAGGGTGACATTCTCCTTGGTTTTTTCCAATATATAGTCTGCGATATCTTCCTCGGTAGTTTCCTTATGAACATTTGAAATAAAAAGTTGAACTTTAGATTCTGCTGCCTTAAACTTACTACTGTTTCCAATATTTGCCATCCCTACTTTACTGAATATACGGTTCTTGAAACGCTTTCTATTTACCTCAATCCATTCTTCAGAGGGTTTAGAAACTTTCCATTCCAAATTACTTTTAACAGCGTCTGCCATAGAAATTGATTTTTTCACATTTTTTTCACAATCTTTTGAAACACCTTGTATGGCTTCGGGCGATGTAACGGTCGGAATTTCAAAATGGTTCGATGTATGGAGCGCCTGACTGCAGTGAGCAAGCGAGATAGCGTTAGGGCTACTCACGTTATGAGAGAGAGCAGGCGCTTGCTGTTGTTCCGGGAAAACAATGCGTTTAATCCTTTTCTCGGTATTTAAAGATTGAGGCGTCTTCCAAACTTCTTGCGGACTTTTCAGATGGATAGTTGTTTCATCACTTATGACAGGAGAAATGTATGGATTTGAGTGTTCAGTTCTCAGTAATTGTAGATCGGCTTTAGTTGCATAATACTGTTTAATATCTTTTATGTCGTTTTGTAAAATTAGTATGTCTTTTAAAAGCCGTGTAGGGTCCAGATGATCAAAAGATAACGGAGGCAGTTTATGCAAATCTTTAGCCACAAACAATGGAATTAGTTCCGGATCAGTATTCTTCAATAACTGAATAATATCTTCTAGATCTTTTTGGATCTTGCCATCAACTTTTTTACGTTTTATCATACGCTTCGCTGTCGTAATAGACTCGAAAAGTAACATTTTCGCAGCTTCAATGTCTTCGACTGTGAACGACGTGCTACATATTCTTATGAGACTTTCGTTGTCCATTATTTCTATTTTGTTTTGTATAAAACACAATGCTTCATTTATAACTATATTACACGTATTGCACTTTAACAAATTAGCTTCCATCTTTACAAAATTTGAATCTTTTTTGAACATTGACATTGAACAGTGGACATTATGTGAACTTTTAAAAAAATAATTTCAACTCAGTGTGAAATAGGCACACCAGCATAATGCTGCTCGCCTATAAATCAAATAAATATTTCTAACTTGTTATCATAAAAGTGGGCGGATACTGCTATGATGAGTCAGAAAAAGATATGAAAACTATTAGTAGGAAGTAATTTTAGAACTTAATGGCCTACAGAACTACTTTTGATTTGAATTCAAATACAAAAACAAACAACAAAATACAAACTTAAGAAATATATTTTTGAAACTACCTTCTCTTATTACTACAATAAAAACTTTCTCCTTCACACTTTTGGAAAATATTATAAAGAATTTTATATTTTCACTAGGAAATAAAAAAGTCTACTTACTTTATACTTCAGAACTTTAAAAGCGTCGACAAAAGTCGTTCTTTCAAGCTGACTGGCTCTTTGACAAGCTATCACAGAATCTTTAGCCACAAACAATGGAATTAGTTCCGGATCAGTATTCTTCAATAACTGAATAATATCTTCTAGATCTTTTTGGATCTTGCCATCAACTTTTTTACGTTTTATCATACGCTTCGCTGTCGTAATAGACTCGAAAAGTAACATTTTCGCAGCTTCAATGTCTTCGACTGTGAACGACGTGCTACATATTCTTATGAGACTTTCGTTGTCCATTATTTCTATTTTGTTTTGTATAAAACACAATGCTTCATTTATAACTATATTACACGTATTGCACTTTAACAAATTAGCTTCCATCTTTACAAAATTTGAATCTTTTTTAAACATTGACATTGAACAGTGGACATTATGTGAACTTTTAAAAAAATAATTTCAACTCAGTGTGAAATAGGCACACCAGCATAATGCTGCTCGCCTATAAATCAAATAAATATTTCTAACTTGTTATCATAAAAGTGGGCGGACACTGCTATGATGAGTCAGAAAAAGATATGAAAACTATTAGTAGGAAGTAATTATAGAATTTAATGACCTACAGAACTACTTTTGATTTGAATTCAAATACAAATACAAACAACAAAATAGAAACTTAAGAAATATATTTTTGAAACTACCTTCTCTTATAACTACAATAAAAACTTTCTCCTTCACACTTTTGGCAAATATTATAAAGAATTTTATATTTTCACTAGGAAATAAATAAAACTACTTACTTTATACTTCAGAACTTTAAAAGCGTCGACAAAAGTCGTTCTTTCGAGCTGACTGGCTCTTTGACAAGCTATCACGGAATCTTGTTCACATCTTGATGTGATCAGATTTGTAAGGTTCTGTCGCTGCATAGAACATATCCATGACGCCTGCAGCAGCTCCAGGGTCTGCTTCTCCACGTCTTCATTTAACTTTTGCAACAGCTGCCTCTCCGAGTTAATAAAAATCTTCTCTCGACGGAGCTGATTCGCCAACTCCGCGATGTTCATACAACCCTCGGATGTGGACTGCATCATTCTTTTGAACAATTAAACACCAGAAAAACACATCGCAGTTCGTAAGGACAGTATCACGTCATTTAGTTCAAGGAAACGAAATCTTTCTACGCTTTTCACCTCATTGTTTACTATCGGAGGAATGAAAATGATTCAGTGGCTCTTTATTATTGACTATGATTGTAATGAAAAAGAAAACATTTATTGATTACGAGAACTTCACGGACTATATAAAATTAGAAAGTTTTAGTGTAATTCTTCAATATTTACGAATAATACGATTGGAAAAACAGGAAATCAGGAAAATCGAGAAACACAAGATGAATTCCTGCTTGTTTCTGTTTGATTTGATTGATTTTTTTTTGCGTGTAATATTGCCAGCAAGTAGCTCAAGAACTCCATTTTACTAAATAAACTTGACAAATCGCTGTGAGCAACTTAGCTTGCTTACAGGATGTTATTTTAGGTAAGAAAATTATATTGTAACAATTTCTATAACATACACCTATTGAGCCAAGTAACATATCAAGAAAATGGAGGCAGACCGTCGTCGCTAGATAGATATCATTCAACTACCATATTTCCACGCAGTTTACAAGTATATTTCAGTGAATATATCAGTATAGATGGTGGTTATTCATAAGTTGCAATCCAAAGTTAATTTGATTTACTGGAACTTCATCACGATATAAATGACTCTATGTCAATTCATTAAATAAAACACATTTATAAGGTAATCTCTTTAAATATGACAATACTGATTGCTTTGTTTGCTTGTTTTTTCTGACACTAACAGTTATATGTCCATGACATTGATAGTGATAGCCGCAGAAAACTTAAACTTAATTAATCTGACCATGGCGTATCAAAAGAACCAGAATGATTCTCGTGTTCAGACTTTTTATTACACTGTGAAAACACGATGTATTTGTAATAAGATAAATAAATGATTGCACACCTTCAAATAATTTAGCCACACGTACTCACCAACCGAATGTTCTATACTTTTCTGTAAGCCGATGTAGAAAATCGTATATATTATGATTACGCAATAACTAATCCGATATTTGCTAAACGACTTATAACTAACATATGAAAAAATATCGTATGAACAAGCATTTTCTAAAGGGCTCTAAAAATTAAGGTCATTAGTTATGTCTTGGGTCATTTGTTCTGTCCATCAGCCGATTGGACAGATCAATAAATAAGTAAAGAAGTAAAGTTGTTATGAAATTAATATTCATTCATTCATTTGCATGCGATACGGAAATTTCAATTCTAGTTCTTTTTATTCACTTAAATAATACTATGTACTAGTTTACCCAAACGTATCATTTGGACCAACACAAGAACATAATATAAAAATAAATTAGGAGGCTACCAAAATTAGTAATTAAAATATTTCAGACAACCATCCCGTCTCAGCATCCCACGGGCTCTAAAATAATCAGAGCAGCAAAGATATACAAAATATAGCTTTTATTACTCAGAGATAATGTAGCTTCCCAACGGTAAAAGAATTTTTCATATCAGCCAAGTAGCTTCGGAACATATTCGTGTCAAACAAACAAACAATCAAACTTTTCCTCTTTATAATATTGGTATAGAAAATAAGGAATGTCGTCTGTAATATGGGCTTGTCTAACCAATGAGATGGCTGACAAGATGGGAATCGGACTATATTTAACCAAAATTTCATTATATGGTTTACACTCCCCATACATTAATTCCTTATCTTATTATAAGTTCCTTGTGAAGTTTGACAACGTCAAAGGTATTGGCAGAACTGTCTAATATCTATTTACATTTTCTATGGAAATAAGAAGCGAAGGAAATCGAATCGAAATCGAAATCTTTATTTTTCCTTCGTCCTTGGATTGCTTGCTGCGTTATTCATTGTAATAATTTGTAATTTTTGTACATTTAATTATGTTATTTTACTAGTGTATAAGTGGTAAAAGTGCCAGACGCTTTTAATTATAATGTCAAATAGTTCAATAGAAGGAAAGCTGAAAGGCTTGCAAGAAAAATTCGAAAATGAAATGCGTATACGGAGAGAAGGTGGCTTCAGCAATCAAGGTGGAATCGGGTCCCCCAGGCCAGGAAGCGGCCGGAGAACGAGGCCATGTACGTACCGTCTTCAAAAATACTGTTAAACATAATACCCGATCGTTAATACATTTCCTAATCTATAGTTAATCATCTCCTCTATCATGCTATATATGTAAAAAACCTTCTAATATTCTTCTAATTTGGACTAAATATAGTTACCCAATCAATTCTACGGCAAATGTAGATATAGTATATAGTAAATTACGCTTAAAAACCCTATAAAATAATTGGAAAATTTGTCTATTCATTATCAGTAAATCCAAAGGTTATAACTATCTCAATTTCTTAACGCGTAAATTTCCTTTGAAAAAACTTTCAAGACAGTAATTTGGGCAGAAACTTTTGACCCTACAGGCAGATTTATTATTGTGTTCTGGCAAATACTACATTATTTCTTTACAGGGTGCAAAGGGATACAGTTTTTAACATCCCAGGTTCAAATGGCTTAATGGTTCTTTGAAGTTCTGCACTAGAAGTCTGTCATATTATTATTTTGATCCTGTTTATAGGAAGCAGCAGTGGTTCACATTTCACACGACTGGTTAACCCCATACTGAACCATTTCTAGTTTGTTTTATGGTTGCTAACACAACTGTTATACTACATATATACATAATTTATATCCATACATATTTAACACCCAAACCAATAGCCAACAAATTTAGCAGCACAAAGATGCTGGCTGTACTGGGAATCGAATCTGGAACCTTCTGATTGGCAGTCTGGCATGGTAACCATTATTGAATGAGGTTGTTGAAAGTTATTAGTGGTTAGGTCAATTCTTATTTGAAGTGTAGTGATAAGCTCTGCACTGACATCCCACTGGGGGCATTTTGTTACATAAGCCAGCCAAGCTCCATGAAATTACATAGCACAGAATGAATGTCGGATGTATGTGAGTACCTAATGTATGTGGAGTGTAATACTATAAATACATTATTGTGAATGGATAATTTATATTATGTAATATGTATAGTATAAATAAATTGAAATATAATAAATATATGGTATATGATATGGAGCACCTATAATGGATTATTCCAATCTGTCACCCCGGGGGGATTTGTTACATAAGCCAACCAAGCTCCTTGAAATAATGTAGCACCCTATCACCCTTGTTGCATTAGATAGTATGTTCTGGAGATTATCAATGGAAGTTGATATTAAATATTCAATACATATTGATGAGTGTGCAATGGAACTTACTTACTTCACACTTTCTGTGGCTCTATAACTTTGGGTGGGTCTTGGCCTCCTCTACCAATCTTTACCACTTTGTGCGGTTTAGGGCCAGGCTTCTCCATCCTTCCAGATTTCCCTGGACCTGCAAATCTTCTTCAACATTTGCTATCCATGTCTTATGTGGTCTGCCTCTAGGTCGTTTTTGCTGTGGGATCCAGTTGGTAATGGTTTTGTACAATGGAAATAAGTCCTTTAAATTCACCATACTATTAAAAAAGTACAGACTCTAGGAAAAGGCACCATCTAGATATACATAAATATTAGGACACATTTCACCCACTACTGGTTATTCCCATACTAAGCCATTTCTAGTTTGTATTATGATTGCTAAAACAATTGATCTACTACATAAACATACATAAATACTTTATATTGATTAAGTATCCATACAGACACATTTAACACCCAGACTGAAAGCTAACAAATTTAGTTCAAAACAAATATGTTGGCCATGTTAATAGTCTGGCCACTCTAAGGCCTCTGTTTGTCATGTAAACCCACTTTAGCGCCTAGGTGTAAATGTAGGATTATAGTATGAAGGATAGGATAGGATAACATACATACACACTTACTCACACACAAACATTCACATTCATACTATGATAGGAAGAATAGATCAGCGGAATTATTTTAATTATTTGATTTATAGGCGAGCAGCATTATGCTGATGTGTCTATATCACACTGAGTTGAAATTTATTTTTTAACAGTTCACATAATTTCCACTATTCAATTTCAATGTTTAAAGTTCACTGGTGCACTGATCACAGGTTAGCAAGAGATTTTTTTGTTTTCTGCAACCAGCTATCAAGCCGGTTTTTAAAGCTGTTCACTGATGTAGCACTGACCACTTCCTTAGGCAACTTATTCCAATTATGCTCTGTTGCTGAGTATATGATGCCCCATATTAGTGATGGCAAGATCACGCTGGATTTTCGGCTTCAGGTTTTTTTTTTATAATATATTCATTAACATTGTTTTGTTACAGCACTATTTTCAAGCAGAGAGTTACCAACGTTTCCACCGAGATCTCCACAGGCCTCGGAGACTGAATATAGAATGCGAGAAGTCTATAAGGTACAAATAAGATTTTACTTCTGCTTTGTATGAAATGGCCCAGCCCTGGTGTTGAGCATTTTTAAGCTGCCCAAAGACCTATGACTTGGCTTAACAATAGTTATCTAGATTAAGATAGCTGATTTTTTATTGGACACAAAAAATAAAGTATGATAAAAATTAAAATGGCGGTCTTATCGCTTAAAGTGATCTCTTTCAACCACTGCTTGTACTAAGACTAATAATCGAGAAGAAGAAGAAAACGAAAAATACTTTGCTAAATAAAATTGATGATATAACATCACTTGTAGATGGAACTAGCGTGCTAATAATGCATAAATGCTGATAAATTTATTGTACTTTGTAAACTGTTCTGAAATATGCATTTAATAAATAACTGGCCAAGTGTGGTTCCGTATCAATGTTGTATGGGAGCCCCCCTTAAATACATATATATTTTTTTAATTTACTTTATTCAATATTCTGAATGTATAGAGGGTCTGCCAAATATCGTTATATATTATAAAAAACTAATTTAATTTTTAGTTTGTTGTTTGGGAGTCCCTCTCAATTTTTAACCGACTTCAAAAAAGGTGGAGGTTATATATTCGACTGTATGTATTTTTTATGTATATATTTTTTTATACCTAGTATACATTTATATATTACGTGCAGCTACCGTTAGAAACAATATATCGCACATTCATTTCCTTAATGTCTCTAAACAAAAATGATTAATTTTGATCAGTTTTTTGTTACCATATAAAGGTTATTTTGGTTTATGATTTTACTAAATAAGTACTGTTAGTTTTATTCCATAATAAAAACAAAAGATATTAGCGACATAGTTCATCATCATCATCCACAGCCTGTTCTATCCCACTGCTGGGTATAGGCCTCTCTCCTGTCATGCCATCTGTCTCGGTCCTGTGCCAATCTAGTCCAGGTTCGACCCGCGATAGATGTAATGTCGTCGACCCATCTTGCCGCTGGACGGCCGACATAGTTACTCTACTTTTATTTATGCCCTTTTTAAAAAATTCTAAACTTTAAACACTTGTACTGAAAATGTGTATATTTTGTTTAGTGACGAAGGAAATGAATGTGCGATATGTATAGAAAAAACATTGGAACAAGTCCAAGTTTGATGGATTCACGAACTTGGCAGCTTATGTATAGATTAAGTATTTGCCACTAGGGAGCTAACAAACTCCTTTGTTCAGGTGAGCGGGAAGTTGAATGTGGCCGGTGTAGAGTACCGGTCCCACATTGATGAGCTGCAACACCTGGGTGAGCTGGGCAGCGGCACGTGTGGTCACGTGGTCAAGATGCTGCACCGGCCCTCCGCCGCTGTCATTGCTGTCAAAGTAAGTTAATAACTTATTGACTCAGGCGTTACTTTGCGGAAATCCATTGTAAATAGATGACAAAATTAAATATTTAGTGTACTTCCGCTGTGATCCGAAATCCAAATTAAGACAAGTAAAGGAAAAATTAACCACAAGGCATCATCAGGAGATGCTGATTCTTCGAACGACAAGTTGACTCTCGACTTGACGTTCAAAGCGAAACACGTGTAGAGTTAAGAATTTCCGAATTCTGATAGGTAACGTTAATCTTAATTAATCTTAGTTAATTTATCTTAGTTAATTTTTCCTTTACTTGTCTTAATTTGGATTTCGGATCACAGCGGAAGTACACTAAATATTTAATTTTGTCATCTATTTAAAGTAAGTTAAATTAGTACCATCAAGCTATGTTGGGTAAGAATCAGGGATCAGAATACTGGAGAGGATTGCTGATACTCATACAATAAAGGAAAAGCAAGTGTGGCTCGGTGGTAAAAACGTCTGTTTTTCATTCAGACGGCCTCTGGTTCGATCCCAGCACTACAACAATGACTTGTTTTTCATGATATGTGTGGATTTGCACTCGCTTCACGGTGAAGGAAAACATCGTGAGGAAACCGGCGTGTTTGAAGACCACAATATATGAAGACGTGTGTCATCCGCAAAGCCGCCCTTGGCCAGCCTGGTGGATTATGGCCTATATCTTTTTCCTTGCGAGAGAAGGCCCTGAGTCCCAGCATTGGAACATATAGTGGGCTGCTTATGCATACAATAAAGCGAGGCGCGGGATTTTGCTATAATTACTGATGAAACTTAGATGGCGCTGCAAATCGAGCGTGCAGCCTAGCTGCCGCAAAATTCCGCAAGGCGCGCTGCAGTCGTAGTGATAAGTAGAAAATACGAAAAGATGGCGCTGTACAGAAAATACGAATACTAAAATTAAAAAAGGGGGAAAGGTTATTTGCTTAAAAGAAAGTTATTTGTCAAGCCAGAGTTAGGCCAGGTGAGAAAACGTTTTATCTATAATATAAAAATAAGTCTTTTCCTTCCTGACGCTAGAATGCACGAACCTATTTCCTAACTACCTACTCCACCTACCTATTCCACTGGAACCGCAAATATTTTCTGGATATTTATTTTTTTATATATTTGGACACATTTCACACACGGCTGGCTAACCCCATACTGAACCATTTTTAGTTCGTGTTATGGTAGCTAACACAACTGATATACTACATATACATACAACTTTACATAGATACATATTTAACACCCAGACCAATCCAAAGGTTCCGGGTTCGATTCCTGGCCCGGCCAACATCTTTGTGCCTAACTAAATTTGCTGGCTGTGGGTCTGGGTGTTAAATATGTATCTATATAAAATATGTATGCATGTATATGTAGTATATCAATTGTGTTAGCCTAGAAACTAGAAATGGTTCAGTATGGGGTTAACCAGCCGTGTTTGAAATGTGTCCTAATATTTATTTATAAAAAAAAAGACCCACAGCCAACAAATTTAGTTAAGCACAAAGATGTTGGCTGGACCAGGAATCGAACCCGGAACCTTCGGATTGGCAGTCCGGCATAGTAACCATTATGCCAACGAGGTTGTCATAAAAGTAACCTATTTGTTAATCCAAGGTCTTTGATCAATTCGGTGACCTCACATTCCAGCAATTTTCTTCTATTTAGACTGTTCTACAAATATTTCCATTCCTTGTTACAGCAAATGCGTCGTTCAGGCAATTCTGAAGAAACGAAACGCATCCTGATGGATTTGGACGTGGTAGTACGTTCCCACGACTGCCCATACATAGTGAGATGTTTGGGATGTTTCGTCACCGACGCGGATGTTTGGATCTGTATGGAGCTGATGGCGTCTTGCTTTGACAAGCTTCTGAAGAGACTGGGCGCGCCCATACCTGAAGCTATATTGGGGAAAGTTACTGTGGCGGTAAGTTATGTATTTGTCACACTTCCATACTATACATGTCCATACTGGATTATTTCTATACGGCTTGACTTCCATACTTTCTATACGTCCATATTATACACATTTAGATAAACAGACTGACAACGGAGCCTTAGTAATAGGGTCCCGTTTCTACCTTTGAGGTACGGAACCCTAAAAAATTTACCGATTGCGAGTCAGGCTCGCGCATATTCCATATTACGAGGGTGAATCAAAAAGTTCTTAGAAGTGCATATATATGAAACCTTTTTGGATCAAGTTCGATATTGAAATTAAAGAGTGTCTATCACACTATATTTATGCAGACTGTCACTTGTTTTTGTCAGTTCGTTCGCATGTAATAAATTTTTTTGTGCAACGAGTTGCTAAAAAAGTTAAAATTATGGATAAAAGTGAGTTATGTGTGGTGATAAAATATCTCAGTTTGAAAAAAATGTCTATGAAGGAAATTTTTTTGGACATTCAGCAGACATTAAGGGGTGATGCTGTACCCTATTCTACGGTTGCGTACTGGATGGCTGAATTTAAAAGAGGTAGATCAAGCTGTAAAGATGACCCGCGTTGTGGGCGGCCTTCAACCTCCGTTTTAGAAAAAAATGACAAAAAGGTTGAGAATCTGGTTTTGGAAGACAGAAGAATGACTATAAAACATATAGCTGAGATCCTAAAGATATCTTTTGGTAGCGTTCAATCCATTTTAATTGATTCACTGGGGTTCAAAAAAGTGTCTGCAAGATGGGTGCCACGAATGTTAACCGACGAAAACAAAAAGCGACGTTTGGAAATTGCCAAGCGTAATCTCGAAAAGTTCCAGCGTGATTCGGATAATATTTGCCGTCGTCTTGTCACCATGGATGAAACGTGAGTCCACCATTTTGATCCTGAAACTAAAAGACAAAGCATGTCTTGGAAACGACCATCCTCTCCATCCATTAAGAAATTTCGAGTTGCTCCTACCGCTGGCAAAGTTATGGCCTCTGTGTTCTGGGATAGTGAAAGAATCCTTTTTATTGATTACATGCCAAAAGGCCAGACGATTACTGGACCCTATTATGCAAATTTAATCCCGAAAGTGCGTGAAGCGATTAAAGAAAAACGTCGTGGAAAAATGTCGTTGGGCGTGTTGTTCCTTCAAGATAACGCTCCTGCTCATCGATCGGAAGTTGCACTCAACGCAATCCGCTGTGCTGGCTTCAATCTCCTTGACCACCCACCATATTTTCCGGACTTAAAATATTATAAATAAATATTATTATATATTATAAAATATTATTATTTAAATCTTTGCATTTTTTAATATTGATTCCAAGAATTTTTTGATTCACCCTCGTATATGCTTTACTTTCATACTGTCTATAGTTACAAACTACATTACTTCTATACTGCCTTACTGCCATACTGTCTATTTTTCCATACTATCCATTAGTATCCATACTGTCTATTTTTCCATACTATCCATTAGTATCCATATTCCATACTTCTATACTATCCATTATTCTATACAATTCATACTGCTTTGCTTCTATACTGTCTGTATATCCATACTACTTTGCTTCTATACTGTCTGTATATCCATACTACACTACTTCTATACTGTCTATACTTCCATACTATCCATTATTCTATACTGCCCATTAGTATCTATACCGCCATACTTCAACACTATCTATACTTCCATACTACATTACTTCTATACTTCTTTATCTTTATTTCTATACTGCCTTACATCCATACAATCTATACATACATCCATACTGAAAATGAAAAAATAAAAATATTGATTTGCTAACTTATTATATAATATTATCTTGTAAATACTTAACTAGACAAAACCTGAGTCTAAGTAGTCCAATTTAACCTGTTTACTATTTAAAATAAACTTAACCTCTAACAAGACAGTATAACCATACAAACACAATATCATTATACTCTATTTCATTTTGGCCTTTGACCTTGAATGGAATTTTTTCCTTGCAGGGTAAAGATGGGGAACTTTCAGATTTTGTTTTTAATTATAAACTCGAACAATCTTATCGGTTTTCGGCTTGGTGGGAATTTATGTAACTTAACTCTTATTTTTTGGTCTAATTTGACCGGACTATTTTTTTATGTTTATTTTAATATGTTTTTTGTGATATAACTTGTAAAATAGTTGAAATAAATAAATGGAATTAAATAAATATTAGGACACATTTTACACACGGCTGGTTAACCCCATACTGAACCATTTCTAGCTCGTAGTTATATTTTTTTTATTTATTTAAATAAATGGAATTTAAATAGCTGGAAAATGTTAGCTTCAAATGCTAGCTAGACACACAATGTCATCTGTAATTCATCCACTCCGTGATTTCCAGACGGTAAACGCCCTGTCGTACCTGAAGGAGACTCACGGCGTGATCCACCGCGACGTGAAACCTTCCAACATATTGTTGGACGAGCGCGGGAACGTCAAGCTCTGCGACTTCGGCATCAGCGGGCGCCTCGTCGACTCCAAGGCCAAGACGCGGAGCGCCGGCTGCGCGGCTTATATGGCTGTGAGTAGCGTCTACTGAGCGAAGCGAACGCTCTTGTCTTCTTATATGGCTGTGAGTAGTCTACTGAGCGAAGCGAACGCTCGTGACTTCTATACCAATACTAGCTGACCCGGCAAACGTTGTTTTGCCTTAGTAAAAAAAAAAAAACTAAATATACAGTAGCCGATTCTCAGACCTACTGAATACGCATATAAAATTTGGAAAAAATCGGTCAAGCCGTTTCGGAGGAGTACGGTAACAAACACTGTGACACGGAAATTTTATATATAAAAAGATTATAAAGAGGACTAGTTTACTAGAAGACAAAATTAAATATTTAGTGTACTTCCGCTGTGATCCGAAATCCAAATTAAGACAAGTAATGGAAAAATTAACTAAGATTAATTAACTAAGATTAATTAAGATTAACGTTACCTATTACAATTCGGAAATTCTTAACTCTACACGTGTTTCGCCTAACCACAAGGCATCATCAGGAGATGCTGACTCTTCGAACGACAACTCGAGAGTGATACTAGTTTACTGATAGAAATCTTCAAGATTTTTTTTCTTCGGCAACTGTATGGGTGGTGGAAGCAGGCCTGTGTCACTCCGCGTGTAGGTGTTAAAAACATACCTACGGGCGGCGGCCACTCCGGAGTGGCCGAGCTAGTAGACTGCCACAAGCGAACGAAAACACAGGCGCGCGCGCTATATGTTCGACCACGTGCAATTTAATTATTTGATTGATTCATTATATAATTGCAAGATGGACACAAAACGAAAAAAAGCAAAAAGATGCTGTGCAGTATTTAATTGTTTAAATACGGATCGTGATCGAAATTTAACTTTTTTTTTTGTTACCTAAAGACGCTGACAGGTAAGGGTAAAATCTATTTTGACTAGATTACGTTATGTTCCTATATGAAATGAAATTAATTCAAACTACAAACCGTTTCTCCCCGTACCATTCCAATATCCTAAAAGTACAATAAAAAGATATTTTAGTCGTTTCATTCGAGTTGCATTTCATTTGTCGTACATTTACGAACTAAGACTAAGAGCTCAACGCAAAATATTTTCGGTGATACTATAGATGATACCTATGGAATTCTATTCGCGCTAGATGGCATAAGAAGTAGTTTCTCGAAGTAAGCAACCCTAGTCCGTGGCTCTTTCAATACCACAGAATAATAACTAGTACTCCGTATAACCATGTACAACGTATTATGAACCGTAGCATAGTGAATTAAGGCCCATATTCCGTTGAAAAGAAATTGGTAGGCAACGAAATGATCACGTGATCGACTGGACCGCGAGCTAAATTAAATCATATTGTTTATCAGATTGAGTTCATATTTCTTTGAAAACCATTGCGAAGTGAAGCTTCTGTACAAAGTACAAGTTATTATTCTGTGGTGGAAGGCAGATCAAACTTTTATTGGCGATCTTTTTTTTATATCTAACTAGCTGACCCGGCAAACGTTGTTTTGCCTCACTTAGGGGTATGAAAAATAGATAGTGTAGCTTATATGACACGTTCGTAGATTTACCATAGCAGCGCCATCTATTGATTACTTACTCAACCCAGTCGAAAGGTATCGACATCTGTTAGAATCATTTGTAGTTAACAGATAATTGTGACTGTCAAATAATAACAGAAAATAATTAGCTTACCTATAATTTGAGATTTAAACTATCCTATTTCTCAAGTTAGATCGAACTGCCGAACCGAAAATTCGCACACCATGCGATGTGCGAATTTTATTATAATCGGTTAAGTGGTTTAGGAGTCCATTGAGGACAAACATTGTGACACGAGATTTATATATATTAATATAAGATATAATGTCAAGCAGCGCTATGGTAGCTAACACAACTGATATACTACATATATGTACAAACAAACATACAAATGTTATATTCATATTTAACACCCAGAACCACAGCCAACAAATTTAGTTCAGCACAAAGATGTTGGCCAGGCCGGGAATCGTACCCAAAACCAAAGTCAAAATCAAAGTTCTTTATAAATTTACAATTTACAAGTCAATAAAATAAATAAATATAATAATGTTATAGATGAATAAAATGACTGCCTGCTTACTTACAAGTGATCAATATATTATTATTTATATTTAATAAAAAGAAACAAGAAAACCATTTATTCAATAAAATTATATAAAATTACGTCCAATATAAATGTCACACACTAAAAACTAAAACTAATACTAATCAAATAATCCGCCCCTGATCACCCCCGGTGCAAAGATGCCCATCTCGCTCGCTGCATTACCGCGCTGGATAGCTATGGCCAACCTCTGCACCAAGAACGACCCGGAGCGGGGGTCACCGTATTATTATTTGTAATCAATATAATATACTTTGTTACAATAGCAGGCCTGTGTCACTCCGCGTGTAGGTGTTAAAAACATACCTACGGGCGGCGGCCACTGCGCAAAGGGCCAATCTATGTGGCTCTTTCAATACCACAGAATAATAACTAGTACTACGTATAACCATGTACAACGTATTATGAACCGTAGCATACTGAATTAAGGCCCATATTCCTTTGAAAAGAAATTGGTAGGTAACGAAATGATCACGAGCTCGACTGGACCGCGAGCTAAATTAAATCATATTGTTTATCAGATTGAGTTCATATTTCTTTGAAAACCATTGCGAAGTGAAGCTTCTGTACGAGGTACAAGTTATTATTCTGTGACAATAGTAACCTTCTGATTGGCAGTCCGGCATGGTAACCATTACGCCAACGAGGTCGTCAAATATTGTATGTTTGTACCATTCCAGCCGGAACGGATAGACCCGCCGGACCCGTCCCGTCCGGACTACGACATCCGAGCGGACGTGTGGTCGCTCGGCATATCGCTGGTCGAGCTCGCCACCGGCGTCTTCCCTTACAGAGACTGCCAGAACGACTTCGAGGTCTTAACTAGGGTATGTGATGACTCTAGAAACCCTAATCCTTATTACCCTAATGTCTCTTAGCATAAGCAGCTCACTATACGTTCCCATAGCTGAAACTCAGGGCATTTTCTCACGAGGATAGATATATAGGCTATAATCCAACCCGCTGACCTAGTACGGGTTGGCGGATGACACACGTCTTCGGATATTATTGTCCTCAAACATGCCAGGTTCCTTACGATGTTTTCCTTCATCGTAAAGCGAGTGCAAATCAACACATAACTTGAAAACAAGTCATTGGTGTAGGGCCGGGGTCGAACCAGGGACTGTCTGATTGAAAAGCAGACGTTTATGACATATTAATATCGCTGGTCGAGCTCGCCACCGGCGTCTTCCCTTACAGAGACTGCCAGAACGACTTCGAGGTCTTAACTAGGGTAAGTGATGACTCTAGAAACCCTAATTCTAATTACCCTAAAGTCTTTTAGCATAAGCCATTTCCATTACCGAACGAGCGGGGAGACTGCTAGGAGACACCGATATACAGTGGAGATGCTGAAAATGCGTACTAAGCGATTTGCTTCCACGTTTATAGTACGGACGGCCAAACTGTGGAACTCCTTGCCGGAATCCCTGTTCCCACTGAACTACAACCTTACTGTCTTCAAGGCGAGAGTGAACCGGTTTCTTCTAGGCAAGCGCGTTTCATCTTAGACTGCAATATCACTTAACATCAGGTGAGTTGTGGTCAAGCGCAAGCCTATTAAGCGTAAAAAAAGCAGCCCACTATACCACCCACTATACCCACTGCTGGGACTCGGGAAGGATAGATATATAGGCCATAATCCACCACGCTGGCCTAGTGCGGGTTGGCGGATGACACACGTCTTCGGATATTGTGGTCCTCAAATATTTCATGGCCGGTTTCCTCAAAACGTCATGACAATAGATGGAGGGATGGAGCAAAATAACCACTGAATGGCTTCCACGGGATAGAAAGCGACCTATAGGCAGACCACCAGCCCGATGGGTCAACGACATCCGATCCATTGAGGGCACGCTCTGGGGCCGTGGAGCACGAGATCGCAGATACTGGCATTAGAGGGAGGAGGCCTATACCCAGCAGTGGGTAGATAAAGGCTGATGATGATGATAATGGTTTCCTCAAGATGTGTTCCTTCACCGTAAAGCGAGTGCAAATCCACACATAACTAGAAAACAAGTCATTGGTGTAGGGCCGGGGTCGAACCAGGGGCGTATGATTGAAAAGCAGACGTTAATGACACACAGCTCCACCTCTTTAGCATAAAAATATTAATTTGTTTTCAGGTAATAGTCGACGCACCACCGCAGTTGCCTGAAGATAGTGATTTCTCGCCGGAATTCAAGTCTTTCGTGTCACAGTGGTAAGATTTTTACATATTACTAGCTGACCTGGCAAACGTTGTTTTGCCTCACTTAGGGGTATGCAAAATAGATAGTGTAGCTTATATGACACGTTCGTAGATTTACCATAGCAGCGCCATCTATTGATTACTTACTCGACCCAGTCGAAAGGCATCGACATCTGTTAGAATCATTTGGAATTAACAGATAATTGTGACTGTCAAATAATAACAGACAATAATTAGCAATAAATTAAAATTGCGACTATAATTTGAGATTTAAACTATCCTATCTCTCAAGTTGGATCGAACTGCACATGGTGTGCGAATTTTGTTATAATCGGTTAAGTGGTTTAGGAGTCCATTGAGGACAAACATTGTGACACGAGATATATTAAGATTTCAGACTAGGCAAGCTTCACGTAACGACGTCTCGTGGTGCACCGCAACCACCTCGGGGACCATGAGTGCAATGGACGCCGGACAACCCCGATCCGACGGCCTAGGTCCCCCGTGACGGGTCAGGTCTGTGGCCCCGTCACCTGCCACTACGGCCGCAGAGAATAGGGAAAGTGGTATTTTGTGGTACCACTCCCTTCTCCCTGCGGCCCCACTGCGTCCGCCATCAACCGGTGGCAACCCAGTCGAGGCCGTGGCAGGTAGGAAGAGCGGTGCATCGTAATACCGACGCTTCTCTCCTGCCGCGGCCCCACACCTTCGGCTGTGGTGCCTCCCAAACCGCAACGCAAGCCCGCCTCAGTTGCGAAACCCCCCCGTAACGAGGTTCCGCAACCTACTGGTGCCACTCCGTCTAGAACTTGCATGGGGGAGTACAAATCTAGGGAGTGGCCCGCCTCAGGGACCCTCTTCGCTTCGCCGGGGTGACCAGGCCACGGTTACTGAGCCCCCCCGCCTCGACAATGCGGGGCCCCACGAGGGATAAGTCAAATAAATCCCAGTATCGATTGAATATATGCAGGCTTTGGGCTTTTTAATTTATTATCATTTATGTTTATTTTGAGCTACAACGAATATCGCTCAATATTTTCTTTATTAATTTAAGACCTTTTTTTTCCGTGAGTAAGTGCATTTACGCATCTCCCGCTGCAAGCCTGGACGAGGCGGGCGGGGTATGTCGGACTCGACGGCCAGAAGGGCCGTCACTACCGACTAAAACCTCACGGAGTCCCATCTCACGACGGGGGCAGGGATGCAGGACCGCACAGCGCATTGCCGCTGCTCTCCACGCCCAGGCTGCGGTCCGCAGTCGGAGCGGACCCACCTCAAGGGGGGTTATTAATATAAGACCTAGTTTTTTTTGTAATATAACAGTTAACTCTTTCTCCACAGCCTAATAAAAAACTACAAACACAGACCAAAGTATGCCAAGCTTTTGGAGCATGCGTTCGTAGTCAAATCAGCTCAAAGCAACATCTCTGTCGGTGATTGGTACGCGTCTCTACCTATATCATCGCCGGGCGGCGCGAGCAAAACCGGGTCGGCGCACGGGACGCCCATCCACGGGTACGGAGCCAGCAATGGAGTGGAACCGGTCAGGAACTTTGTCACCAGCGCGCAATGGACGCCGGAACAAGCCACGCCAACACCCGGACGGTGAGTCTCACTTTGTTAATTATTACTCTTTTTTTTGTAATGAAATGAAATAATTTATTTGCGTAGCCACAGGTAATATAAAAACATGGAAAATATATATAGATATGATATACATAGATGGTACGGGAGAAAAACACAGTTTTGATTTATCTAAAACAGAAAAATTTATTGTTAGTTTATCTTAAATATTACAATTGATATTTACACGTACAATGTACGAGTACAAACCTAAAAAAGAAAAATCGACAATTAAAGGTTTTTACTTACAGTTAATTGTAGATCAACTCTGTATCGCCTCAATTCAGTTTACTTTTTAAATTTTCATTAATCCATTCTTTGACTTTGACATTTCGGCTGTCCTGCTCGTATGCAGTGTCATCCTTCAACATACCATAAACAAAGCTTACATGTTTATTATTAACTACAAATATACACATTTCTTTGATGAACATACAAGGCAGTGGTAAGATTTTGAGTTCTTGTAGCGCCTGTAGCTCAGCTATCTAAGATGATCTGACACGATCATCGAAGCCAAGCAACAGTCTGTGTGGACGGTATTTGGATGGGTGACCATGCACAAGACTGTAGTTTTTCAAGTGGCATTCTCATCTGGGTACTACCGTGGTTAGGATGAAACTATAAATTGTAGGTGCCGGCTGTTAGTCTTAGTACAAGCAGTCGTTAAGCCAAGTCAGAGGCCTTCGGGCGGCTTGAAAACACTGGACACCAGAGCTTGACTCTTACACTCACTTAGCTCAAACGAAGAAGAAGGAGAATGGCTATCTAGGATGTTCACGTTATAGGATTATTGGGGTTAATCATAGGGTAATGGGTTTATGCATAGGATTAATTATAGGGTTATTGGGGTTATTCATAGATTTATTGGTGTTATTCATAGATTTGTTGGGGTTATTCATAGATTTATTGGTGTTATTCATAGATTTGTTGGGGTTATTCATAGTTTTTATTGGGGTTATTCATAGGATTATTGGCGTAAGTCATAGGGTTATTCAGTTATTTGCAGGGATATTACAGTTATTCACAGGGATATTAGAGTTATTTACGGGGACATTGGAGTTATTCACAGGGCTGGATTTATAATAAGGCCAGGATAAATGTGTGTTAAGCTACAACAATTTTAATTGTGAGATTATATTGATACTTAGACTGAAGCAGAGACTATGCTCGCTCGTTTAACTAAGATATTTTTTCAGAGCTCGTTGGGGCGCTAGCGGTGCGGGAGGCAGCAGTTCGCAGCCTACAAGCCTCGAGACTGATTTCTCCAACCACTCACCTTACCCGAGACGCAGGTATACATACAGAGATTCCTGTTTTCCGCTATAGCCTTGATCTTCTTATACGACGTGACATTTATCTTCTGCTTCTTTTTATTACCACATTAATTCGACGACCTCGTTGGCGTAAAGGTTACCATGCAGGACTGCCAATCAGAAGGTTCTGTGTTCGATTCCTGGCACGGCCAACGTCTTTGTGCTTAATTACATTTGTTGGTTGTAGGTGTGGGTGTTAAATATGTATCTAAATAAAATATTTTCCTTAACTTTTGTTATTAATTTTTTTTTGTGTCTATTACTCTTTTTTAATAGTAAATGTATGATATTATATTTGCAGGACGATAGACTTGTGCGCGTCCCCCCCACCGCCGCCCGCACGCCGCGTCTCCGCTGATAACCGGTGGAGAGCATCGCCTGCCGTAAGTACAACAAATTGGCCAAGTGCGAGTTAGGCTTGTGCATAAAAGACGTACCAATATCTTAAATATATGACAAAATTACCTTTTATCTGTATCCCCACGCGTCTCTAAAGGTTGCTCCTGAAAATCAGTGCTGCAGAGTAATCTGTAGCGTTTATACTGAGGGCTGACCTTTTTCGGACGCTAGGGGACACATACTATGCTGTCTTTTTTTTTTCATGTTAATTTTATGCGATTTAAAATAATGTATATGTATGTGTCTTCTGTGTCTGAAATAAATGTGTTCTTTCTTCTTTCAAATTCACGTTTCCTTTTATAAGAGACTCGCACTTGTCCAAATATTTTGATGTTTTCTTTACTTATCTCAATTTAATTTCAGTTCACACAGGAAGTACACTGTGTTTAGGGTTCCGTGCCTAAAAGGTAAAAACGGAACCATTACTAAGACTCCGCTGTCTGTCTGTCTCCAGGCTGTATCTCACAAACCGTAATAGCTAGAAAGCTGAAACTTTCACAAGATACTTATTTCCCGTGCCGCTATAACAACAAATACTAAAATAAAAAAAAAATAAAGGGGTACCCATATAATAAATGTGTTTTTTGATATATATCAATAACGGTAGCTGCTATATACTTAACATTTGCACAAAATATATAAATGTACTAGCTGACCCGGCAAACGTTGTTTAGCCTAAAAAAAAAAACTAAATATACAGTAACCGATTCTCAGACCTACTGAATACGCATATAAAATTTGGAAAAAATCGGTCAAGCCGTTTCGGAGGAGTACGGTAACAAACACTGTGACACGGAAATTTTATATATAAGATATTAACATAAATTATAAAATTTAAATAAAATAAGTATTCGAGGGGGGCTCCCATACAACAAACGTAATTTTAAAGTAGTTTTTTACTCGATCTTTAGAACGATATTTGACTGACCCTCTATACAGTCACAGAATATTGAATTATGTATTAAATATAAAAATAAAATCTAAAATAATATTTAAAGGGGGCTCCCATACAACAATGGTACATACTTTTCATGCGCGAGCCTAACTCGCTCTTGGCCAATTATTATTATTTTTAACCGACTTCAAAAAGGAGGAGGTTATATATTCGACGTGTATGTATTTTTTTTTTTTTTTATGTATGTTCACCGATTTCTCAGCCATTTGTGGATCGGTTCTCAAAATTCTTTTTTTAATTGAAAGAGTATGGTTCTGAATTGGTCCCATTGTCACCAAAATAGGATCTGATGATGGATTCCTAGGGAAATCGAAGGAAAACCTAAAAAGTTAGGTTATGTTTACGCCCGAAGAGAGATTCACGCTCGTTCGGCTGTACTGATATTCTTGAAATTTAAGATGAAAATAGGTAAGACTATGTGTTAACACATAGGCTACTTTTTATCCCGAATATAATTACTGTTCCCGTGGGATGCACCAAATAACACATAAATCTTTATAACTTCTTCACGCCCGAACGGCTGTACTGATGTTGATGAAATTTGAGATGAAGATAGGTTAGACTATGTGTTAACACATTAGCTACTTTTTATCCCGAAAATAATTACTGTTCCCGTGGGATGCACCAAATAACACATGACACACTGATTTCGCTTAAATTTGATATGGGGGTAGACTAGACCTTGTATAACACGAAGGTTACTTTTTATCTTAAAAGTCATTGCTATTCCCTTGGGATACCCAAATAACTCGCTAACCTATTTCACTTCTTCGCGCTCATACGGCAATACAGATTTCACTCATGTAAAATTTGATAATATATTAAAAGACTAGACACTCGAACGGATAAAAAAAATATTTACGGGCTCGCTTCGCTAGGAGTTATCCCACTTCGTTCGACTTTCCCCCAGGATGTTTTGGGCTTATGACACTCCAAATATTATATAATTTGTGCTGCTTTGGACTTCTTTATGCTCAAATGGTTTGAACAAATACGGTGAAAATTTTCGCGATCGCTTCGCTCGCGCATTGCTCGATGCGCTCGCATCCAGCTCGCTTCGCTCGCCCTTGGTCCTAGTACGTTTTGACACAACAAACATTATGTAATTTGTGCTGCTTTGGACTTCTTCAAGTTCAAGCGGTTCGAACAAATACGGTGAAAATTTTCGCGCTCGCTTCGCTCGCAATTAGTTCTAGTGCGTTTTGACACAACAAACATTATGTAATTTGTGCTGCTTTGGACTTCTTTATACTCAAACGGTTCGAACAAATACGGTGATGAAAATTTTCGCGCTCGCTTCGCTCGCATCCGGCTCGCTTCGCTCGCAATTGGTTCTATTACGTTTTGACACAACAAACATTATGTAATTTGTGCTGCTTTGGACTTCTTTATGCTCAAACGGTTCGAACAAATACGGTGAAAATTTTCGCGCTCGCTTCGCTCGCATCCGGCTCGCTTCGCTCGCAATTGGTTCTATTACGTTTTAACACAACAAACATTATGTAATTTGTGCTGCTTTGGACTTCTTTATGCTCAAACGGTTCGAACAAATACGGTGAAAATTTTCGCGCTCGCTTCGCTCGCGCATAGCTCGCTTCGCTCGCATCCGGCTCGCTTCGCTCGCAATTGGTTCTAGTACGTTTTGACACAACAAACATTATGTAATTTGTGCTGCTTTGGACTTCTTTATACTCAAACGGTTCGAACAAATACGGTGAAAATTTTCGCGCTCGCTTCGCTCGCGCATAGCTCGCTTCGCTCGCATCCGGCTCGCTTCGCTCGCAATTGGTTCTATTACGATTTGACACAACAAACATTATGTAATTTGTTCTGCTTTGGACTTCTTCATGCTCAAACGGTTCGAACAAATACAGTGAACATTTTCGCGCTCGCTTCGCTCGCATCCGGCTCGCTTCGCTCGCAATTGGTTCTATTACGTTTTGACACAACAAACATTATGTAATTTGTGCTGCTTTGGACTTCTTTATGCTCAAACGGTTCGAACAAATACGGTGAAAATTTTCGCGCTCGCTTCGCTCGCATCCGGCTCGCTTCGCTCGCAATTGGTTCTATTACGTTTTAACACAACAAACATTATGTAATTTGTGCTGCTTTGGACTTCTTTATGCTCAAACGGTTCGAACAAATACGGTGAAAATTTTCGCGCTCGCTTCGCTCGCGCATTGCTCGATGCGCTCGCATCTAGCTCGCTTCGCTCGCCCTTGGTCCTAGTACGTTTTGACACAACAAACATTATGTAATTTGTGCTGCTTTGGACTTCTTCAAGCTCAAGCGGTTCGAACAAATACGGTGAAAATTTTCGCGCTCGCTTCGCTCGCGCATAGCTCGCTTCGCTCGCAATTAGTTCTAGTGCGTTTTGACACAACAAACATTATGTAATTTGTGCTGCTTTGGACTTCTTTATACTCAAACGGTTCGAACAAATACGGTGAAAATTTTCGCGCTCGCTTCGCTCGCGCATTGCTCGATGCGCTCGCATCTAGCTCGCTTCGCTCGCCCTTGGTCCTAGTACGTTTTGACACAACAAACATTATGTAATTTGTGCTGCTTTGGACTTCTTCAAGCTCAAGCGGTTCGAACAAATACGGTGAAAATTTTCGCGCTCGCTTCGCTCGCATCCGGCTCGCTTCGCTCGCAATTGGTTCTATTACGTTTTGACACAACAAACATTATGTAATTTGTGCTGCTTTGGACTTCTTTATGCTCAAACGGTTCGAACAAATACGGTGAAAATTTTCGCGCTCGCATCCGGCTCGCTTCGCTCGCAATTGGTTCTATTACGTTTTAAGACAACAAACATTATGTAATTTGTGCTGCTTTGGACTTCTTTATGCTCAAACGGTTCGAACAAATACGGTGAAAATTTTCGCGCTCGCTTCGCTCGCGCATAGCTCGCTTCGCTCGCATCCGGCTCGCTTCGCTCGCAATTGGTTCTAGTACGTTTTGACACAACAAACATTATGTAATTTGTGCTGCTTTGGACTTATTTATACTCAAACGGTTCGAACAAATACGGTGAAAATTTTCGCGCTCGCTTCGCTCGCGCATAGCTCGCTTCGCTCGCATCCGGCTCGCTTCGCTCGCAATTGGTTCTATTACGATTTGACACAACAAACATTATGTAATTTGTTCTGCTTTGGACTTCTTCATGCTCAAACGGTTCGAACAAATACAGTGAACATTTTCGCGCTCGCTTCGCTCGCATCCGGCTCGCTTCGCTCGCAATTGGTTCTATTACGTTTTAACACAACAAACATTATGTAATTTGTGCTGTTTTGGACTTCTTTATGCTCAAACGGTTCGAACAAATACGGTGAAAATTTTCGCGCTCGCTTCGCTCGCATCCGGCTCGCTTCGCTCGCAATTGGTTCTATTACGTTTTGACACAACAAACATTATGTAATTTGTGCTGCTTTGGACTTCTTTATGCTCAAACGGTTCGAACAAATACGGTGAATATTTTCGCGCTCGCTTCGCTAGCATACAGCTCAATTTGCTCGCAATTGGTTGCCTGCCTGGTATACGCCAGAGGTTTTTTGATCGTGAAGTTTATTTGGCTCTCTATAGCTAAAACTTAAAAAATATCATGACTAACCACTAAAAATGTAAAAATAAAATTGTTTTAAAAAACAAAGAACCGACTTCAAAACACAACTAAAAAGGGAAAAATAATTTTAAGCCTACAGCAAATCAAGAATAGTTATATAAGTAGAATCGAAGAGTTTGTTTCATGTACTTATAAAAAACTATTTTAAATTTTTATTTATCCTGTTTTCTTGAAGTCGGTGCCATCTAAGAAGAACAATTTAGTGTTTGTTAAAAAAACTATTTTCAATTGTCTTTCTTTGCTGGCACCGACTCCAAGAATACAGGATTCATAAAAATTTAAAATAGTTTTTTATAAGTACATGAAACAAACTCTTCGATTCTACTTATATAACTATTCTTGATTTGCTGTAGGCTTAAAATTATTTTTCCCTTTTTAGTTGTGTTTTGAAGTCGGTTCTTTGTTTTTTAAAACAATTTTATCTTCCATCTAATATGTGTTGTGTTTATTTGTCTGCAGAGTTCTGGCAACACTAGTCCCATAGTCCTGCAGAGGTTCTACCATCAAAACCAGCAGAGGAGGTCCAGAGTGGACCTTCACGCCACGCCTAGGCATAGAAGGTCATTATAGCTTATTATATATATATAGACATATAATATACTAGCTGACCCGGCAAACGTTGTTTTGCCTCACTTAGGGGTATGAAAAATAGATAGTGTAGCTTATATGACACGTTCGTAGATTTACCATAGCAGCGCCATCTATTGATTACTTACTCAACCCAGTCGAAAGGTATCGACATCTGTTAGAATCATTTGGAGCTAACAGATAATTGTGACTGTCAAATAATAACAGACAATAATTAGCAATAAATTAAAATTGCGACTATAATTTGAGATTTAAACTATCCTATCTCTCAAGTTGGATCGAACTGCACATGGTGTGCGAATTTTATTATAATCGGTAAGTGGTTTAGCAGTCCATTGAGGACAAACATTGTGACACGAGATTTATATATATTAAGATAATACATAACATGATACAATTGTTTTTTTATATTAGGGTACATTTCACACACGGCTGGTTAGCCCCATACTAAACCATTACTAATAGTATTATGGTAGCTAACACAACTGATATACTCGTACTACATATCCATACATAAATACTTTATATTGATACATATTGCATACGCGACACGTTTGAGGACTGGAATATCCGAAGATGTGTGTCACCAGCCAACCCGCATCTGGTCATCTATAAGGCCGCCATTTTTGGTACTAGTTTTATACTACAATAAGTTTTCTTCTTTATCATTACCGTTTCCCACTAGGTGGGGTCGGCACAGCCTGTTTTTCGCTTCCACGCCACTCTATCAGCCGTCATCTCCACATTCACTCCCTTCTCATTCATATCCTCCTTCACACAATTCATCCACGTCTTCTTTGGTCGACCTCTACTTCCACTTCTTCTTACAATATCCATACTTCTCCTAGTCACATGCATCTCCTCTCTACGCATTACATGTCCATACCACGCTAACTGTCCACTCTTCACTTTCTCTGACACAGGTGCCACCTTCAAACTTCCTCTAGTATGTGAATATAATGAGTTTATCTAATTATTGACGACCTTGTTGGCTTAATGGTTACCGTGTCGGACTGCCAATCAGAAGGTTCCGGGTTCAGTTCAGGGCACGGCCAACATCTTTGTGCCTAAATTTGTTGGCTGTCGGTCTGGGTGTTAAATATGTATCTATATAAAGTATGTATGCATGTATATGTAGTATAAGCTTTAAAAACCGGATTGATAGCTGGTTTCAGTAAACAAAAAAATCTCTTGCTAACCTGTGATCAGTGCACCGATGGACTTTAGACATTTTATGAACTGTTAAAAAATTAATTTCAACTCGGTGTCATATAGGCACATCAGCATTTTGCTCAAATAAATAAAATAAAATATTAGTTGTGTTAGCAACCATAATACGAACTAGAAACAGTATGGGGTTAACCATCAGTGTGAAATGAGTCCTAATATTTATCTTTATCTATCTATTTCTCTTCTCGTGAGAGAAGGCCCCTAGTCGTAGCAGGGGGAAAGTATAGTGGAATGCTTATGTTATATATTATATTCCAGTTTGAGCAGAGAGCACAGCGCGGGCCGGTCCCCCGAGCCGCCGCCGCGGCTCAATCGGCACCATCACATGCTCGGGCATGAAGGTAAAGTCAAAGCTCAAGAAGCCATTCAAGTACCCAACTGAAAACTTACACAGAGAAAATATATGACAAAATTAAATATTTAGTGTACTTCCGCTGTGATCCGAAATCCAAATTAAGACAAGTAAAGGAAAAATTAACTAAGATTAATTACGACAAGTCGAGAGTGACTCTCGACTTGTCGTTCGAAGAGTCAGCATCTCCTGATGATGCCTTGTGGTTAGGCGAAACACGTGTAGAGTTAAGAACTTCCGAATTGTGATAGGTAACGTTAATCTTAATTAATCTTAGTTAATTGATCTTAGTTAATTAATCTTAGTTAATTAAGCTTGGTTAATTGATCTTAGTTGATTTTTCCTTTACTTGTCTTAATTTGGATTTCGGATCACAGCGGAAGTACACTAAATATTTAATTTTGTCATCTATTTACAATGGATTTCCGCAAAGTAACGCCTGAGTCAATAAGTTATACAGAGAAGCTGGCGTACTAACGGTGCGTCACTTATTTATTCTAAAGACTGCTCTCAGGGCGCATAGGTCTCTGCTAGCTTCACCAGACTACCAACTAATTGCTAGCCGCCGGACTTACAGGGTGCTTTCACCTTCTGTGAACACCAGTCTTGCCCAGCGTTTTGGAGATTACATTAATATGTATATATACAATAAAGTTATTAAATTTTGTGATTTAAGGAATAAGAAATTACCTCAAGCTTTATTTGAAATACGGGACTGGTTGCAATCTTTATCTTATGATACAACAGGAGATATGTTAAAAATAGTTAAATAAGTTAAATGTAAGATAGTTAAATAAGTTAAATGTAAGATTGTTAAATAAGTTAGTAATGTGTAGTCTTGATTAGAGGATAAGTTATATTGGTAACTGGAGAAGGTTGCTTCGATACAGGCCAACCGCCAAGTGAAGCAAACACTAGATATACTATATAGGTCATAATAAGTTTTTGGTTAATAAATATTTTTCATTTTCATCTTTCATTTTCAAGTAATTTATTGATGACAATACAGTTATGGTGGCCATACACCATACTTCTTATCCTCCATTCGGCATGACGCTAACGATTGGATCAGTTAGAACTGACCGTGTGGGAGTGGGTCGGCATTATTGATGCCAAATAATGCCGATCAAATATCATCCGATTTTTTTTTAATCCTTGATAGGTTAGCGTTTGACTATAGCTAGCCTGATGTTAAGCTGCACTGCAGTCTACGGTGTGGCACGCTTACCTAGAAGATACCTATTAACTCTACTTTTGAAGGCCCCCGGATGATACCTCTCAGGAAACAGAGACTCAGGTAGTGAGTTCCAAAGCTTCGCAGTCCTAACAATAAAGGTCGACGCAAAGCGTTTTGTACGAAAGCCGAGGAGTATCATTCGAGGGCCTTTAAAAGTAGAGTAAATAGGTATCTTCTAGGTAAGCGTGCCACACCGTAGACTGCAGCGCAGAGTGCGGAGTGAGAATTGTTATTTTAATGATTTAATGAATAATGAATTGTTATTTAATGAAATAGCGCCGTTTCTGACGCTACAACGTCGGTCAGTAAATAATAATAGTTAAAAAAAAACTAAAAAACACGCTTATCTGGCCGTTTTAAGTGGGTCAAAATCGCGCCCAAAGAAGTCGGTTACAAACAAACATACAAACAAAAATACAAAGAAATGTAATAATTTTATCAAATTAGTGTATTGTCATCGGTCCTCAATAAATCTACAAAGTTTGAACGAAATCTGGCCGTTTTAAGTGGGTCAAAATCGCGCCCAAAGAAGTCGGTTACAAACATACAAACATACAGGTGAAGCTAATATAAAGCGTGTAAAATAATAGTAGTTTAAAAAACTAAAAAAACACGCTTGTCTGGCCGTTTTAAGTGGGTCAAAATCGCGCCCAAAGAAGTCGGTTACAAACAAACATACAAACAAAAATAAAAAAAATATAAAATTAGTGTATTGTCATCGGTCCTCAATAAATCTACAAAGTTTCAACGAAATCTGGCCGTTTAAAGTGGGTCAAAATCGCGCTCAAAGAAGTCGGTTACAAACAAACATACAGGTGAAGCTAATATAAAGCGTGTAATAAAAAAAAAATCCATTAGTGCATAAGTGATCATAACAGTATTTTATTATTTTTATTGGCATGTTTTGGGTTTGGCCCAAACCTATTGTTCTGTAATTTTTTTAGGAAAAACCTTAGATCCTGGCGTATCGACTTGCCATACTATTCTTCAGTTATAATTCCGAATCGCACCATACAATAATCTTATACAATTGAAACATACAGGTGAAGCTAATAAAAAGCGTGTAAAATAATAGTAGTTTAAAAAACTAAAAAAACACGCTTGTCTGGCCGTTTTAAGTGGGTCAAAATCGCGCCCAAAGAAGTCGGTTACAAACAAACATACAAACAAAAATACAAAAAAAAAAAATATAAAATTAGTGTATTGTCATCGGTCCTCAATATATCTACAAAGTTTCAACGAAATCTGGCCGTTTAAAGTGGGTCAAAATCGCGCTCAAAGAAGTCGGTTACAAACAAACATACAGGTGAAGCTAATAAAAAGCGTGTAAAAAAAGGCCAGTTAAAAACTTTTTTTGTGTAGTTAAGCCATTGTTGCACCAAATGAGCGTATTATTCTGGTTCGCTGGCACTGCTTGTAGAGTTAGCGTTGCGGTGTTTGTGTTGCAGCGAACGGCAGTACAGATTTGGAGCCGCCCCCGCTGCACGAGCGGCTGCATCCACCATCACCGCTACTACTACAAGATAGGTAACGTACTGAAAATAAATTAAATAATTAATAATAATAATAATAATTTTTATTTATGCAAAAGAATTGTTACATTTTTTTTACAAAATTTATGTGCTGAGAAGAAATTAAATAAAAGTCTTATTTTAGTGTTAGTTATAGCAAAATTTTGCATGTTTGGAATATTTGGAACGAAGTTCTTTATCGCGTGTTATGAAAGGGGGCTAGAAGGAAAAAGTTCTTACGAAAAGTTGTCACGACACTTTTTGCGCACGGTATGGCAACGTCGCATCTCCAAAATTTGTTCGGAAGTCAAATACCGCTGTCAATGAAAGTATTCACTAATTGACAACAGCGCCATTCGTTTCAGGTGGAGTTGCGATTGAGCCTACTGATTAAGTTTATATTATATTACTTTATATTTGTTAATATATAAAAAATATATTTATAACTTAAAAAAAAATTACAATTCCATCACTAATTAATCGAAAAGAAATTGGTTCCATCCGATCTTCGTTCCGGATGTCGCTTGACACCTCTCAAGTTTTTTCTATTTGCTTAGCCACAAGTTATATAAAATGGTAAATAAATATTCAGAAAGGTCCCTTGTAGGTGGTGTGCAAAATGTCATAAATGTCCAAATTTATTTCTTATTATGATTTAAAGTTAGTTAAAGTAATGTCTAAGTATGAATATGATTGTACAAGGTAGTGGAAGTAGAGGTCGACCAAAGAAGATGTTTATGAATTGTGTGAAAGAGGATATGAAAGAGAAAGGAGTGAATGAAGATATGACGGCTGACAGAAGAGTGTGGAAGCAAACAGGCTGTGCCGACCCTACATAGTGGTAAAAGGTGAAGGCAAATAAGAATGTTACAAGATTAATATAATAGATTACAACTATACAATATCAGGTAAAGTCAGAAAATAATTTATAAAATGTCATGGTATTAGTATGTGTAAAGTTGAATTAACAATTGTTTAATAAAATGTCTTTTATTATTTATTTATAGATTAAGATTAAGCTTAAGGAGATGACCGTAGTAAGCGGTTTGCCTCCACCTTCATTGTGCGTACCGCCAAAGTTTGGAATTCTTTGCCAAATTCCCTGTTCCCCGATAACTATAATATAGCAGTTTTCAAGGCAAGAGTGAACCGGTTTCTTCTAAAGTGGATATGGCAAAACGTACACTAAGGCTAAGCTATATTTTAGTATTTAATTAGTCATAGTACGTTTCACCCCTGTATTTGTACTGAATAAACTATTTGTATTCTGGGCAAGCGCGCTCCACCTTAGATCGCAATATCGCTGACCATCAGGTGAATTGTGATCAAGCGAAAAACCAGTAAAAATAGGCCATCGACCAATTGTTTAGTTTTATCGTTATCGCGGATCATAATTTTATTTTATTTATTTATTTGATTATGTTCAGGTTAAACTCAGCCCGCAGTCGAAGCCTGACGCGCGGTGCCCTAGACCCGCCTCCTCAGCCCGCGCCCTCCCCGCGCCCGCACGACGACCAAGGTAAGCTAATCCTCTCCCCGACTGACCGCCTAACGTATAGCGATTGCAATTGCTTTCATATTTGACTTCGACACTGTTAGTTGTTTAGGCAGGTCTCATTGGGATGTCAGTGCAGGTCTCATAGAGATGTCAGTGCAGGTCTCATTGGGATGTCAGTGCAGGTCTCATAGAGATGTCAGTGCAGGTCTCATTGGGATGTCAGTGCAGGTCTCATAGAGATGTCAGTGCAGGTCTCATAGGGATGTCAGTGCAGGTCTCGTAGTGATGTCAGTGCAAGTCTCATAGGCATGTCAGTGCAGGACTCATAGTGATGTCAGTGCAGGTCTCATAGGGATGTCAGTGCAATTCTCATAGGGATGTCAGTGCAGGTCTCATAGAGATGTCAGTGCGGGGTCTCAGAAATGTCAGTGCAGGTCTCATAAGTATGTCAGTGCCTGTCTCATGGTATGTCAGTGCATGTGTAATGGGATTTCAGTGCAGGTCTGATCAATCCCACTTCTTCTGCCGCCAAATTCCGCAACGCACTGAAGTCCCATAGTGATTGAATAGAATTTCTTTGTCATCATATTGATACATAATTATTACATTATATTTACATAATCATAATCAATCAATATGGACTCGTCAGTATTTCTCGTCATCTCGATACAACTATAGATTGCGTGATCCGAGTGAAATCGACAAGAAAATATGAATAGATGGCGCTACGTGTCATGACACACGTAGTACGATTTTCAACAAGAGTTTCAGCGTCTTTAGTATTTATTAGTCTATGGTTGAAGTCACAAATGAAAACGATTGCATTCGCTATTCTTTAAGCGGTCTTTAGACACCTTTGATGCTGTCTCTTAAGATGCACTGTAACAATACGGCCGTTTATAACTCTTAAGATTACGGTATGTAATCTTAGGATAGCTAGTTCTCTGAACAATAGTACAGACATCGCAAACTCAATTTTTGGAACACCGTTCTTAATTTTATGACTTGAATCATAGCACAACTAGCTATATAATAAATAAAGTACCTTGATGACCGACTTTTTAAAAATAAATATGACATTTTCTAAAAACGATTCCTAGCTAGATCGATTTATCGCCCCCGAAACCCTCTATATACTAAATTTCATGAAAATCGTTAGAGCTGATTCCGAGATTCCAATTATATATATATACAAGAATTGCTCATTTAAAGATATATAAGATAAATAAAAAAAGCTGACCAGACAGTTTTTGTCCTGTCTTAACAACGACCAGACAGTCTTTGACCAGTTGCGAGTCAGACTCGCGCATGAAGGGTCCCGTACCATTATCTTAAAAAATGACATGATAACACGTCTCTTTTTGTATGACAATAATGAGGACCCCTTAAATATTATTTTTATTTAATAATTTGTTATAATGATCTAGTAAAAAACTGCTTAAAATTACTTCTGTTTTATGGGAGCTATCCTTAAATATATATTTTTTTATAGATAATTTTCTATTAAATATTCTGTGAAGATTTTAAGCGTCTATTTATTACTGTTATTATCATTGAACAACAAAACTCGAAAAAAAATCATGTTTATTGTATGGGGGATTAAACTAACAGGGGGATTTAACTCCTTAATATTTTCCTTTTTTTATTTTTAGTATTTGTTGTTTTAACGGCACATGCAAATACATAATTTTTAAAAATGTCAGCTTTCTAGCTTTCGCGGTTTCTGAGATACAGCCTGGAGACAGACAGACAGACAGTGGAGGCTTAGAAATAGGGTCCCGTTTTTACCTTTTAGGTACGGAACCCTAAAACTGATGTTTGCATGGTCTACTGTTCAGAGAAATAGTAGTAATAACGTGTTGAACAATATTCATGACCGGGAGATCTGCTGGTGATTTTGAAAGGTAAACACAGTGGTCTTGCATTTGGTGTGAAAGTTCTTTTAAATAAATAAATAAAAAATTAGGACACATGTTTCACACACGGCTGGTTAACCCCATACTGAACCATTTCTAGTTCGTATTATGGTTGCTAACACAACTGATATACTACATATAAGAGGGTGAATCAAAAAATTCTTGGAATCAATAATAAAAAATGCAAAGATTTAAATAATAATATTTTATTTTTCTACATACTCTCCCTCCAAGGCAATGCATTTAGAATAACGCGTTTCTAACTTCCTTATTCCTTGTGAAAAAAAAAAAAATTCTTGACTCTCGAAAAAGTCCCCTACGGCAGCTATAACCGCGTCATTATCGTGAAAGTTTGTTCCACGAATTTCCTCTTTTAATTTTGGAAATAAGTGAAAATCACTTGGGGCTAAGTCCGGAGAATATGGTGGGTGGTCAAGGAGATTGAAGCCAGCACAGCGGATTGCGTTGAGCGCAACTTCCGATCGATGAGCAGGAGCGTTATCTTGAAGGAACAACACGCCCAACGACAGTTTTCCACGACGTTTTTCTTTAATCGCTTCACGCACTTTCGGGATTAAATTTGCATAATAGGGTCCAGTAATCGTCTGGCCTTTTGGCATGTAATCAATAAAAAGGATTCCTTCACTATCCCAGAACACAGAGGCCATAACTTTTCCAGCGGTAGGAGCAACTCGAAATTTCTTAATGGATGGAGAGGATGGTCGTTTCCAAGACATGCTTAGTTTCAGGATCAAAATGGTGGACCCACGTTTCATCCATGGTGACAAGACGACGGGAAAAATTATCCGAAACACGCTGGAACATTTCGAGATTACGCTTGAAAATTTCTAAACGTCGCTTTTTGTTTTCGTCGGTTAACATTCGTGGCACCCATCTTGCAGACACTTTTTTGAACCCCAGTGAATCAATTAAAATGGATTGAACACTACCAAAAGATATCTTTAGGATCTCAGCTATATGTTTTATAGTCATTCTTCTGTCTTCGAAAACCAGATTCTCAACCTTTTTGACATTTTCTTCCGTAACGGAGGTTGAAGGCCGCCCAGAACGCGGGTCATCTTTACAGCTTGATCTACCTCTTTTAAATTCAGCCACCCAGTACGCAACCGTAGAATAGGGTACAGCATCACCCCCTAATGTCTGCTGAATGTCCAAAAAATTTTTCTTCGTAGACATTTTTTTCAAACTGAGATATTTTATCACCGCACGTAACTCACTTTTATCCATAATTTTAACTTTTTAGCAACTCGTTGCACAAAAAAAATTATTACATGCGAACGAACTGACAAAAACAAGTGACAGTCTGCATAAATATAGTGTGATAGACACTCTTTAATTTGAATATCGAACTTGATCCAAAAAGGTTTCATATATATGCACTTCTAAGAACTTTTTGATTCACCCTCGTACATACATAAATATTTTACATAGATACGAGTACATATTTAACACCCAGACCGACAGCCAACAAATTTAGCTCAGCACAAAGATGTTTGCCGGGCCGGCTGAATCGAACCGGTTACCTTCTGATTGGCAGTCCGGCATGGTAACCATTAAAAAAAAATGTCTCTAACCCGTGTGTTCATGCGTTTTAATCCAAATTTAGTTTCCAACAAATGCGAGACCACTAAGCATGGTAAATTGTGATTTAATATTTTTAATAGATAGAATTATAACTTCACCCCATTGGCATGAGATAAACTTTCAAAATCACCAAATTTTATCTGTATATTCTTTCTAATAATATGTAACTTTTCACTGTTTCATTATGTTTTTGTTTTCTTTTACTAAAGTTGATTTAAAAAATAGTTTTTTTTTTACAAATATAATGAAAATCGTATCAGAAAAGAATGATTCTAAGACAAGTTTGATTAGTCTTCGAATTCATTGTTTACTGACACGATAAGAAAATTTTAAAATGCATTTTAAAAGTTAATTTTTTGTAAATTTTACAGATTTATTTAAATATTTTCCAAATATATACCAGAGTAAATTTTACAAAACTAGTAAGTAAATTTACAAATTTATCGAGTAAATTGTATAAATTTATGGAGTGCATTTTACAAATTTACTAAGCAAATTTTATAAATTTATCAAGTAAATTTTTAGATGTTATTAAGTAAATTTACTCATTTATTGAGTACATTTTACAAAATTGTCGAGTTAATTTACAAACTAAGAAAACAACTTTAAAAAGAGGTTTAACTTTAATCTAAAATATGTAAGATGTAACATACATATTATGTTTATCAAATTTACTAAATACATTTTGAAAATTTACAAGATAAATTAAAAAAAATTGCTAATTTATCATACTTATTTTTTTTTTGTTAAATACCTATATTTTTGTGACAAATACCTTTGTTTTTGGTCGTGTCAGTTAAATTTTAACACAGTTTATTGATTTTAAGTTTGCATAGATATAGTATAACAAGTCTTCAAATATATTAATGTAGCTATTTGTTTCTTACTCTCAACAGATAGAACAGTCGATAGTTGACCTCTAGTTAGTATATATGTATTATATGTATTGATATTATGTGCCTACCGAGGGCGGCCAGCCTACGACCTTAGTCCGAGGGATGCTAGAGGAAGCTGCGCTTGCCATTCTGTCTCACTCGCACACACTGTATGTGTATCATGTGAAACGATTGTATTGTTGCTGTCTCGTTCTAACATTCTCGTACAGATTTGAAATGTACGTTGGCTCGTTTCGAAAGCTATATTAAGAGATCGAGCAAGAGACAATTTAGAATATTGTCACTGTAAGTGAATATTCTTTAAACAAAAATACTTTTAAAAGTTCGAAAGTATTCAAACTGCCACGAACGCTTCTTATTATTAGGGTCAGCTCACACCGAGACGCGACGCGACGCGACGCTGCGCGCAGATTTTAAATAGAGCGACTCAAAATATACTTTATTTACTACACGAAAAGATACACATTTCATTGTTAGAACAAGCCGCGATGCATCTCGTGATGCAGGGCTGCGCAGCGCAACGTACCTGAATTATCACAATGTAATTTGTATCTTTTCGTGTAGTATATAAAGTATATTTTGAGTCCCTCTATGTAAAATCTGCGCGCAGCGTCGCGTCTCGGTCTGAGCTCAGACCCTTAGAATCAGTATTTGTTTAGTGGATTTGATCATGCTTTGGGATTCAAACGGAGTTTAATAATAAAAGGTAAATTATTTATTGTTGAAAACAACACATAGATAATTTACCTTTTATTACCAGCAATAAATAATTAATGATAATAAATTATTTGTTGTTTTTTTACGGTTTAGTAGTATTAAATAGATTATTTATTTATTGAATATTTATTTAATAATACACACCGATTAAAACAATTACATTAATTATCTAATATTCAATTTATGGTATTAAAATAATTATTTACTGATCAATCCATACAAAGTATTTAAATCAAAGTATTCATATTATGTGTATAAGTTTTTCAATTCTTCTGAAACTTTATTTTATCAATAAATACAATCGTTTCACTTCCCCCCTTCACGCCATTTTCACTTCTATGGCTTTTCATATGTAAATACTTGAACAGCTAGTATATACTTTCGTTCTCCTTGGTCCCATCGGTTAGAACCACTAGTGGGACCAGGGTAGAAGCTAATTTACCCTTGTCCCAACAGAACTGGAATTATGCGAAACTAATATCTACAGGCGAGTGTTTGTTAGTTTGTATGTTTGTTACTCTATTCTGTCTCTGTTCAGTAAAGAGATAGCTTAGAATTTAAGTAAGGAATAAAAAAATACTCTATTGAATTTGGTGTACAAACTCTTGGTTATATTATTATTTATTTTAGTTTAACGCGGGAGTTGTTCGTGTCACTTAAAAAGAACACTGGTGGTAAAGTTTGTTATTTTTTATCAATTTTATTTACTAATGACCATACCAATATCCATTAAATTCGAGCTTCTTTCAAAATAAATCAATTGTATCGTATACTTTCATGAGCTTGTGTAGCCAAGCGCCAATATTAATAGCCAATTGCCATCATTTATTTCCAGAGTTCTTTTTAAATGACTCGGCTTGTACCACCGCGGGGCCGAACTAGTGGGGAATAAATATATTAGCTTCAAAAGCCTCCTTGTGCTTTGCAATATAGCTTTAGCTTCTGATCAGATATTTTTAAAGGATTATCAGAAATAGGTATACTTACCCAAAAAAGCGTCAATGTACGCATCAACTTAAACGACCATTACCTATTTAATTATTTCTTTTGTTTTTGTTTATTTAATGATTAATGATTTCAAGGCGCCAAACTCGTCTAAAAGGTTTGCCTCCACCTTCATTGTACGTACTGCCAAGGTGTGGAACTCTTTGCCAAATGCCCTGTTCCCCGAAAACTATAATCTTGCGGTTTTCAAAGCACGAGTGAACCGGTTTCTTCTGGGTAAGCGCGTTCCACCTTAGATCACAATATCGCTTACCATCAGGTGAATTCTGATCAAGCGCAAACCCATCATAGTATATAAAAAAAAAAAAAAAAAAAAAATGACGTGGTAACGGCCTGAAGTCTCGAACTTTATTTGTCCTTTGATTTCTACTACTCGAAAATTCCCTATATTCCATGTTGTGGCGGAACATTCAAATTCTGGTCTGATATACATTTGTTATGTAGCCATGTACCCATTGACAGACTAGGTAAGTTCCACCATCGGCCAAAGTCACTCCGGCCTTCTGGTAAAATGCCTAGAAATGTAAAACGCAAAAACAGTGATTCTAGTATCGTTCGTATAGTAAAAGTTCGCTCTAATAAGTGTGTATTGATGACCTTTTTTTGTCAAAGTACACCCGTTTTCTGATAATCCTGCAAAATGTTTAAGCCTGTTGGGGAATTAAGAGCCAAAAGAAAGTAGTAAAATTCTAACACGAACCAGCCTACCTATCTTATCTTCTAGTGTACATTCATTTACTATTTCTTCAACCTGTACCGTTGATACTGTACAACATGTATTTTTTAAATGACGTTCGTATAATTTCTTTAATAAATTTAAAACATCTTGTAAGATTAAAATATGACAATTAAATTTATTACTTTACGTTTCTTCGATGTTGACAATAATTATTACCAAAACTCAATAAAGTAAGATTCGTAAATAATTAAAATGAAGAATACTTTTTTCTAATTTGTTGGAATACGTTACGAGAAAGAATCACTCTAATCAGAGATCCGAGTGGTAGATTCGACGAATATATTGGACCAACTACTTACGCACCGTAACGTGAGAGTGGTGCGATTGGCTGCTGCAAGTGCCCACGTGATCGCAAATCTAATTGCATCGTTTAAATGGTTCTCACATTACGCCGCGTAAAGTTGGACAATTAATTTGAAAAATCTCCCACCCGGGACTTATTGACAGGGGTTATCAAGAACAGTCTTAAAGAAACTCACACTCATACGGTGAAAAAAAGAAATTATACGAACACACATGATCGCTTCGCCGCTGTCCTTGCGTCCACATTGCCCATTGACGCCACCCGCCTAGCAGCTACACTAAACACGACCCTAACGCCTCGCTATTAAGGTTCATTATCCTTTACAAACCGTATACAGGGTTACCACTAGCCCAGTTTTCTACGGGACTCATTTGAAAGAAGACCTTTCAAAACCAAATCAATTCTTTGATTAGACTAGTCATCGTTATTTTTAAGTTTCGATTCGCTTCGCTATCTATCATCAAAATGACGGAATGACAGTGACAGACAGACAGACAGACAATGACAGTGACATATTGACGCCCAAGTAATTCCCGTACATTTCAAAGATACCGAAACGAATGGAAACTAGAAAATAATGTCACTTGTCTAGATTGCTTAAGTGAAGCTGTAGCGAGGTGTAAGGTCATTCGTTCACGTACCACAGCCATCATCATTCGGCTTTATACGGCGTCGGGGACTCGTGTGCTCTTTTATTTAGTAAAATAATAAACAATTAGACGGATGTATGTTCTTGCTCTTTCTTTGCAGTTAACGAATTAATTACTTGCTAACTGATGATGTGTACAGACTCTGTACATTTTTGTAAACACTTTAGTTGCATTCTATCAGTGTTTACTTTTTACGATAAAATCAATAAATGCTTGAGTTTAGAGTGTGAACTTGAGTGAGAGACATTTTATTATTTAAAAAAGCACACGTATTCTTATAGTCTTTCGGCACCGCTAAAATAACGTAGCATCATATTGTATGCGACTACATGGCACAGTCAAAGTTATATCATCAGTCAATTTTAGTGTTGTTTATAATGTACGTGGTTTACCGAGGACATTACTCACGGGACCATAGATTACTTGGGTGGGAATAATAGATTACCTGGGTCATTTGTTATACCGCGAATGACTATCAGTTATTTTTAACTGTCAATATCAAAAGTTTGTTTTAATACCGCGAATAACTGTCAAGTTTTTACGTGAATTACTGCTGAACTTAGTTTCAAGTCAATAGAAAAGTTTAGCAAATTGTTTATAGAATACTTGGGCCATTTTAATGACAATATTGCGTGTTGGTAATTTAATAATATTGTATGTTCGAAAGGGACAAAACTGTTGTGACTAATTTACCTGTAACACCATAATAAGTACAGATATTAATTAATAATCTGAATCAGTTTTTTAGTTACGTGAATCACTGAAACGTAGCGCCTGTAGCTCGGCTAGCTAAGGTGATCTGACACGATCATCCAAGCTAAGCAACGGTCAATGCGGACGGTGTTTGGATGGGTTACCATGCACGAGTCTGTCGTTTTTCAAGTGGCATTTTCTTATGACACGTTAAATTGTAGGTCCAGGCTGTTAGTTAGTACAAGCAGTCGTCAATCCAAGTCAGAGGCCTTCGGGCGGCTTGATAAGCTCGACACCAGAGCTTGGCCACTTAGCTCATACGGTGAAGAAAAAGACTGGGAAGGTTATAAGAAAGAAAGAAACATTTATTTTGTGACACGAATAACAAAGAAAACATTTACGTGGCTCAAAACCGGTTAGACACAAGTCCATAGATTACTTGGGCCGGCCGTGTCGAGTAATGTCCGCGGACGACTAGTGCCGTATGGTCGCGTAGCGGGGTTAGGGTGGCGCGGGTGTGGCGGGCGGCGGTAGTGTATGCGCTGTGTCGCAGGCTGGCTGCACTCTCTGGCCGGGCTGCTCAAGCGCCGGCTCAGCGGGTACGTCAAGTGGCATCACGTTGCAGCACGCAGCCAACACCGGCAGCGGCACGCGCATAACAGGTACGTACACGCATAACGGGTACGTACACGCATAACAGGTACGTACACGCATAACAGGTGCGTACACGCATAACAGGTGCGTACACGCATAACGGGTACGTACACGCATAACATGTGCGTACACGCATAACAGGTGCGTACACGCATAACAGGTGCGTACACGCATATCAGGTACGTACACGCATAACAGGTACGTACACGCAATAACGGGTACGTACACGCATAACAGGTGCGTACACGCATAACGGGTACGTACACGCATAACAGGTACGTACACGCATAACGGGTACGTACACGCATAACAGGTACGTACACGCATAACAGGTACGTACACGCATCGACTTTACGATGCGAAATTTACATGCATCGAATATACGACTTTATAGCCTCTAAAAATATAAAAGAATGCCTCAATATTCCAGCCTCTTTTCTTATCCAACTATTATTACACATTTCACACACGGTGACTAGCCCCATACTAAACGATTTCTAGATAGGTTGGTTTCATACATATCATTGATTCCTATCATATACTATTGTTATGATATTATATTACTGGAATAAGAATTGAAATTGACATTGAATCATATCATATACTATTGTAATGATATTATATTACTAGAATTAGAATTGAAATTGACATTGATACATGTCATACTTTTGTAATGATATCATATTATTTGAAAATGAAAATGAAAATGAAAAATATTTATTAGCTAACTTATTACTAGATTACATATTTTCTTGTGACTACTTAACTAGGCAAGGCCTGAATCTAAGTAGTCCAGTAGATCCAATTTGACTTGTAGCTTTTGTGTTATCAATAAATGATTTGTATTTGGTTGCTAACACAACTGATATACGAGGGTGAATCAAAAAATTCTTGGAATCAATATTAAAAAATGCAAAGATTTAAATAATAATATTTTATTTTTCTACATAATCTCCCTCCAATGCAATGCATTTAGAATAACGCGTTTCTAACTTCCTTATTCCTTGAGAAAAAAAAATATTTTCTTGACTCTCGAAAAAGTCCTCTACGGCAGCTATAACCGCGACATGATCGTGAAATTTTGTTCCACGAATTTCCTCTTTTAATTTTGGAAATAAGTGAAAATCACTTGGGGCTAAGTCCGGAGAATATGGTGGGTGGTCAAGGAGATTGAAGCCAGCACAGCGGATTGCGTTGAGCGCAACTTCCGGTCGATGAGCAGGAGCGTTATCTTGAAGGAACAACACGCCCAACGACAGTTTTCCACGACGTTTTTCTTTAATCGCTTCACGCACTTTCGGGATCAAATTTGCATAATAGGGTCCAGCAATCGTCTGGCCTTTTGGCATGTAATCAATAAAAAGGATTCCTTCACTATCCCAGAACACAGAGGCCATACCTTTGCCAGCGGTAGGAGCAACTCGAAATTTCTTAATGGATGGAGAGGATGGTCGTTTCCAAGACATGCTTTGTCTTTTAGTTTCAGGATCAATATGGTGGACCCACGTTTCAGCCATGGTGACAAGACGACGGCAAAAATTATCCGAATCACGCTGGAACATTTCGAGATTACGCTTGGAAATTTCCAAACGTCGTTTTTTGTTTTCGTCGGTTAACATTCGTGGCACCCATCTTGCAGACACTTTTTTGAACCCCAGTGAATCAATTAAAATGGATTGAACGCTACCAAAAGATATCTTTAGGATCTCAGCTATATGTTTTATAGTCATTCTTCTGTCTTCCAAAACCAGATTCTCAACCTTTTTGACATTTTCTTCTGTAACGGAGGTTGAAGGCCGCCCAGAACGCGGGTCATCTTTACAGGTTGATCTACCTCTTTTAAATTCAGCCACCCAGTACGCAACCGTAGAATAGGGTACAGCATCACCCCCTAATGTCTGCTGAATGTCCAAAAAAATTTCCTTCGTAGACATTTTTTTCAAACTGAGACATTTTATCACCGCATGTAACTCACTTTTATCCATAATTTTAGCTTTTTAGCAACTCGTTGCACAAAAAAAATTATTACATGCGAACGAACTGACAAAAACAAATGACAGTCTGCATAAATATAGTGTGATAGACACTCTTTAATTTGAATATCGAACTTGATCCAAAAAGGTTTCATATATATGCACTTCTAAGAACTTTTTGATTCACCCTCGTACAACATGTACATACATAAATACTTTATATCGATACAAATTTAACACCCAAACCGACAGCCAACAATTTAGTTAATTGAGTTTATAGAATTTTGAATTTGAGGTAAAATGACAAAAAAAATGTTGTCTGTGCTTTCCAGATGGGGTGTGGGGGAGAGTTGGAGCGTGCCGGCGTCGCCCCTTCCTCCCCGTGCGCCGCCCCCGCGCGCCGCCGACTAGCGCGCGGCACGACCCCCGTCTCCTCTCCATCGCGTAACTTCCACCACGACTACACTGACTTGCGGACAGATTCAATATCAAATACAGAGCAAACTCTTTATAACGTTACTTTCTTTATAACATCGTAGTCCCGAACCTCTTACCATCGCGTGACTTCGAGCACGACTAGTCCAATTAGCAGGCAGATTTAATATCAAATCCAGTGCAAACTCTTTATAACGTTACTATAGTCTCGCGTCTCTTATCATCGTCTAACTTTGAGCTCGACAACGCCGACTTTGAAGACAGATTAATGTTCTTTCATTTGTTGCTTATTTAGACGAAGTATGAAGTGCTAAATAATACTATTTAGCACTTCATACTTCGTCTTACTTACCGAAGATGCCAATAATATCACAAGCTGTTTTATGTTTTTGTATTATTAACTAGCAAGTGCTTTCACCTCGATTACTAAACTTCTTCCACTACAGAACGAGCAGGGGTACAGCGAAGAGACATCGATTCACTGTCGAAGTTCCGAGGATTCGCACAAAGCGTTTTGCATCGACCTTCATTGTGAGAACTGCGAAGCTTTGGAACTCTCTTCCTGAGTCTCTTTTTCCCGAGAAGTACAATTTGGGGGTCTTCAAATCTAGAGTAAATAGGTTCCTTCTAAGCAAGCGTGATACATCATAGACCACAGTCAAGCTTAACATCAGGCTAGCTGCGGTCAAACGTAAGCCTATTCATCATTAAAAAAAACCTGCTTGCGCTCGCTTCAACCTCTCTATAACACCTATTCAGTCCATTAAGTATCGTTATAAAGAGTTGCATTGTAAAAACCTAAACCGCTCTGAACTGGACTGTTCATTATTCACCACAAATGTACACCACAGACGATATCAATGCGCTAATTTCCAATAACTTATTAAAAGGTAAAAAACAAATGTTGTTCAAAATGACCTACTGAGGTAGCCTTTTGTGACTTTACAGTCACATTGTATGTATAAATTGTATTGTTTTAATTCGTATATAAGACGACCGTCATGGTATCTAGTCTACTTTGATATATAAATGTTGTGAAGCGTTTTATATGTCGAAGTTTAAATAATGTAAAATATATCCATATTATGCAAAACATTAATAAATATACGAATGTAGATTACAATTTTTGTTTTATTTTTAGGTTAAATTATCTGTTTTTGACTTTTTAAATTAGTTTTATTTATTTATCTGTGCAGGGTTTACTAATGAAGGTTTGAAAAAAGGTTATTTTAATCATTATCAAAGGGGTCTTTGAAAAGGAGGGTTATGAAATTACAAAAAATTGCATTATTTGTGTTGAATCGCGAATTCGTTTTTTTGTTTATTTTAACCCCTTTTTAACCTTTCTCGTTCTGGTTAGAAAAGGATTGTTTCCTGGATCATAATAGTAGTTTCAATTCATTCTACAACCTAAAAACATAAAACACTTCAGATTCAACTAATTTTGGATATCATTTTTAATAACCTATCGAAAAATCAGACCTATCATTTTAAAATAAATTCGTCATTTGTCTCAAATAGGAACATGTTCGAATTGACGACAAATTAATAGTTGGAAACAGTCCTATTACTGGTACGCACAAATTCAAAATTATCAGATATAAATGCGTGTTGCTCCCGTATATATCGCTGCTTTGGAAGAATAGCGTAGTATTACCAAATACTACAAAATTCATTTTTCAACGCCATTCAACGTAAAATGATCTGTTTTGTATACCCAGTTAAGATCGTATTTATATAACAACATTTCACGGCGTGGCACCACCAAAAGACTATATCCTTTTGGTCAAATTTGGCCGCATTTTTTTATAGATAGCGTTGTATCGCCAGTTGCAACTAGTGTTTTGAAGTGAACCCCCTGTTGGTTTTCTTGAATTTGGTCATATTCCAAAATAATTCAGATTTTGAGTGCGCATTTATCTCAAACACTGCATTATTACGAGATGTGACACTATTGCTTAAAAAAATCTACAAACACTTTTTGAAACTTCTCATAAACAAAGTGTCATTTGGGATTACTACGTTGTTCTACAAAAAGTAAGTATAACTTAAATGTATTATAATTAGATATTACTGTTTATAATAAAAAATAGAGTCGTTAGTATTGGTACAATTAAAACTACTACGTTTTTCTATATAAATTATTTCGTGATTGTAATAGTATTTTTCGTAATAAGACTTTATCCTGTAAAACAATTGGTCGTGTTATTGTACTTGATACAGTATTTCAGATAAAAAGCACCACAAATACTACTTTTTTTTATGCATAATAACTACCTTACTAATCGTGAAGAGCTTACTGAAGCCAATATTTTGGTAGATACTTAGCAGGTTTTATTGTTACATATCGACTCGTTGTAATCTAGGTAGCTAGTTAGAGCTAGTTAGTAGATTCTAGATAGCTGTATTCTAGGTAACCAGATTCTATTGCTACGGTACTTAGGTACTTATAAAGAGTAGGTATTCTACGTAGGATTAAGACTATCTACATTTTTTTTATCTTTGATAGGTTTGCGTTTGACTACAGCTAGCTTGATGTTAAGCTGCGCTGCAGTCTACGGTGTGGCACGCTTACCTAGAAGATACCTATTAACTCTACTTTTGAAGACCCCCGGAAGATACCTTTCAGGAAACAGAGACCCAGGTAGTGAGTTCCAAAGCCTCGCAGTCCTCACAATAAAGGTCGACGCAAAGCGTTTCGTGAGAAAGTTTGGAACCTCAACTCTGTATCGGTGTCTCTTCACTGACTCTCTGTAGTAGAACGGAGATGGTGGAATCAAATTATGAAGTTCCAAAGCACACTCCCCGAAATGTATCCGATAAAAGATCGACAAAATAGCAACCTTGCGTCGGTGCTCTAGGCTTTGAAGCTTCGCCTTCGCAACGCAAGAATTGCCGATGAGCTTCTTAGCTCGTCTCTCAATGGACTCAAGCGCTTCTAGCTGATAATTGGCAGAACCATCCCATAGATGAGAAACAGTACTCCATACATGAACTTGCGCTTTATACAAGATAAGCAACTGTTTAGGCCTGAAGTACTGTCGCACCTTAGAGAGGATACCCAGCTTTTTTCCAGCCACTTGCGCTTTGGATACAATATAATATAAGCCACAATTGAGAGATGAGGTCAAGGTGATACCGAGAAGCTCTAATTGGTTTGTGGTCGTAACGGATACATTTCGGAAAGTGGGGGCCTGATGAAATGGCCTCTTCTTGGCGGAGAATAGACACGCTTGAGTCTTAGCAGCATGTAACCAGATTGGCATCGCCCCAATCGGAGACTGCCTGTAAGGTGTCGATTATGCGCTCGACCATGCCCTCTCTGAGTAACTGGATATCGGCCGCACTGGCTCGTGCGTTGGACATAAAGCTCTCTACAACCGTGCTGTCGCCTGAATACCCTATGATGCCAGGCTTGAGCAGATCATTAATATGCAGCAAGAAGAGAGTTGCAGAGAGCACTGAACCTTGAGGGACACCGGTGTTTATAGACATTTGATCAGACGAGCAGCCATATATGACTACTCGGATTGATCGATCCCTCAAAAAGTTTAATATCCACAAACAAAAACCAGTGGGCAAACCGAAGGAAGCTTGCTGATAAGGCCGTCGTGCCAAACCCTGTCAAAGGCCTTAGAAATATCGAGAGAAACCGCTAGGGCTTCTCCGAATTCGATGGCCTCACTCCAGATGTGCGTGGCGTACACTAGAAGATCCCCAGTTGACCGGTTCCGGCGAAAGCCATATTGTCGGGAATACATAAGAGATCTAGCTCCGATATCTACGATAGGGAATCAGAATCAGGTAATTGTCTAAAAGTGAGAGTATATACTCGTACCTACCTAACTTTTCCTTGTTTATTTTTATTTTAGTGGCAAACCGACGGACACTACATTTATTCCGGAACATCAATGTCCCGTTGAGTATCAAGGTAATAAACGAAGTGGTGCTTACCTACTTTTACATAAAGTGTAGGTGGTTGGATTTGTAGATTTTATAATAACAATATCTTTTAACAATCAATATCGATAATAATACTATTTTAAACTTTTTAATCATGTTTCATTGGATTTTGTTACGTTTTGTTTATGTTATAGGAAAATCAAGCAGAGGACAGAATGGATCATGCGGAACGTTGTATTATCTCCTTTACCGTCTGAAAACAACGTAGAAACAAGAGATCCGCAAAACCAGCTAGTACAAATGACTATTGTTCAGATTACAGCGTCAAAGACCCGAATTACGTAAATACTGAGGATTATTATTCCGATTCTGATCTTAGTGACTTAACTAGTAAGAAACGCGCAAAGCAATTTGAAAGAAATAAGTTTGCTGACAACATCGATCCCACAATTTCAGTAGTGACTAAAAATTCAAGTTCAAGACAAATTAGTCCGCCCAATACTCACCAAAAAATGGATTATTCAAACAAGCTTTAAAAAATATTGTACAAAATAGAGAGTCTATTTTGGGCTTAGAATTTATAAAATTCTTCGAACTTTAAGTGGATAAGAGCTACATGTTCTATTATGAGCATTTTTCAATTTTTATGTTTTGTTTCCAGTGTTTATAAGATTCTATGCTATAACAGTTACCTACTTAAGCGATTTTTTAAGATATAGTTTCTTATTTTCTTTTATGTTTCTAATTTTCGTACGTTTATTATTTGTTGTAAAACCAGTTAATACTTTATTTTTCCATTAAACATGTTACACACAATAGGCATTTTTGTAATAGAGCGACTGATTTGGTATTGTGACGCTATTGTTTAAAAATAAATAATGCTAAGATGTAACAACTCAAAATGTATCAGTATCACTGAGAAAAGCACAATGAATATTATGTATTAAATCTAAAAACACCACTGTTATTTAAAATAATCTTATATTTTCTTGTACTTTTTTGTAATGAGACAGTAATCTTCATAAGATTGTTTGTATAATTTTGTTATAAGTCTGAGACCTAGTAATTATTTTCAAAATTTAGTACTAAATAAGTACTATTTTCTTAAAAGCATTTAATAAAGATAAAGTGCAATATATGTTTCGTGTTTTTATTCAAGTGTCATCAACATTTGCGCAGTAAATAAAAAAATACAGCATTTGATAATTTGAAAAAAACTTTAAAGTGCTCTACTAAAAAATTTACTCATTTTGACTTACGACAGTATTCTTCCAAGGCAGCGATATATACTACTGATGTATTAAGTTATTGCAATGGCTATATTTATGTATTAATAAATGCGAATTCAATATTTACTCTTGTTGTTTTATTTGTAGATTTTCCCATTCATATGTCTATAACAATATACAAGGTTATCAGGAAAGGGCATGGTAAGCCGAAAACACGCTAAAGTACACATCATTCTGAACATCTTTTGTTCAAGCAGTTTCCCAAAAAGCCTCTTAGTTTTTGAAATAGTCTTCTAAAGTTTTCACGAAAAAACGTCATTTGCGCCCCTAATGTTCCCGTCAATCACCCGCGCACAGCTAATTGTGACAGTACAGAAATGAAAGCAGTAGCCTAACTTCTTGTCATACGTAAATAAGGTAACAGAATTAAATATGTTGTACCGTGAGAGAAACGGCTAAAGAAAGTAAGGCACGCGTAGATAATCCTAAATGATGAGCAATGTAAGGCCCAACTCACACTGGCGTAGAGTCGAAGCGACGCGGCGCGTCATGTTTTGCATGGCGATGCGCGAATCCACTCGACTCCAGCCGAGCGTTGGAGCGCGAATGCGCGCGTCAACGCGCTTCGACGCGCGTTTCCATATTTACATAGTACAACTTTGTACGTAAATAGAAGAACAATAAAGATGAATATGCTTTAGGCGGAAAAATATGACGCGTCGCGTCGCTTCGACTCTGCGCCAGTGTGAGTTGGGCCTAAGAGAAAACATTTACTTTTTGATATGTGTCATTCATATAAACAAAAATAATAAACCTTTTAACTTTAATATACCTAATTTAGGTTGCAAAAAGAGAAACGAAATATAGCCTGTTACTCGGGGATAATGTAGCTTCCCAACGGGAAAGAATTTTTCTAATTGGTCCAGTAGTTTCGGAGCCCATAAAAGGAGTTGTTTGATTGTTTGTTTGACCCGAGTCAAACAAACAAACAATCAAACTTTCATTATTTTAATATTGGTAGGTAATAAGTGAAACACAGTATTTAATTACAATAGCTTTATTTCAAAAATAAATAATCATTAAATAACAACGTGAAATACTTAAATTCTTAAAGTAGGCAAGTGGTGATAAACTACACCTTGGTAATTACGTAGAAACACTTTTTTTTTGGTAAAAGTTATAGGATACGCTAAGCCGAAAAAGGATTGGTTAATTGAAAGCAAATTTCGCTATTATTTTCGCAAAAAATACCTGTAGGTATAACAAAATTACATAGGCCTTATTTCGGCTTAACATCCTATTTTTCCATTCCACATATCAAACACAGTTCTGAAAGTTTATGTGCTGTATCTAGAATATTCTAGATTCACTAACCGTTATTATAATATCGGAATATAAATATTACACCTACTTAATTCAATTATAAGTTTAAATATAATAGCCAACACTTTTGTCATTTTAAGGTTCCCGCACATTAAACGGATTTTAGAATTCCGTATATGAAATTTTATGACAGTCGCAGATTTGCCCGCGTCGAATCGTCTAATTCCGCCATCCGCTTTCTTAAGGAACGGAAGCAAATTAAAAATTATAAAATTGTGAAAAATTCTTAAACCCCTCTGTAAATGCTATCATTTGAAAATTTGTAAAGAACCCTAGCTATTATATAGCTACGGATCTTTCAGTTTTGTTATATTTAATTTAGCGTTAAGAATCATTAATCCAAAACACGGTTTCGTAAAATTAGCTCCACAGTTTTCTTTTTGAAAAATAGTCGTGTTAAAATTAAAAAATGTAGTGCTTTTAGAAGTAATACAGAATTAAAAACAAATCTTTTTTTTTTGGAGGAGTTGAATCGTTTGAGCTTATAATTTAAATATTATAGTTTTTATTTGAATTCTTTCTGTGTGAAATTCCTAATACCACGCGTAATGTGCGTTCACCTTTATACGGAAAACAAACATAATTATTGTATTCACTAGACAATCTTTGGTAAAATTCAATTTTGTCAACACAAAGTTGCAACTACTACAAAAATACTACTACGGACATAGACAAAATATACTAAAGTATATTTAACTTTAGTATACTTTGTCTATACTAAAGTATATTTAACTTTAGTATATTTTGTCTATTCTACGGATAATTATAAGCCTAATACAGGGTTACATAGCATGAAGGCCTCAGACTTGGCTTAACGTCTATTTGTACTATGACCAATAGCCGGGACCTACAATTTAACATGTCATTGCACAGCCAAGATAAATATGCCACATTAGCTGGCACTCAGCCCGTCTATTTATGTCTATTATCTACTATAGTATATTATCGGGCAACAATTAAAATACTATATAAATTATTTCTAATTCGAAAATACCTATATACCTTAAAAAAAAAGAAAATAAATAATTCGAATAATTATATTATTCGCGAATAATTATATTATTCGAATTATTTATTTCTATTATTTATTATTTCTAATCCGAATAATTATATTATTCGAATTAGAAATAATTAATATAGTATTTTAATTGTTTTTTGTACCTAATAGTATAGGAAATATGACAAACTGACATTGACAATGATATAAATAAATTTTATTCATATAACATTATTCGAATAATATAATGAGTATGAGTGTGGACGAACAGATAGGAAGGGGGCGGCCAAAGAAAGTATGGATGGATTGTGTGAATGACGATATGACCAAGAGGGGAGTGAATACTGAGACGACGAATGACAGAGATGTATGGAAGAAGCGTACATACTGTACCGACCCCACATGAAGTGGGATAAGGTGAAGCAGAAGAAGAAGACATAATATTATAGTGCGGTCGCGTTCCCGGCTCTGGGATAGGGTTGCTCAGCTATTAACAAAAGTGCTTATCGACAGACGCTGTGTCTTGAACTTACAGTTTTTCTTTATAAATCATAAATGGTAATCAATATTGAAAAAATTGCTTTGAAGCTTTGATCATTTGAGAACAACTCAAATATTTATTCTTACTTTGGTACCAATCCGACTTAAAAATAAGAAACAAAATTGCTTCAAAAAATTATAAATTTAGGTTTTTGAACCAGTTTTTTCATAGTGCTTATTCTTATTGGTGTTATGTCTTATTGGTACTAAAATATGTATGTATAAATATTCTTAAAATTGTTCCTTAGGCGGCTATTAAGCTATTTTTTTAAATATGTTTTATCGTACATGGTTTTGTAACGAAAATTTTAAATAGAAAATTTAACTTATAACCTTAACTCATCTGATTAAGATGTATCAAGACCTACAATGGTGATGGTGATAACTGTAACCCTGTATTTGACATAACCGTTTGTATGTTGAAGGACATTAGCCCATTTTGTATTATCTGTTAAAAAAAGTCCAAGTTTTAGTTTTACCCACACAGTAGTCAACAGTTGCGGCAAAAATGTGTTTATACCGGGAGCCGGTGTTTCAACATACAAGTGGATAATAATAAGGCTTGCAACTTTCTTCAATGTTAAAACTTTCTTTTTAACGGCTGGTCTATAAAGACCCTCATTTTCTTAACCTATTAGATAATATAATAGGAAAACTTTACAACACACAAAATAAATAAATCTTTGCTTTCAACTTAACTAGCAGTGAGAATAACTATGAATAAAATATGTTTTTCTTATAACTGTATTTGCACGAAACAAACGGTCACACATACTTAAAAAAACACACACATACGTCGAAACCTGTTGGATATACGTCCAACGGGTTTGGACGCATTACGAGCGTCATCATCAGGGACGAGCATCACACGGACTGTCACCGACGAAATCGGATCTCGGTCTACGCACGGATCTCGTCGGTGACAGTCCGTGTGAAGCTCGTCCCCGATGATGACGCTCGTAATGCGTCGAAACCAGTTGGATGTATATCCAACGTTTTTTTAAGTAAGTGTGACCGTTTGTTTTCCTACAAATATATAATATGCCTTACGATAATAGTTTACAAGGTGCATAATCCAAGTTACTCTAACTGCAATAACTTAATAAAATAAATTACAAAAATAATTTGCGCTTTTATCTTAACACGGTAACAAATACATAGTAACGTTAAAAAGGTTTCTATTTCAATAATATGTCGTGGTTTTAGGGTTCAAAAATAATATTATTATCTAGGCAGAGATCGACTATTCTAAAACTATACACCCTTTTAAACTGAACACCCATTTCACCAAACGAGATAAAATTAATATAAAATATTATTTCACAACATTGGAGAACTTAACACTTTGTTTGTGCAACGATTTAACGAGTAAAAATCTGTTGTACAAGTATCAAAAATTCATTCACAATAATATGGATATCAACAAAAAAAAAATACAAATTTTGAACTTATTAAATTAGTAAATTGAAAGTTTTCGAATAATCGATCTCCATCCAATCTAAAGGTCTCAATACACGACAAAAATGATTGTCAATGCAATAATAACGGATTACTTCCATACTAAGTGTCATCTACGGTTTTAGCATAAAATGCTTGACGTTAGTTTTTTTTTCTAGCTGGCCTGTCTTGTTAAATATTACCCCATTTGGAGCCGCGACACTTGCTCGGGTCTATATATTAAATCTATTGCCTGTACTAAGCCGAAATGGAGTCAATACATTAAATACGTAGCACTACTATGGGGTTAACTCTGCTATTGCGAAAAAGAAATCGGCTTTCTAGAGAGTTCGTTAAGGTAACTGTGATAAGCTTCATAGTAATAACTTGTTTGCATAACTCGAAACAAAAAAAAAACATTTAAAGCCTTTGCCCTTTCATTTTCTTAAACAAATGAGTGTGAGCAAAAGGTAGCGATCTTACAAATATTTCTTTATTCACACGCTTTATATTGATGTGTAAATCGACCTCTTTTCGGCTTAGTATAGGTCTTTTCGGCCCTGTATAACATTATTTTGGTTAGAAACAAAAATAAACTATATTTACTTTAAACGTAACGAGTACAAGCTGTAGTAAAATAAGTTAAAAATCACGTCCCTAATTCAAACATCAAAACTCTTTAAATAATTTTAACACGACAATAAATTAATAAAACATTTAAAATTCAAAAACCCAAATCAAAGCGTACACACGCAACAGTTAACTGTAAAATCTAATATTAAATCCTTCGATCAAAAATGGACTAGATTTAAGGTGATTTCTCTAAAAACGGCAAGGAAAATAAGACCACAAGAGTGTGGTCTTATTTGTGTTTGAGGAATTTAAGCGTTATTAGTATAGTAATACAGTTGAATTTTCTAACGCTCACTGCTTACGGTCTTAAAATTGTATGAGCACTTGCTGTTATAGCGAAGCAAGATAGCTTATGTTTATTACGGCACTACTCGAAACTCAACCCTAAGATACAGCGGTAAAGTTGACTTGAATTGAAATATTTTTGTGACGTAATTGTAATAGATACAATAGCATAGTAAACTCATGCCATTATTTTGTGCTGTGTTTGTATGCAACACTGAATCTAGTATATATTTGATCGAAAGTACACACGTAACAGTTAACTGTAAAATCTAATATAAATCGAATAAACTTAACAGCCTCGATCAAGTTGATAAACAAAATTTTGACTAGTGACTGCGCCATTCCTCATATACAGAGTTACTCTGTAACGTACATACAACACTTTTATAAATTATTTAACCAATCAAATAATAAAATATTTCTGAAAGCGATATGAATGGACAAAAATCTTGTATTTACAATTTTAAGGTTATAATCATAAACGGTTAAAGTTATTGAGAAAATAACTTATACTTACTCTAATTTCACTGTATTAAAACTTTCGTAAGGCATGTTTGTATAACCGACTTCAAATCACTTAAGTTTATTGTGTCGGTATTAGCGGGACATGTTTCAGCACAATCAGTGTGCCATTCTCAAGGGCAGGAACACAGCCAACGTACGCTCGCGATGACGGCTGCGCCCGCACTGCTTACTTCACCGACTAATTACCCCTGCGAGCCACATTACTCTAATTTCATACGAATACCAATTTTGGTGTCAATCAGATTTATCGATAACCTTGTTTATAAAATAATAATTATTCTAGTTCTTAGGGCTTTTCTTTGATCGGTCTAGATAATTAATTTTTTTCTATAGCTTTAACCGTTTAACATTTATCATTTATTTCGATTAAACTTTAAATATAAGACTTTTAAATTTTAAATATATTCTTGATTAATCGATAACTTGTTTTTTAATTTGGAAATGCTGGTATAACATTTATTGTAACGTAATGTCACGTAACCTCTAAATATTATGTCAGTATTTTATAATACGGGCCTATATTTTACCAATTGAATGCCCTTTGGGCGAAGACAATGCCTAAATTTTGATTTCACAGTTTTTTTGCTATAAATAATAAACAGTAGAAAATATTGAAAAAATAGCTCAAAGAAATATTTATACTTATTTGGTAATTAGACTTACCAATATGAAAAATAAACTGGTTAAAAAACTAATCTTAGTTTTTTTTTAACCAAATTTATTTCTAATTCTCAAGTATGATTGGTACCAAAATAAGTATAAATATTATCGTTAGTGTTTTTTTTAGAAACCCTTATAACATTTTTTTCGATTTACGATTTATAGCGGAAAAAACTGTAAAATCATAATTTAGCCATTGTCTTCGCCCAAAAGGCATTCGTTTGGTAAAATATAGGCCCGTAATGTAAAATATTGATATTAAATTTAGAGGTTACGTGTAAATAACAGTAATTTTATCTGTATGAGCACTATAGTTAGTGCTTTGCCTAAACTACACCATTTTTTTTTGAACATTTTCCCAAAATACAATTGAAACAAACAAGAATTGTTGAGCAAGTTACTTTGCTATTGACTAGTTGGTTTCTAATTAATTTTAATATACTTTTAATTTTGATGTGAAACATCTATAGCTACACGTAAAACCGATTTCTGGCGTGGCGACGCGTCGCCACGGCATGTGTCCATATTACAAAATAATGTCGATGTTTCACATCTGCCAGGCGTTCCGTGACGGCTCACGTTTTTTTTTATTTTTGTGTAGGTACGACGTAGATATGTACATTATATATTTTATGTTCATTGAAGTAGTGTATAATATATTTTTTTTTCTGGCTATAAAAAAGGGTATGTCGAACCGAAAAGAGCCAATAACATTTACATTTCAAAATTAATAAATATTAGGACACATTTCACACATGGCTGGTCAGCCCATACTGAATCATTTCTAGTTTGTGTTATGGTAGCTAACACAATTGATAAACTACATATAAATACATAAATGTTCTATTTAGATACATATTTAAGACCCACAGCCAACAAATTTAGTTAAGCATAAAGATGTTAACCGCGCCGGGAATAAAACCCGGAACCTTCTGATTGGCAGTCTGGCATGGTAACCATTAACTTACGCTAACGAGGTCGAAAATAGTGGTACATACTATGAATATTTCCGCGTAGAAAACGGTCACACTTACTTATTATTAAAAGTTGGAATGAGTCCAACAGTTTCGGTGCTTTCCGAGCACCATCTTCAGGGGCGAGTGTTACACGGACCCGCCGCCGACGAGATCTGCGCGTGCACTAATAAGTAAGTGTGACCGTTTTCTACGCGAAAATATTAAGATGCCTTACGTGAACAGTTTACAATGTTTACATACTATGAACTTTGGTAACAAATAATTTATTTTAAAAAATCATTTTATATTTACACTATGTACTCGTATTTGCATTAACAGCAACCAAATAGCTACTATTAAAATAATTAATATACATGAAATATTGTGAACCTGATTTTAATATTGACTCTTTTCGGTTAAGTATTATATAATACATAAAACCCAGCGGACCAGAATAAACGGAAGAGTAACTCCATACAATTGCCGCTTAGAATTTGGATCCATCTACGCACATGATTATTCTGCTATCCCAACGAAACTCACACACACAAAGCTCGCACGCGATTGGTCGCATCAAGGTCACGCCACCAATACTAGCCGAATGTCATCCACGCGCGGTAGCTGTTTTGCTCCGCCCACCGCGGTATTTTACAATTACGCGAAGAACCATTTTATCGGCCAAGTTACTGTTCTATTTATTTTAGTTCGCTGATAAAACTTTTTTGTAATAAATTTTGAATGGCGAAGATTTCTATGTGTGCGTGTGTATAAAAATCTATAACATACTTTTAAGACCCTATAGATGCTTTTTCTAGAGAGCAAAATTTTAATTAATTTTATCGGATATTAAATAGGTCTCTATTTATATTATTACTACTTATTAACTACAAAGGCATACGAGTAATAAAATAGGCTAATTATGTGCCAGAAATGTTGTCCCGCATCACACACAACCTTCAAACCTTTTTGTTGACATTTACATTAGCAAAAAAGAGGTTTTAATCACTTCTGAAGTGGTATTCAGAAGTGATTAAACCTCTTTTTTTTCCTAAACTTTTTTTTTAACTAACACAAAACCTTTTTTTGGTGACTTCACTACAAGTAAGCAAACTAATTTTGTTTACAAAAAAAGGGTTTTGCTTTAGTCAAGGGCTATTCAGGTAATCTTAGAATCTATTAATTTTCTTCGAAAAGTAACGTTTCTTGGAATCGGAAACACAGACATAACACTTCCGTAAGTTTACGAAACATGTTATAATGGTAGAAATGTAACCATGGTAGAAACAGATTTTTAAAGAAAAGTGAGTAATTATATCAGATTAAATAATAATTATTACTAACGTGTTTATTTATTGATGACAAAACTTACAATACTCATACTATTCATGGTCATCCACTGTACAAATCATGACTGCCGCCCGAATGAATCTGTCATCCGCGATCTGTGACAGATTAGGTTAGTTTACGAAGTAACCTTTTTTACTTTCTGTGTCTAGCTGACCGTTAAAGTATCTTTATACGAAAGCATAGTATGAGTAATGTTAGTTTGGTAGAAACTGTTTCTACCATGATTAAATTTCTACCAATATAAACATGTATCGTAAACTGACGGGAGGTGTTATGTCTGTGTTTCCGATTCCAAGAAACGTCACTTTTCAAAGAAAATTGTTGGATGCGTTCGAAGATGACCTGAATAGCCGTGTTGAAAACCTGTATATGCAGTTATAGACTATACATAACATTTTGATGTTGCAATTTTATTGCAAGCATAATGGAGCTTACAGCTTGTAAAGTTCAAAGCGTCTTACCCCGCAGATACTGCTCATTCTTTTATTCCCATCACACTTACGACCTGAAAAATAGATAGGAATCAAAGTTAGTACTCATTTCACACACGGCTGGTTAGCCCCATACTGAACCATTTCTAGCTCGTATTATGGTTGCTAACACAACTGTTACACTACATATACATACATTCATATTTTATATACCTAGATACATATTTAACACCCAGACCCACAGCCAACAAATTTAGTTAAGCACAAAGATGTTGACCGTGCCGGGAATCGCACCCGGAACCTTCTGATTAGCAGACCGGCATGGTAACCTTTACGCTAACGAGGTCGTCAAATGAGGTCGTTCAAATATCAATGAAAGTTAGTCACTTACTATGGTACATGTACCCTGTGTAATTATTAAAATAAATATTTATAAAAAATATCCTACGTATATTATAAATGCGAAAGTTTGTGTGTATGTATGTTGGTTACTACTTCACGCTCAAAACCGATTTGATGAAATTTGGTGTGAAGATAGGTTAGACCTTGCATTAGCACATAGTCTACTTTTTATCCCGAAAACAATTGTGGTTCCCGTGGGATACGCAATTAACTTTAAAATCTATGTAACTCCTTCACGCTCCAACAGTTGGACCGCTTTTGATTAGATTTACTACGAAAATATAGAAAGATTTAAAGCCACAATACTTCCGAAAACTTTGTAAACAGTTATCGTAAGGCATATTAAATATTTGCACAAACAAACGGTCACACTTAAACTGAAAAAATCGTTGGATATATTATGCACGGTGGATGTACAGCGGAAACTCTATGTAACGTCACTCGATTTAACGATAAACTCTCTAAAGCGTCGACGGCTTGAGTTGGTTTAGCTTGTATTCCATACAAAAATAATGATACATTATCTCGATTTATCGACCACTCTCTTTAACGCCATAAAATGCACAGTCCCTTCAGTGTCTTTATATAGAGTTTACTGTATATAGACGTACAAAGTTTAAAAAAAAAGTGTGACCGGATCTCGTCTGTGATAGTCCGTGTGAAGCTCGTCCCCGATGATGACGCTCGTAAAGCGTCGAAACCCGTTGGACGTATATCCAACGTTTTTTAAGTAAGTGTGACCGTTTGTTTCGTGCAAATAAGTGTGACCGTTTGTTTTTTGCAAATTTGACGACTTCGTTGGCGTAAAGGTTACCATGCCGGACTGCCATCCAGAAGGTTCCGGGTTCGATTCCCGGCCCGGCCAACATCTTTGTGCCTAACTAAATTTGTTGGCTGTGGGTCTGGGTGTTAAATATGTATCTATTTAAAATATGTATGTATATATGTATATGTAGTATATCAGTTGTGTTAGCAACCATAACACGAACTAGAAATGGTTCAGTATGGGGTTAACCAGCCGTGTGTGACATGTTTCCTATTATTTAAAAAATATATATATATATATTACGACAACATTTTGTTTTTATCGATTCACCTGTTTACTAGTGCGGCCGCCCGGCTTTGCCCCGCTGCGGGCTGGCTGGCGTGGACCCAGCGAGAGGCTCCAGGGCGCTCACGCGGTCACTGGGGCTCCGCTTCAGGTACTCCGATATGTGCTGGACGATCAGGTCTATTGCCACTGGAGAGCGAAAAAGAAGAATACATTAATTACACAGCTCTACAAAAAATCTAGTATTTTTTTTTGTCGTCCTAGATATCATCGCAAATTGTTACGTTTTTAAGTGCCCAGATTACGAATATATTCATAAAAGTACTAAATATGCTCGTTTTCACAAATTGAATTATGAACGATTTATCTTTAAAAATTAATTTTTCAGTCATTTGTTGAAAAAAATCTGAGCAAATCTTACAAAATCATTGATGTTTTCACGAATTGTGTGTATAAATAGACCCAAAATCATCATCATATCAAAGGCAACAAAACCACTGTAGATCAATGTTATTCATCTTCTTTATAGAAGACAATATTAAATATTTAGTGTGATACACACTCACAGGATTAGTTATGTTAGCAACCATAATACAAACTAGAAATGGTTTAGTATGGGACTAACCAGCCGTGTGTGAAATGTGTCCTAATCTTATATATAAAATTTCCGTGTCACCGTACTCCTCCAAAACGGCTTGACCGATTTTTTCCAAATTTTATATGCGTATTCAGTAGGTCTGGGAATCGGCTACTGTATACTTAGATTTTTTTTTTTTTTTTACTAAGGCAAAACAACGTTTGCCGGGTCAGCTAGTATTAGTATATTCGTCACCGCTTTTGCGAGTCATTAGTCGACAAGCCGGCAGCACGAGAGTTGAGTCATAACGGTTTAACGGTCCCGTAGTGGGGGTTGAGTCATGCGCTCCGTTATAAATAAGCAGGTGCGGTGAGCGCGGCGTCTCACTGTCTTGTCCGGTGTCGCTGTAGAGGCCCCTCAGGCCAACAGCATAGTCATTATCAAAAAAAAAAAAACGCGGCGCCTCACTCTCGACTTGTCGTTCGAAGAGTCAGCATCTCCTGATGATGCCTTGTGGTTAGGCGAAACACGTTTAGAGTTAAGAATTTCCGAATTGTGATAGATAACGTTAATCTTAGTTAATTTTTCCTTTACTGGTCTTAATTTGGATTTCGGATCACAGCGGAAGTACACTAAATATTTAATTTTGTCTTCTACTCGTATATTTATTGTATACCAGCAGCCAGTCCCAGCTTCACACGGGCTACAAATAATCCAAGTTGCAAAGAGAAACAAAATATAGCCTATGTTACTCAAAGATAATGTAGCTTCCCAACGGTGAAAGATTTTTCAAATCGGTCCAGTAGTTTCGGTGATTATTCGCGTCAAACAAACAAACGGACTTCCTCTTTATAATATTGTTATAGATATTGTATTTTATTCACCTCTGGTCGATGTTTTTTTTTGTGGACTAGCCGTTTTTTTCTGGTTTCAGAGTTGAACTCATAATATATTTCTTGTATCGTTATGATGGGTACATTGAACTCGTTTCACCTGAGTACAGGTGATCATCATAACACTGTATAGTATTTTGAATGTACAGTTAATAAAGTTTGAAAGCGGCAACTGTTTCAGAGAAAGTGAAGAGTGGACGGTTCGGTGATACACACTCACAGCGGAAGTACACTAAATATTTGGTCTTCAATTTACAATGGATTTCCGCAAAGTAACGCTTGAGTCAATAGGTTACATCTTCTTTATCTTTACCTTTTTCCACTAGGTGGGGTCGGCACAGCCTGTTTTTCGCTTCCACGCCACTCTATCAGCCGTCATCTCCACATTCACTCCCTTCTCATTCATATCCTCCTTCACACAATTCATCCGCGTCTTCTTAGGTCGACCTCTTCTTCCGCTACTTCTTACAATCATATTCATACTCCTCCTAGTCACATGCATCTCCTCTCTACGCATTACATGTCCGTACCACGCTAACCGTCCACTCTTCACTTTCTCTGAAACAGGCGCCACTTTCAAACATTATTTACTGTACATTCAAAATACTATACAGGTTTATTATGATCACCTGTACTCAGGTGAAACAAGTTTAATGTACCTATCACTACGATACAAAAATTATATTATGCGATCAACTGACGACCTCGTTGGCGTAAAGGTTACCATGCCGGTCTGCTAATCAGAAGGTTCCGGGTTCGATTCCCGACCCAGTCAACATCTTTGTGCTTAACTAAATTTGTTGGCTGTGGGTCTGGTTGTTAAATATGTATTTATAAATAATATTATATATGTATGTATATGTAGTGTATCACTTGTGTTAGCAACCATAATACGAGCTAGAAATAGTTCAGTATGGGGCTAACCAGCCATGTGCAAATGTGTCTAAAAAAAAAAAACTCTGAAACCTGAAGTGAATAAAATACAAAATCTATAACAACATTATTAAGAGGAAGTCTGATTTTTGTTTGACGCGAATAGGCTCCGAAACTACTGGACCGATTTGAAAAATAATTTCACCGTTGGGAAGCTACCGATCATTATCCCCGAGTAACATATTATTTTTTATTTGTTTTTTATCTTTATTTTTTCGCCTTTACAACAGGGATTATTTTATAGCCCATGCGAAGCCGGGACTGGCTAGTAGCCAGTCAATATTTATTGTATACCAGTGGTATACATACATTAAATATACGAGTATTAAGACACATTTCACACACGGCTGGTTAGCCCCATACTAAACCTATTCTAGTTTATATTATGGTAGCTTACACAGCTGATATACTACATATACATACATAAATACTTTATATCGATACATATTGAACACCCAGGCCGACAGACAACAAATTTAGTTCATCACAAAGATTGGCCGTGCCGGGAATCGAACCCTCTGGTTGGCAGTCTGGCATAGTAACCATTACGCCAGAGGTCCTCTTTGATTTGATGAAAGATTTTTATGATACCTACTTTTATTAATAACCTACCTTACCTTACCTACGTTATACTTGAACTTTTCCTATTACCGATAATAATTACTTTTTTAAATACAAATACAAATCATTTATTGATAACACCAAAGTTACAAGTCAAAGGTTAAAGATAAAAGAAAAAGTTAAAGTTGAAGGAACGGAAAATAAGGAATACGACTAGTTAATAATTTAAAACACCGATGGGGATGCAATTACTTTATTACCTTAATAATACAACTTAAATAACATTTGTTTTAGTACCACTTCCAATAGAAATTAAAATAATTGTAAGTAGGTAAGTAAATGTACAAGATATACATATTATAAAATAAGTATAAGTCAGTAAATACATATTTGTGCATTAAAAATTCATTGGGACAAATGCTTAGTATACAATTTGGAAAGATAATAAAAAAGTTCAAAAAACATTATTTGACGGAAACAAAAGTACAAGATGGCACAAAAAATGTTACACAAATTATTTGATTGGATTTTTTCATGACACATTGCTAAAGCCAAAATTAAACATAGTAAACCCGCAATATCTATCTACTATATACTATAAGAATCTTTGTCCTGAGTCATTCACTCATTAATTCATCTATAGGCAACGCAGAGCCCAAACGGCTGGACCTAGGGGTATGAAATTTGGAGAGTCTATTTGTTTTAGTATATAGACGTGTACTAAGAACGGATTTTCGACAATTCAACCCTTAAGGGGGTGAAAGGGAGTAAAGAAGTTTGTATGAAACTTCTTTGTTTTGAAATTTTAGCAATGAAATTTGAAATATGGTTAGTTTAAGAAAAAATAAAAATAATGGTATCCATTTTCTTGCCAGGGGTGAACTAAGTTTGTATAGACATTTCTGTACAGTTAGAGTCTTGAAAGTTATTATGCTTCTTCTCCCTTAGCTGAATAGCATCTGGGATAGTTATTTTTGAGAGCAATTTACCAGGCACCAGATTGTCGAGATGTGAAGTGCAAAAAGCCCCATGAATTTCAAGCCAACATATGGGTTGGGGGATAGGTTATATGGTATTCTCGTAAAGTATTGTAGCACTAAACATGTTTCAAAAAATACTTATGCATTTAACTGAGTAACTTACAGTTAAATACTCAAATAACTAATAGCAAGGCAAGTCTACGGCTGCGTGATATGAAACAATTCACGTTACAAACTTTTGTGACACCTTGTATAAATTCATATTATATTGGGAATTTGAGGTAACAATAAATGCTAGAAAAAGTGGGACAATTTTAACCACTCTGTCATTCTACTAATACATTTTAATTGTGAATATACACTTATCAGCGATATACTGAATTTCATCCAGCAAACTATAATAAATAGAATAGTAACTTGGCCGATAAAATGTTTCCACGCGTAATCGTAAAATACCGCAGTGGGCGGGGCAAAACAGCTACCACGCGTGGGTGACATTCGGCTAGTATGGGGAACTCGCCAAGCGGCTGGTGTATCAAATGTTGACTTTGATTTCGGTCAGAAACTAAGCATTGCCATACAACGTGGCAATGCTGCTAGCATTTTAGGCACCTTTGCCTCTACTCTTGGTCTTTTTTAGGTTAAATTTAATTAACTTTTAGTTTAATTTATGTATTGTTTTGATTTTGAAGCTTGATTTATACATGTTTTTTTGACTTTTAAACTTCTTACATATGCTTATTTATGTGTATTTTTACACGCTTTTCATTAGCTTCACCTGTACGTTTGTTTGTAAACGACTTCTTTGGGCGCGATTTTGACCCACTTTAAACGGCCAGATTTCGTTCAAACTTAGTAGATTTATTGAGGACCGATGACAATACACTAATTTGATAAAATTATTCCATTTTTTGTATTTTTGTTTGTATGTTTGTTTGTAATCGACTTCTTTGGGCGCGATTTTGACCCACTTTAAACGGCCAGATAAGCGTGTTTTTTAGGTTTTTAAACTATTATTATTAGCTTTACAGCTGATAAGTGTAACTTCACCTAGAACACACCACATACAAATAATACTTCAGTCTATTTCTGGATCAGTAATTCGAGATATAAATACTAAATTCGTTATAAAATATACACGCTTATGTATTACGTAGTGAAGCTCAATATAGGATTATTCGGAAAGGGCGTGTTAAGCCGATACGGATGTGCAAAACCCTTTTTTCGGTTTAACACCTTTTTATGACAGCGCAAACACTAAATCTCTTTTGACAGAATAGTGAAGGTTTACAAGAATATATTATGTAAGTATAGATATAATATAATATTATAGTATTATAAGTAGAAAAACAAGAAACTGAATTTATTCGTGCAAATATGTACTTAAAGTTGTGCGTAGTTTTTTTCAACACAAAACATCAAATAAAAATGCATTTTTAGTTAGTCTATCAGAAATAACTGAAAATGTTTAGCCATTCAACTAAACATGACATTAGCTATATACCAAACTGTAAAAAAGTACAAGGTTTGTGAAAGCTTTTGTGAAATTATTAAAAGGTTTACGCTAATCCGAAAACAGGTTTTAGTGGGTAATAACCTATTAACCAATTCATTACTATAATTAATATGTTTCAACGACGTTTTAGAGAAATAGTATGGTTGTCACTTATTATGACAGTTCATTATTATTAAAATAATAATAACTCTCTACTAAAACGGTTTAATTTCTGATTAGATCTCTTATATTGAAAGGTTTTCGTATAGGTATCGGAGTAGCGTACCCCTTTTTTAATAACCTTGTACGCGAAGACCAAAATGCATAAATAGATTAATAATCGTTTAGTATTAACATATTTCAGAAATTTAAATTACAAATTCAAGAAAAATAATACAATCCAAATATTTTCCGATTGGTTGTTATAACATTTAACAAACATTTCCGCGTAGAAAACGGTCACACTTACTTATTATTAAAAGTTGGAATCAGCCCAACAGTTTCGGTGCTTTGGACACATTCCAACTTTTAATAATAAGTAAGTGTGACCATTTTCTACGCGGAAATATTAAGATGCCTTACGTGAACAGTTTACATTTGATTATTATTGAACACAGTATACAATTTCTTTCAACTAAGTCTTAAATTTTAGTGTGTTTTTCTTATTCTAGTGCTTTTTCTAAGCATCAGCCTTATTATTAAAGGAAAAATTAAAATTGTATCATACAACTCAGATAACATTCACTCTGTATGCGAATTTGCAATTTATGACGAACTATTCGTATACGTAGAACTTTTTCGTGTGTTATTTTATTTTCGTTTTTTTTAGGATTTACCGTACTGTACTGATAACAAAAAGAGGAATAGAAGACGCTCGTAATGCGTTGAAACCCGTTGGATGAATATCCAACGTTTGTAAGTAAGTGTGACCGTTTGTTTCGTGTAAAAAAAGGAACAGTAAAAAAACCTCAAGAAAAAACATGGTCTCATAATCATGGTCATAGTAGTGCTATATAACCACACCAATGATTAGGTACATCAAATTATATATATCAACTTGACTTCTATATCTCAACAATAAAGATATATCAATGTATGTGTATATCTTCACACACGACATCTTTTTAAATTAATGAATGTTATTATGATTACTAAAACATCTGAATCTAAATCTTTTGGACAAGGAAATAACTCATTTACTAAATGAATGCTATACACATTTTTATTTAACGTTTCATAAGTAAAGACTTTTCCAATGCAAAACAAACATTGTAACATTGACGTACGATTGCAAAAGCTTCAACAGAAAAAGAGTGAGTTGGAATTGATCGTTACTTAATTTCCATAAACTCTATTCTACACTGAAGGGGCCGTGCATTTTATGGCGATATAGAGAGTGGTCGTTAAATGGAGAGAATGTATCATTGTATGGAATACAAGCTAAACCATCTAAAGCCAATTGATTTCGACGCTTTAGAGAGTTTGTCGTTAAATCTAGTGACGTTACATGGAGTTTACATTGTATGTAGTTTTTATCACTTTTAATGACTACATGTATATATGTACTTTTACCATTTTACCATAATATTTAATGTCAGTTATGTTTAAATTCATTTTTATCTGTACGTTTTGACTATGACATAAGTAGCAAAAAAGACATTAATTACAAAATGGCGCACTAACAGAGTTAATGTTAAAAGGATATTTCATTTTATTAACATACAATTGGAAACTTAAAATAAAACCATAGTCTAATATTGGAAGAAAAACTTACATACCGCGCACCGAAATACAGAAATACCTTGGTAAATTAGTAACATTACTTTCTAAAACTAAAATTACAACTTAAAAAATAGCGTAAACTTATACTTAAATTGAAAAAAAAAAATTTTTTTTTTGTTTATTTATCTTATATAGGCTAAATAACTAAGTATTGGTTTATTGTATTACTAAAAAATTTTCCATTTAGTATGGAACTAACAAAAACTGTGTAATTGGGATATGCAGGAAGCAGCGAACTAGAATAGTAACTTGGGCGATAAAATGGTTCCACCGTCCACGCGTTAAGTACCGCGGTGGGCGGGACAAAACAGCTACCCGCGCGCCCGCGTGGCGTCACATGGTGTGGCGGCAACCAATCGCGTGCGAGCTTGGTGTGTGTGTGTTTCGTTGGGATAGCAGTATAATTGTGTGCGTAGATGGATCCAAATTCTAAGCGGCAATTGTATGGAGTTACTCTTCCGTTTATTCTAGTTCGCTGGCAGGAAGATACTTTGGATACCAAATGAAAAATATATATATTTTCATGATACATTAACAAACCCGTTTTTGCTGTACTTTGTAATAATAACATGAAAAAACGTAAGATTTAGGAGTTTTAAATACTATAATAATATAATTTTAATATAATTATTTTACTTTTTTGTGATAATCTTTTTTTAGGGGTTGAAAAATTATTTTGAGTAAGCGCTAACTTGGTATTAAAGATTATTGATCAAATAAACACCGCTTAGTGTGGTAAAATTCACTGGACTAAAACTATAGCTATTCAGCGGGGCAATGAAGCTAATACGTGCACTGGTTTTTGTTATTACAGTAGAAACTCAATTAACCAAACTAATTGATGTCGTTAGGCATTCCGATCCGAATCGAATATCCGGATAATCGAATATAAGAATCCGGATAGGAAAAATCCGGAAAGTGAAATATTATATTTATATTATATTTATATATTTTTATTTTTCGATGAGAATCTGGCGCTTAGGGACGATGCCAGTTTCGTCCGACATGTTTATGCTTGCAAAAATACGACTTTTAAACCATTTCTACGACTCTCGACTTGTCGTTCGAAGAGTCAGCATCTCCTGGTGATGCCTTGTGGTTAGGCGAAACACGTGTAGAGTTAAGAATTTCCGAATTGTGATAGGTAACGTTAATCTCAAGTAATCTTAGTTAATTTTTCCTTTACTTGTCTTAATTTGGATTGCGGATCACAGCGGAAGTACACTAGATATTTAATTTTGTCTTCTATTTACAATGGATTTCCGCAAAGTAATGCCTGAGTCAATAGGTTATTTTGGACCATTGGCCTGTAGTCCGGATACTCGTGATTCCGTATAACTGAGGGCCGGATAATCGAGTTTCTACTGTATTTAAAGTTATTTAGTACTTAGTACTGATATTTGATTAACACATTGTGCCAAACGATTATATTTCTATGACAAAATATCAATAACAAAAGTATTGTCAATTAAATATTCCAATCAAACTTGACTGATAGGCAGTTTATTGATTGTCGATTATATTTGATTGTCAACTAAATATTGTTTAAATTTGATCAACAAACAATTGTCGATTAAATACTAGTTCAGTTTTATAAATGATCGTCAACTGATTTTAAATTAAATAATACAATTATATTTGACTGACAAACTGGTCGTCAATTCAACGTTATGAGTATTCGAAAGGACGTTCATTGACAATTCAGTAATCTTATATATAAAATTTACGTGTCACAGTGTTTGTTACCGTACTCTTCCGAAACGGCTTGACTGATCTTTACCAAATTTTATATGCGTATTTAGTAGGTCTGAGAATCGGCTACTATCTATTTTTAAGGCAAAACAACGTTTGCCGGGTCAGCTAGTATTTACCTATATTTAATCTTAAAAAGCGACCCAGTGAACTGTGTAAAACAAAAGTTAAAAATCATAACCCATCCTTTTCGCAACCGTTTCAATTTACCACACTTTTCTTCTGCCACTACCGACTGAGTGTATCTTCGGAGCTTCCTGACAGTCTTCTTCCATTAGCTTCTTCCTCGTGATGAGTCCCATTGCAAGTTCCATTGGTCTTTTCACTGGTCAACGGTCTTTTCTTATACATAATATCCCAAATGTGATGTACGATTAGGTCGATAGCCACTGCAACAACGGATAACGGGCTTTATTACGGGGGGATAGAGTTGGTTTTAGCAGCTACGTAGGACATAGCCGCTGCAAAAAGGGGGGCAAAAGGGGGCTTTGTTGCAGTGGCTATGACTACGAGCTGTTTTTTAATGATCAACGTGAATGAAAATGTCTATTATTTGGTGTGTGTGTGTGTGTTTTTAGGGTTCCGTGCCTAAAAGGTAAAAACGGGACCCTATTACTGAGACTTCACTGACTGTCTGTCTGTCTCCAGGCTGTATCTCAGAAAACGTTATAGCTAGAAAACTGAAACATTCACAAGATATGTATTTTCCGTGCCGCTATAACAATGAATACTAAAAATAAAAAATACTAAAATATTAAAGGGGGTCCCCATACAATTAACGTGTTTTTTTTTCGAATTTTTTGCTATATATCAATAACCGTAGCTGCTAGACACTTAAAATTTTCACAAAATATATAAATGTATTTTACCTATCAAATCGAATTATAAAATTTATTAAAAACGAATATTTAGGGGGAGCTCCCATACAACAATGGTACGGAACCGTTCATGCGCGAACCCAACTCGCACTTGGCCTATTATTTTTAAGTTCTGTACTTAATAATAATAATAAATAAATAAATAAAACGCTTATTTGTCCAAATAAAATGGTGTACAATAATTAAAACGAATATTTTTTACAAAAATATTGACGTACGGCTTTACTTGTCTTGAGTAGTTAACGCACTTGGATTAAGACGGTAAAACAATAAACTCCCACAAAAACCGGAGCTTTCATATTTAAATTATATACAGGGTAAGTGATAAGAAAAATTTGTTTGAAGACTGCTTCAGTATATCATGGCAAAAAAATTATTCATATACAAAAACAGCACTTCCGAGTGAAACAGCAATAGTTATCAAAATTTAATAATAATGTAACAAATAATAAAAAAGCACTAACGCGGAATAACAATCAAACTAATTCGTAACGTACAAAGTTACGAATCATATCGATCTGCACAAGGTAAAACATTTAGGTAATCATTTTGCATACCGTACGATACATCTTCTTATATATAAAATTTCCGTGCCACAGTGTTTGTTACCGTACTCCTCCAAAACGGCTTGAACGATTTTTTCCAAATTTTATATGCGTATTCAGTAGGTCTGAGAATCGGCTACTGTATATTTAGTTTTTTTTTTATTAAGGTAAAACAACGTTTGCCGGGTCAGCTAGTAATAATATATAAAACTTCATTCAGAAAAATAAACAGCTAGTATGTATAAAAAAATTAAAACCCACATATATAAAAAATACGTAATAATTTTCTGTCGGCGGCAATCTTAAACTGTTTTTAACTTCAAGAAAGGAGGAGGTTATAATATTTGACTGTATGTATTTTTTTATGGATGTTCACCGATTTCTCAGCCATTTGTGAACCGATTCTCTTTTATTTATTGTTTTAGTATTTTACCAAACAAAGCTAGAAACACTCTCGACAACCCACCTTTCAAACAAAAAAAAAACTTTATTCAAATCGGTTTAGCCGTACGGGAGCTACAATGCAATTGACAGACACACACAAACACAGAGCACGTCAAATTTATAACACCCCGTTGTTTTCGCGTCAAGGTTAATAAAAATAACATAAATAAATATTAAGACACATTTCACACACAGCTGGTTAACCCCATACTGAACCATTTCTAGTTTTTATTATGTTTGTAAACACAACTGATATACTACATATACATACACACTTTTATATCGATACATATTTAATATTCAGACCTACAGTCAACAAATTTAGATAAGTACACAGATGTTGGCTATGCCGGGAATCGAACCCGGAACCATCTGATTGGCAGTCCGGCATTGTAACCATTACGACAAAGAGGTCAAGATGGAGGCCAATATAATGTGTAAAAATATAAGTACTAGTAAAATGAACTCACCCAAATTATCGGCGCCTCGAGGTATGATCACGTCGGCAAACTTCTTCGTCTGTAACAAGAAAAAATAATCATTAAAAACGACTATAACCTCATCACTCGATGAATACAGGTGATTGCAATAACCCTGTATGTATAAATATAAAAAAATATGAAAATAAATAAAATTAAGTCTAATATCCTAAAAAGACTACGTCAAAGCCCCTCGCCCAAACGTACCCATTAGGCTGGCAGCATTTCCTCGCTGAATTGCGAAAGAAATTTGCTGCCGCAAGTATTCCCCAGCCCGCGGATCTCGCCCCCTATCTCGTAACCGCCGTCCGAGATCTGCCACAAACTTCCTTGCCTCGGTTCCCCAAGGCCCCGCTACCTCGACAGCAAACGGCACGAACTCATATGCCACTTCCAAGGCAGAGTACTTCTGGTGCTTGCCGAGCGCAGCAGCCTCCACACCCCCGCCACCCGCTTTTTAAATATAAAATATCAAAAATATAAATATCATTTTGGGTGCCCCTCCCATACAATAAACGCGTGTTTTCGTCAATTTATGAAGATAATGAACAGATCCCTCCATGCGCGAGTCTGACTCACACTTGTCCAATTATTTGATTCAAGGTTTTTTTTTATCCTTGATTGGTTAGCGTTTGACTACAGCTAGCCTGATGTTAAGCTGCACTGCAGTCTACGGTGTGGCACGCTTACCTAGAAGATACCTATTAACTCTACTTTTGAAGGCCCCCGGATGATACCTCTCAGGAAACAGAGACTCAGGTAGTGAGTTCCAAAGCTTCGCAGTCCTAACAATAAAGGTCGACGCAAAGCGTTTTGTACGAAAGTTTGGAACTTCAACTCTGTAACTTATGCAGTAAGTACTTAAATCAGTGCTGCAGAGAAATCTGTAGCGTTTATACTGAGGGCTGACCTTTTTCGGACGCTAGGGGACACATACTATGCTGTCTTTTTTTCATGTTCGTTTTATGTAATTTAAATAATGTATATGTATGACGTGTCTTCTGTGTCTGAAATAAATGTGTTCTTTCTTTCTTTCTTAAAGGTTTATGCAGTATACTTACAGGCAGACAGAACTCCTCGAAGGCTGGCTTGACGAAGTTCATGTACTGGTTGAGCACCTGCTCCAGGTCGCGACCTCGCTCCATTATGTCGCGGGGAACTGCCAACAGTGATAAAACATATAATTTATCTTATTTATAAAATTTCCATGTCACTATGTTAGTTATTGTACTCCTCCGAAACGGCTTGAGCGATTTTTACCAAATTTTATATGCGTATTCAGTAGGTCTGAGAATCGGCTAATATCTATTTTTATACCCCTAAGTGAGGCAAAACAACGTTTACCGGGTCAGCTAGTTTTATATATAAAATTTCCTTGTCACTATGCTAGTTACTGTACTCCTCCGAAACGCCTTGACTGTTTTTTACCAAATTTTATATGCGTATTCAGTAGGTCTAAGAATTAGGTGCTATCTATTTTTCATACCCCTAAGTGAGGCAAAACAACGTTTACCGGGTCAGCTAGTTTTACATATAAAATTTCCATGTCACAATGTTAGTTACCGTACTCCTCCAAAATGGCTTGACCGATTTTTACCAAATTTTATATGCGTATTCAGTAGGTCTGAGAATCGGCTACTATCTATTTTTCATACCCCTAAGTGAGGCAAAACAACGTTTACCGGGTCAGCTAGTTTTATATATAAAATTTCCATGTCACAATGTTAGTTACCGTACTCCTCCGAAACGGCTTGACCGATTTTTACCAAATTTTATATGCGTATTCAGTAGGTCTGAGAATCGGTTACTATCTATTTTTCATACTCCTAAGTGATATGGGTTGTTCACCCATAACTTTTTTCGAAATTTTGTGTTTTAATTTTTTTATAATGTGGCATAGAAAATTACATACAACCCTAAATTTTGACGTTTTTATCACCACCCCTATTTTTTTAAGGCCATTTTAGTAACTTAATTATTTTTCATCCCACTCGATAACTAATGAATTATAGTGTTTTTAATTGTACTTGAGGCAATACAACATTTGCCGGGACAGCTAGTTTATTTTATAGATTTAAGCTTGACCACAATTTAAATGGTGGTAAGAAAAGAAACGAACGAAATTGACGACCTCTTTGGCGTAATGGTTACCGTACCGGACTGTCAATCGGAAGGTTCCGGGTTCGATTCCTGGCACGGCCAACATCTTTGTGCTAAACTAAATTTGTTGGCTGTGGATCTGGGTGTTAAATATGTATTTATATAAAATATGTATGTATGTATATGTAGTATATCAGTTGTGTTAGTTACCATAATACGAACTAGAAATGGTTCAGTATGGGGTTAACCAGCCGTGTGTAAAAAAGAATAATTGAATCATACCTCGTCGAGCCAGCCGTGTGTCTGAATCGGTGTCAACAAACAGCTTCATGTGGAACAGCTCCCTGACCTCCGGGAAGTAGAACACCAGGATACCCTCGATCAGCACCACATCTGCCGGGTAGATGGTGTGGGAACGGTGGGGGCTGTGAAATAAACAATAAAATAAATAAACATTGAAGTGATAACAGCTCATGCATACATACAGTTACCCGTATTGAGGTAATAGTGAAAAAAATATGTTATTAATGGCTTCTACAACCTTCCTAATTTAGCAGACAGCTATAAAAATTGTAATCGTTGCGAGAATAGCAGAAGCCATAACCAGAAAATCCAGCGTGATCTTGCCAACACAAACATGGGGCATCATATACTCAGCAACAGAGTGGTTCGAGTGGTTCGAAAAGAACAAGGGTTCGAATCAAAATGACATTTAAGCAGAACACCCTATAAGCAGATCGTCCTAAAAGCAAATCGACATATTAGCATAACGTCCTACTAGCAACATGACCTAGTAGCAAAACGGCCTAATATCAAAACGACATGGACATTCATGTACACAAAAAAAAAAAAAAATTTAATAAAACTGTACAGTCAAAAATTATATTTATGGAGCTATGATGCAACAGACTAACACACACACTACAAACTTCTATCATCCAATTATATTTGATTCAGGGTCAAACATAATGATAGCAGTATTGACTCAGGTGTTACATTGCGGAAATCCATTGTAGATATATGAAAAAATGTGAAAAAATGCTGTGATCACAGTGATAGGTGTGTGTTTATCACGTTCCATTCTGGACTTAAAAGGTAAAAAGCTGTCTGTCTGTCTCCAGGCTGTATCTCAGAAACCGTAACAGATAGAAAGTAGAAACTTTCACAAAATATGTATTTCCCGTGCGGCTACAACAACAAATACTAAAAATAAAAAATAACAAGTATTAAGGGTGGTCCCCATACAACAAACGTGTTTTTTTCGTATTATTTTGCTATATATTAATAACGGTAGCTGCTAGACACTTAAAATTTTCACAAAATATATAAATGTATATTAACTGTCAAATAAAATCATACAATTTGAATAAAATGAGTATTTAAGGGGGCTCCCATACAAAAATGGTACAGAACCCTTCATGTGCGAGCCCACCTTGCACTTGACAAGTTATTTATATTGACTTGTACCTATTATCTGTCTAGTAAAGAGTTAAACTATGTTTATTTTTTACACTGAAGCAAAAGTAATGGAATCTTTTATTGTACACAAAAAACAAACAAAAACTATAAGTGAAAAAAAAAAACACAGTTCCAGCAATTTTGTTGCACAATAGGCTTTACACTAGGCCTTATCACTTACCTAATAGCATTCGTAATGTAATCGTACTCTGGCACCTCAACCTTCTTCCCCGCTAATATACTCTTCAGGACAGACAGTAGTTTCTTATCGTCAAACGCATCTGGGTGATCAAAGTTGAATTGACCACGTTCAGCCCTCAGTCTTTCCGAAGGTGTGAGTGTTCTGTAGAATGAATCTTGACTGATGCAGACAACTCGACGCTCCGTCTGTTCTTTGTGCTGCTGGCCTAGCTTCTCCATTATACGTTGACATACTGTTGACTGCAAATAATGTATTTGTTAATTGAAAAACTACTTATAATTACAGTAATACCCCGGACTTACGCGATAGGTGGGACCGAGCGCTATCCCCGTAAGTCGAATTCGCGTAAGTTGGGGTACAATTTTGAATATACATACCTATAAAGTCATACAAAGTATGTTTAATTGGGACCGGAGACTATAATTTAGGAAATCAATTTTAATTTAACTCTAGATAATATGACAAAATATATTAATAAAATGTATAAACACAATCTGAAGTGCGCGGCTTTCAAACAAAAAACATTAAAATAGACGAGAAAATTAAATCGCGTAACTCCGAATTCGCGTAAGTCGAGGTAGCGTAAGTCGGGGTATTACTGTACTTTAAATCAAAATAAGTATGTCGGCGTCAGCCGCCTATTGCGATTGAAAACGTGCGGTTGAATCACGCGTCAGCGCACGAGCAGTGAGACACGGCGCTCCCACCACTATATAAGCGTTCCTGCACACGATGCCGTCACCGCGCCGTCGCCGCGCAATTACACTGTAGATACGAGTCGCGCGAAGCCCGCCACCGCGTCGCCGCCGCGCCGCCACCGCGCGCGTTCCCCTCCCTCCTTGTTTGTTTGATTCATTCCATTACCGGCCGCGTACGAACGTGCACTCCGCGAGATCGCACGTGACACAAACATGTCTTATATAATTAAAAAAAATGGTTGCCTGTAAAGTCGGTTTTACGGGCGAAGATTATACGTGACAACGTCCGCGTGCTGCGCGCGCGGCAGACCGATCATAGTTGAGTGGGAGAGAGACGCAAGGCATTCGGCGGGCCTCTCTCTCGTTCGGTGACTCATCGTAACGTTACCGGGCGTTACACTTTTTCATAAGTGACTCCCAGCCGCAACCTAATTTAAGACGTTGTCACGTCAAAAAAAGAAATTTGTGCTTGCCTACTATATGTATAGGAAATGGCAAAAAGAACGTCGAGTTAGAAAGTTGTGAAACAAACAAGGAGGGAGGGGAACGCGCGCGGTGGCGGCGCGGCGGCGACGCGGTAGCGGGCTTCGTGCGACTCGTATCTACAGTGTAATTGCGCGGCGACGGCGCGGTGACGGCATCGTGTGCAGGAACGCTAACACATGCACTAGGCCACCGCAGGGACAGTCAGCTTACAAGCGCTTGCCATGTGCGCACATCTCGGACTCGTAACTTGTAATTGTGTAATAAAAATTTGGACAAGCATCACATGTCGTATTTCTTCACATCGGCGTTCTGTAGTGTTTGGCATGTCTGGGTCTCACGCGACAAGTACATGTAGTACGAGATCCCGCTGCAGGATTGGTGTGCTCATCGACTTTTTGTTTAAAACCAAATTTTTATGTTTATTTATAGTTAAGAGAATATTTATTTACTAGGGTGCCTATCAAAATTTGGCCGCCATTATTTTTTTTTAATTATTTTTAATTAATTTTTGGTAAAAAATTTCGTTCATTTATTTTTTAAATAAAATAACTTCTACATCACGGTAATTAATATGAAGATTCTAAAAAACCACGGTTGCCGTTGCGCACCTCTTTGCAGCCAGGTGTAAACAGGTATGATTTCGATAATCGATAAATTTATATGTTTATTACCTATTTTTATTAATTATATGTCAAATTAAAGCTATTTTTTTTCTATTAATTATCATATAAAGTTGCTTAATTAAATCTGGCCGCAAATAAGGGTTGCTGGCTGTTAAAGATAATAAATATTTAAGGTAGAGTGAAAGAGAGTTAGCGCGTAACATCATTTGTCAGACGAGGACAGCGATTGCCGGCTGTGCGACGCTTTTAAGCCATTGCACATGCGTCGAACGTTAGTGTTCTCAACCACCGGGGAGTAATAAAGATGACTTATAATAAATACTCCAAAAAATATGTAATTTTTTTCAAAATGACAAATTTAAAAATTGCAACAAAAAATAATTTTGATTTGATATATTGACGGTCTAGTTAGGAATTTGTCTAACTCCTTATTTTTTAGAGGGTGATTTTTTTAACATTTTTGAAGCAATAATCCAATTACAAATTATTTGAATGATTCAAACTTAAATATTATATCTCTATTAGATATAAATAATTTTAACTGGTTTTTTTAAATAATAAATTTTGAAGTTATTGTTTTTTTCGTACAAATAAAAGATTCTCTAAAAAAAGAGTTAGATAATTTGCTAATTATAACGTCAATATTTAATATTAATTTTAAAAATTAAAAAATAAAACCAAGGTGACTTAAGTAAAAGAAAATTTTGTTGCTAAAGTATTATTCAAAAATTTTAATAGATTTTATTACATTTTAGAATAAAAATTGTCCTAATCTATATTATAATTTTATATTATATAGATTATGTACCTACCTAATTGTCCCAAGAAATTGATAGATTTATTGAATAAAAGACGCTTTAGAAAAAAATACATTTAATTTCCTTTTTGCTGAGTAAGCTTTCTATAATATGGTCTCTTAGAATTTGAACTTATTAACAAAAATTTAAATTTAGATAAATGATGAAATCTTATGTCTAGGTATTTTTCATAGATATAAACATACTATTTAATAGGACTGTACACACGGGCTGCACTGATGTTTTATACTTTCTTTTTTCGAGTCGGTTAATTTTTATTAAATTAATTATTAATATTCTACAATGAATAATTAGCCCTCAAGAGGTAATAAAAAGAAGGGTAAATCAAAACTCTTATACTGGCAACACTAACAAGATGGATGCCTCATTATCTATAACAATTGAAAACTGAGAAATTTATTCATTAATTAAAAAGTTGATACCTAAATACGATACTTACATGTGAAATGTGATCCCATCCTGTTTCTTTTTTAGACCCACTGCATTTTTACAGGTAGGAACGACACAAGACGGCATAATTTAGTTAAATTGGTACAGCGTCATATGTTTCGACGGTCACAGAGTGACTGATCGGTCGCGCGTCAAACTACTCTATTTAAGAGTAGTTTTAGTAGCTTCAGTATTAGGCTACGGTTTCTGGTTCTTTCTGTATTCTGAGCATTCGACGCATGCGCAATGGCTTAAAAACGTCGCACAGCCGGCAATCGCTGTCCTCTTCTGACAAATGATGTTACGCGCTAACTCTCTTTCACTCTACCTTAAATATTTATTATCTTTAACAGCCAGCAACCCTTATTTGCGGCTAGATTTAATAAGGCAATAAATTTATCGAAATCATACCTGTTTACACCTGGCTGCAAAGAGGTGCGGCCAGGTGCGCAACGGCAACCGTGATTTTTTTAGAATCTTCATATTAATTACCGTGATGTAGACATTATTTTATTTAAAAATAAATTAACGAAATTTTTTACCAAAAAAAAATAAAAAAAAAATAATGGTGGCCAAATTTTGATAGGCACCCTAGTAAATATATATTCTCTTAACTATAAATAAACATAAAAATTTGGTTTTAAACAAAAAGTTAATGAGCACACCAATCCAAGTTGGATTTTATTATAAATAGAATAATCCGGAGTAAAATATAGCCTATGCATCAAGGTATAAAATACTTTCATACAAAATTTTATCCAAATTGGTAGACCAAGTCAGAGGCCTTAGGGCAGCTTGAAAATTCTCAACACCAGAGCTTAGTCACTAAGCGAAAAAGAAATAGAAGATCCAACCTGTTTCAAATAAGAGTATTAGAGTAATAAATTCTGTACACACATATTTCAGGAGAAACCACTACTTTTTCAAGTGAGTTCTAAAGAAAAAGTTCCAATATGCCAGTATGTATATTAAAATAATAAAACAAAATAACATGAAAACATAAAGCACATTTCTTTTGTTTGAATAATTCCATTTCTTCATGCTTTAACTACCTATTCTGATTTATGTGATTTTACTTCTTTGGATTAACAATAACTTGAGTTAAAATATTTGGAAATTTACTAAAATTACAGCCTTTTTTGTAATTAGTAACTACATGCAATGACAGTTAATCACTGTTTTAAAACTTAATTTAACCAATAACAGTTAAGTTTCATATGTATGTAATGTTTTTAACGGAAAAGTTGCTCTATCACGAATGTAACATTCCTCAATAACAAACTAGCTCTCTGTATAGAACCTGTACCTTATACTTTACTAAGAAAACTATTCTATACTAAGAAAATCCACCGCCACAATGACGAAATACCGAAGAGGTTATATACAAATATGTACAACGCATTTGGCTGCATTGTTATGATATCTGCATTTAGACAACATTTTCAAGGCCAAAGGGGTCAGGGTCATTTACGTAACAGCTTTCTAGGGGCGAAAATCAATAAGTACAATAGGTGAAAAGAACTGCAGTCATGCTTACCTTTCCGCTGGCTGTACCGCCTGCCACGCCGATCAAGAAGGGAGTTTTGCTCTCAAAACCGTTGGTGGACGAGTAATCAGTCGATTTCTCAGCCATTTTTTGCGTATAAATAGATCTAAATGAAAATTTTCCAGCTAAAACTCCACTGCACACATTTGCTCGGCAACTTCGCAAAACAGCTGACATTTTTTTGTTTGGTTGACAATGACATTTACTTTTTACCTGACAGTAATGACTTGATAAGATTTACTTTTAAGCTTAACACTACAAAATAATTACCGTTTTTTTTTGTTTGACAAAATTCAACACTGGGCACTGATACTTAGTTTATTTGTGTGGTTTAAACCAGTTTTCTCCGCATCTTTTGGTGGTGTGCAGTGAAAGGTGCAGGTACAGTACAAGTATAACAACGCTAAGCCCATTATTGAAAAAATCTGCTCATAATATTTCGAAGAAAGTGCATATAGTTTTAAGGTACTTGTTTTCCTATATTTATTGTTATGTATAGTCTGGCAAACGAAACATGACCCTGGAAAAGAGCGGCAAATTTAAAAAATCTGAGTATAGCAACCCCAAAACTTATATGAAATACCTGGAATAAACAAATTTGATACTTTGAAATTATTTATTTTATTTCGTCTGAATGAAATGCTTTAAGTACTTTAGGAAGTAATACTTTAGAAATTATACAATCAATCTGAATAAAAAAAAAACAGTATTCTATAATGTTTTATTCACTGTCATAATTAAAATGTGAATCTAAGACTTAAATTTGAAAAGATTCACCGGTATCACTAGAATCACAGTTTTATTTATTTATATTTATTTTATTTATTAGTTTCCTAATGAAACTTTCCAAATTATTTTCGGTGATCCTGTCCCGATCGTATATTCATATTAATTTTCAATGTATATTATATTATCAGTCATATTATTCTTCCACTTCTCTGGAGTTATGGTTCCAAATGTCTCTTTAATCACTTTTTCTGAGTCAACACCGCAAGATAGACAAGGCAATATTTTAACTTGACACTTTGCGTTTATCCAAACTTCATATCAGCTAAATGGCAGAATCCAGATTAAGGAAAACCTGTGAAACCTGTTAAAAAAAATGTGTTAAAATTACAATGTAACATTTTATGGTATGATAAATAACCAAAATGCATTATTAGGAAGGTGGGAACGTTTTGACTAATGATAAAAGAATGTGAATCGAAATAGATAATTACTTGATGCAAAAAGATATATAGTAAATACGAATTAAAACAAAGTATCAACTTAGTAGCGTCATACTAACCTAAGAAATCAAACACCACATGTAAACAATCTTGTTTTCGTTGAAATTACGCCGAATTTCAATTCTTTTTCTTGTTGTTTTTTATGATACTTTGAGATCATGCGGAACAACAACTCCCGTACTCCACTTTTGATGATATTTTTCATTTTTCGCTGAGTAATTAGGGTTTAACAAAATCATAACAACACGCCATCTTGTTTTGGATATTAACGTTGACATTATTATAGCATTGCCATATAAAAAGTTTGCAAATAATTCGAGTCTCATGTTTCGTTTGCCAGACTATATTATTTTTTTGACTAGCAGTCGTTAAGCCAAGTTAGAGGTCTACGGGCGGCTTGAAAATTCTCGACTTCAGAAGTCCACTTTGCTCAGACGAAGAAGAAGTCACAAGACTTACGACTCAGCGAGGCACCAAGGTGTGAAATTCTTTGCCAAATATCCTGTTCCTTTAAAGCTACAAAATTCAAGGCATTATTGAACCGGTTTCTTCTGAGTTAGCGCGCTCCACCTTAAATTTCATATCGGTGATTTGCTGTCAAGCGCAAGCCTATAAAATGTAAAAAGGGTTGGCCAAGCGCGAGTTGGACCCGCGCATGAAGGGTTCCGTACCATTGTTGTATAGGAGCCCCCTCAAATATTTATATTAAATAAATTTTATAATTTAATTTGAAAGGTAATGTACAATTATACATTCCGTGAAAATTTTAGGTGTCTACGTGTTACCGTTATTGATATATAGCAAAAAATACGAAATAAATACGTTTACTGTATGAGGGATACCCCCTATTTTTTTTAGTTTTAGTATTTGTTGTTATAGCGGCACAAAAAATATATCTTGTGAAAGTTTCAGCTTTCTAGCTATTACAGTTTCTGAGATATAGCCTGGAGACAGGCAGACAGACAGCGGAGTCTTAGTAATAGGGTCCCGATTTTAACTTTTAGGTACGGAACCCTAAAAATCAAATAAAATTAGGTTAATTAAAACAAATACACACTTAACCAATAAACTAGGAGAAGTATGGATATGATTGTAAGAAGTAGCGGAAAGAGACGTCAACCAAAGAAGACGTGGATGAATTGTGTGAAGGAGGATATGAATGAGAAGGGAGTGAATGTGGAGATGACGGCTGATAGAGTGGCGTGGAAGAGAAAAACAGGCTGTGCCAAGCCCACATAGTGGGAAATGGTAAAGGAGAAGAAGAAGACACACTTAACCAATAAAACATACCAATTTATTAAAAAAAAAAACAGATTTATTAAAAAGTTAAACAGTAAGGTTCCTCAGTTTCTTATCGGCCTGTCGGAGAGACGCCGCCATGTCGAGCTGCTTCACACGGAGCCGCGCCCACACCAGGTAGTCCTGGAGACAAGTACATACATCATCATCATCATCATCAGCCATTACCGAACGAGCAGGGAGACTGCTAGGAGACACCGTTATACAGTGGAAATGCCGAAAATGCGTACTAAGCGATTTGCTTCCACGTTTATAGTACGGACGGCCAAACTGTGGAACTCCTTGCCGGAATCCCTGTTCCCGCTGAACTACAACCTAACTGTCTTCAAGGCGAGAGTGAACCGGTTTCTTCTTGGCAAGCCCGTTTCATCTTAGACTGCAATATCACTTAACATCAGGTGAGTTGTGGTCAAGCGCAAGCCTATTAAACGTAAAAAAAAAGCCTATGGTGAAGGAACATCCCCCCGGACAGATGTGTCTGTTTATGATTAGCATTGTACATCATTATGTAAACATAGAATTTTTAATTTGATATTTTTCCTAAAATATGTACCAGAATTTAAAAATACACTTTAGACTGGGTTAAAAATATGAAAAAAGGATTTTAAAACCAGTCATGGAGCCTATTATACTATTTGTTGAACTCGGATAAGATTATTCTACATCCCGAGTGTTAATAAATTAAATCTGCGGGGGAGGCACACCTTAGTAAGGACATAGATTAATACATATAATAGACGCTCAACCTCTTGTTGAAAATCATACTACGTGTATCGAATGCTACGCGTAGCGCCATCTATTCGTATTTTCTTGAAACGACTTCACTCGAGTCATGTTACTATAGTCTGGCAAACGAAACATGAGACTCGAATTATTTGCAAACTTTTTATATGGCAATGCTATAATAATGTCAACGTGAATATCCAAAACAAGATGGCGTGTTGTTATGATTTTGTTAAACACTAATTACTCAGCGAAAAATGAAAAAAATCATCAAGTGTGGAGTACGGGAGTTGTTGTTCTGCATGATCTCAAAGTATCATAAAAAACAACAAGAAAAAGAATTGAAATTCGGCGTAATTTCAACGAAAACAAGTTTGTTTACATGTGGTGTTTGATTTCTTAGGTTAGTATGACGCTACTAAGTTGATACTTTGTTTTAATTCGTATTTACTATATATCTTTTTGCATAAAGTAATTATCAATTTTGATTCACATTTATCAGAAAAACTCCAATTCTCAGTACATTAATTACGTTTATTTCTCTGTACACAATTTTTCGGTTGACTATCATAAATTCCACTAGACAACTTATCACCTCGATGGCTAACAAAATTCTGCCCGAGCTCCTGACACAAACATATATATAAGCTTCGCTGTCTTAACCCCACCACTCTTTTCCGAAGTCGAGTAGTGTTGCCATTTAAGAAAGTATAAAACTACTTTTTATAAAATCATTACAATTGCCATTTAAAAATAAAAATACCTCATATAAAAACTACCTTTTATAGAATCATTACATTCGGCCATCCTACGAACAGTGTAGCCTCCTGGCACACTAAAAACATTAGTTACTATTATTTTGAAGCCAATAGAATACCATCTTAGTTTAATTTTGATTTAAACATACATAATCTCATAAAACTACCTATTTAGTCTAAATTTAAATAAATACCCTAAGTGCTTCTATACATTTTAAAAGATTGCACTTGACTGTTAAAATATACAGTAATTTTTAATACAATTTAGGTATGCATACATAGTATTTGTAAATAAATGAGTTAAGAACATAATAAATAAGTATATATGGAATAACACAAACTTAATTATTTTTATTTCAAATAATTACAATGTTTTAAGATTGAACAATAGTGTATATTATTTGTGCAAAATCAGTTTTCAACAAACCTTTCAATATGTAATTCAATCATACTATTTTGATTTAGCATTACATTGTATCTTATACCTCTATTAATACATATAATATGTTTGCCTACTTACATTTTCTATGTATAGTACTCAATATAATAGCATATCAATTCGTAATAATTGGCAAAATTTCTGTCTAGCAATATTTACACTCATCTTTATTACTACAAGAAGACGAACCACTTGTTTCACTATTATGCACTTCTAGAGCAATTCTATAAAAACCGTTTTTTTTTTATTTTTTGAAAACCCTGGAATGTTCTTTACTTGTTAACGATCACTTCCTAACGCTTGAGAAATTTTAAAGGGGCCGACAAATTTAAATAGAAGTTTAGTACTTTTTCCATCATTACTGTAATTATTATTTTTTTAATTTTAACTAAATCACCAACCTTGTATAATGGATGAATTGCCGATTTCCCAAAACCTCTTACTACGGGCAAGTCATCAAGGACCTTAGACAATTTTAAGGAAGCCGCATCACTTTGTTTGATAAGGCTGCATTCACTTCCAAAGTCTATGTATGCTTTAAACCGACTGTCATTAACAATGATATCCTTATAAAATTTTTCATTAGGTTTATTCGAAACGTCTATTTTCAGAGTTCTTTTCTGCGGGTTCAGCACGTGTTAATACAGAAGTTGTTGCTACTACGATCGTGGTACATAAGGACGTAGATTACAGTCGTCATTATCATGTCCAACCCGCTGACAACGTTTGCATTTTACTATCGGGCTAGGGCATTTGTGAAATGAATGTCCTTTCTGGTTGCAGTTAAAACACGTAATCGCGGAAGTATCATTTGGAACTATATTAAGGTTATCGCGACTAACGAATCTTTTGTTATGGCGTTCCCGGTTACTATTTTGAGTGGGAGGAGGGAGCTGTACGCGATGAGTACTTAAAAAGCTTAATAACCCCTCAGGTTCTGAACATCGAAGGGTCTGTGCACCATTTTTGATAGACACGTTACTAATACCATGAATTATGCAATCGACAGCCTTTTTAACCGACTTCAAAAAGGAGGAGGTTATATATTCGACGTGTATGTATTTTTTTTTTTTTTTATGTATGTTCACCGATTTCTCAGCCATTTGTGGATCGATTCTCAAAATTCTTTTTTGAATTGAAAGAGTATGGTTCTGAATTGGTCCCATTGTCACCAAAACTGGTTCTGATGATGGACTCCTAGGGAAATCGAAGAAAAACCTAAAAAGTTAGGTTATTTTTACGCATGAAGAGAGATTCTAGCTCGTTTGGCTGTACTGATATTCATGAAATTTGAGAAGAAAATAGGTAAGACTATGTGTTAACACATACGCTACTTTTTATCCCGAAAATAAATACTATTCCCGTGGGATGCACCAAATAACATATAAATCTTTTTAACATCTTCACGCTCGAACGGTTGTACTGACATTGATGAAATTTGGAATGAAGATAGGTTAGACTATGTGTTTACACATAGGCTACTTTTTATCCCGAAAATAATTATTGTTCCCGTGGGATGCACCAAATAACACATGACACACTGATTTCGCTAAAATTTGATATAGGGGGTAGACTAGACCTTGTATAGCACGAAGGTTACTTTTTAACCGACTTCAAAAAAGGAGGAGGTTATATATTCGACTGTATGTATTTTTTTTTACCTTAAAAGTCATTGCTATTCCCGTGGGAAGCCCAAATAACTCGATAACCTATTTTACTTCTTCGCGCTCATACGACAATACAGATTTCGCTCATAAAATTAGCAGCCTGGCTAACAAAAGTAATCTGACGCGAACATCGAGGCTAAGCAACGGCCCATGCGGCCAGTCTTTGGATGGGTAACCATGCACAAGACTTCCATAAAAAAATATGATATTTTCATCTGGGCGTTACTGTGCTTCGGATAACACGTTAGTTTGTTGGGCCTGGACCACTACTCTTAGTACAAGCAGGGGTCAAACTAAATCAGGGGCTTGAAAAACTCTCGACGCCAGAGCTTGGCCACTTGGGTCATACTTAGTGGAAGAAGGAACTGTAAAATTTGATATATTAATAGACAAGACCCTCGAACGGATAAGGAAAATATTTACGCGCTCGCTTCGCTAGGAGTTATCCCGCTTCGTTCGAATTTCCCCCAGGATGTTCTGGGCTTATGACACTCCAAATATTATATAATTTGTGCTTGCTTTGTTTATGCTCAAACGGTTCGAACAAATACGGTGAAAATTTTCGCGCTCGCTTCGCTCGCGCGTAGCTCGCTTCGCTCGCATCCACCTCTTTTCGCTCGCACTTGGTTTTAGTAAGTTTTAACACAACAAACATTATGTAATTTGTGCTGCTTTGGACTTCTTTATGTTCAAACGGTTCGAACAAATACGGTGAAAATTTTCGCGCTCGCTTCGCTCGCGCACAGCTCGCTTCGCTCGCATCCACCTCTTTTCGCTCGCACTTGGTTCTAGTAAGCTTTGACACAACAAACATTATGTAATTGGTGCTGCTTTGGACTTCTTTATGCTCAAACGGTTGGAACAAATACGGTGAAAATTTTCGCGCTCGCTTCGCTCGCATCCAGCTCGATTTGCTCCCAATTGGTTGCCTGCCTGGCACACGCCAAATTTTTTCATCGTGAAGTTTATTTGGCTCTCCATAGCTAAAATTAAACAAAATATCATTACCAACCACTAAAAATGTAAAAATAAAATTGTTTTAAAAAACAAAGAACCGACTTCAAAAACACAACTAAAAAGGGAAAAATAATTTTAAGCCTAAATCAAATCAAGAATATATAAATAGAATAGGAGAGTTTATTTCATGTACTTATAAAAAACTATTTGCAATTTTTACTAATCCTGTATTCTTGGAGTCGGTGCCAGCAAAGAAAGACAACTGAAAATAGTTTTTTTTAACAAACATTAATTTGTTCTTATTAGATGGCACCGACTTCAAGAATACAGGATTACTAAAAATTGCAAATAGTTTTTTATAAGTACATGAAATAAACTCTCCTATTCTATTTATATAGTCTTGATTTGATTTAGGCTTAAAATTATTTTTCCCTTTTTAGTTGTGTTTTTGAAGTCGGTTGTTTGTTTTTTAAAACAATTTTATTTTTACATTTTTAGTGGTTGGTAATGATATTTTGTTTAAGTTTAGCTATGGAGAGCCAAATAAACTTCACGATGAAAAAATTTGGCGTGTGCCAGGTAGGCAACCAATTGGGAGCAAATCGAGCTGGATGCGAGCGAAGCGAGCTATACGCGAGCGAAGCGAGCGCGAAATTTTTCACCGTATTTGTTCGAACCGTTTGAGCATAAAGAAGTCCAAAGCAGCACAAATTACATAATGTTTGTTATGTCAAAACGTACTAGAACCAAGTGCGAGCGAAAATAGATGAATGCGAGCGAAGCGAGCGCAAAAATTTTCACCGTATTTGTCCCAACCGTTTGAGCATAAAAAAGTCCAAAGCAGCACAAATTTCATAATGTTTGTTGTGTCAAAACGTGCTAGTACCAATTGCGAGCGAAGCGAGCGCGAAAAATTTTCACCGTATTTGTTCGAACCGTTTGAACATAAAGAAGTCCAAAGCAGCACAAATTACATAATGTTTGTTGTGTCAAAACGTACTAGAACCAAGTGCGAGCGAAAAGAGGTGGATGCGAGCGAAGCGAGCTATGCGCGAGCGAAGCGAGCGCGAAAATTTTCACCGTATTTGTTCCAACCGTTTGAGCATAAAGAAGTCCAAAGCAGCACAAATTGCATAATGTTTGTTGTGTCAAAACGTACTAGAACCAATTGCGAGCGAAGCGAGCTATGCGCGAACGAAGCGAGCGCGAAAATTTTCACCGTTTTTGTTCCAACCGTTTGAGCATAAAGAAGTCCAAAGCAGCACAAATTACATAATGTTTGTTGTGTCAAAACGTACTAGAACCAAGTGCGAGCGAAAAGAGGTGGATGCGAGCGAAGCGAGCTATGCGCGAGCGAAGCGAGCGCGAAAATTTTCACCGTATTTGTTCCAACCGTTTGAGCATAAAGAAGTCCAAAGCAGCACAAATTACATAATGTTTGTTGTGTCAAAACTTACTAGAACCAAGTGCGAGCGAAAAGAGGTGGACGCGAGCGAAGCGAGCTATGCGCGAGCGAAGCGAGCGCGAAAATTTTCACCGTATTTGTTCCAACCGTTTGAAGTCCAAAGCAGCACAAATTATATAATATTTGGAGTGTCATAAGCCCAGAACATCCTGGGGGAAATTCGAACGAAGCGGGATAACTCCTAGCGAAGCGAGCGCGTAAATATTTTCCTTATCCGTTCGAGGGTCTTGTCTATTTATATATCAAATTTTACAGTTCCTTCTTCCACTAAGTATGACCCAAGTGGCCAAGCTCTGGCGTCGAGAGTTTTTCAAGCCCCTGATTTAGTTTGAACCCTGCTTGTACTAAGAGTAGTGGTCCAGGCCCAACAAATTAACGTGTTATCCGAAGCACAGTAACGCCCAGATGAAAATATCACATTTTTTTATGGAAGTGTTGTGCATGGTTAGCCATCCAAAGACTGGCCGCATGGGCCGTTGCTTAGCCTCGATTTTCGCGTCAGATTACTTTTGTTAGCCAGGCTGCTAATTTTATGAGCGAAATCTGTATTGCCGTATGAGCGCGAAGAAGTAAAATAGGTTATCGAGTTATTTGGGCTTCCCGCGGGAATGACTTTTAAGATAAAAAAAATATACATACAGTCGAATATATAACCTCCTCCTTTTTTGAAGTCGGTTAAAAAGTAACCTTCGTGTTATACAAGGTCTAGTCTACCCCCTTTATCAAATTTTAGCGAAATCAGTGTGTCATGTGTTATTTGGTGCATCCCACGGGAACAATATTAATTTTCGGGATAAAAAGTAGCCTATGTGTAAACACATAGTCTAACCTATCTTCATTCCAAATTTCATCAATGTCAGTACAACCGTTCGAGCGTGAAGAAGTTAAAAAGATTTATATGTTATTTGGTGAATCCCACGGGAATAGTATTTATTTTCGGGATAAAAAGTAGCGTATGTGTTAACACATAGTCTTACCTATTTTCTTCTCAAATTTCATGAATATCAGTACAGCCAAACGAGCGTGAATCTCTCTTCATGCGTAAAAATAACCTAACTTTTTAGGTTTTTCTTCGATTTCCCTAAGAGTCCATCATCAGAATCAGTTTTGGTGACAATGGGACCAATTCAGAACCATACTCTTTCAATTAAAAAAAGAATTTTGAGAATCGATCCACAAATGGCTGAGAAATCGGTGAACATACATAAAAAAAAAAAAAAATACATACACGTCGAATATATAACCTCCTCCTTTTTGAAGTCGGTTAAAAAACCGTTTTTTTTTTATTTTTTGAAAACCCTGGAATGTTCTTTACTTGTTAACGATCACTTCCTAACGCTTGAGAAATTTTAAAGGGGCCGACAAATTTAAATAGAAGTTTAGTACTTTTTCCATCATTACTGTAATTATTATTTTTTTAATTTTAACTAAATCACCAACCTTGTATAATGGATGAATTGCCGATTTCCCAAAACCTCTTACTACGGGCAAGTCATCAAGGACCTTAGACAATTTTAAGGAAGCCGCATCACTTTGTTTGATAAGGCTGCATTCACTTCCAAAGTCTATGTATGCTTTAAACCGACTGTCATTAACAATGATATCCTTATAAAATTTTTCATTAGGTTTATTCGAAACGTCTATTTTCAGAGTTCTTTTCTGCGGGTTCAGCACGTGTTAATACAGAAGTTGTTGCTACTACGATCGTGGTACATAAGGACGTAGATTACAGTCGTCATTATCATGTCCAACCCGCTGACAACGTTTGCATTTTACTATCGGGCTAGGGCATTTGTGAAATGAATGTCCTTTCTGGTTGCAGTTAAAACACGTAATCGCGGAAGTATCATTTGGAACTATATTAAGGTTATCGCGACTAACGAATCTTTTGTTATGGCGTTCCCGGTTACTATTTTGAGTGGGAGGAGGGAGCTGTACGCGATGAGTACTTAAAAAGCTTAATAACCCCTCAGGTTCTGAACATCGAAGGGTCTGTGCACCATTTTTGATAGACACGTTACTAATACCATGAATTATGCAATCGACAGCCTTTTTGCCAGTTATTTCGCACCTACTTAATAGACATAGCTTATCATAAAAATATTCACGAAGGCTTTCGTCACTTCGTGAAGTCCTGCTTAACATTTCCTCCAGAAGGCGCCCGTAATTTTCCTCACTTGGAAAAGCCTTTAAGAGTTTTTCTTGCCATTCGCTCCATGAGAAAACCACTGTAGGCAGAGCCTCAAACCATTTCTTAGCCAAACCAGTGAGTTTTTGTAATGAAAAATGGACAATTTGTTTCTCATCCCACCCATAAATGGCGCCACATTCGTTGACCTTTTTCAGCCAAGATTCAATGGTTTGAGACTTGCTTGCAGGGTCAAATTCCGGTACAACATTATTTAGGTTATTGTTATTAAATGAATGTTTGCCTGTCTCTCCTTTGAAGACCGCTAGCAGTTTCAAAACGTCATCTGTAGTCAATTGCTTCGATGTTTTACGCATCTTCCGTGGCGGAGGAGTATCCTCACTTGACGACGTTGAAGTAGAAGACGTCGTTGGAGCTCTTTTTTTCTTCCTTAACTTCCTCCGTTTCGCGTGCTTAGGCCTCCTCGGTGGAGTCGTAGGTGGCGTACCTCCGACTTGGTCATCATCGGACTTCATTCCTGAAAATTTGCAAATTCCTTTGACTAGCTTTCCATTCATTCAATTCTAATATATATAAAAAATACAAAAGGTTTAATTTAAGAAAATTTTACTATTTAAGTTCTTCATTTACGTAAATATATCAAATCCCTATAGTTATATCTGAATCTCAACACATCAAAGTTCATAGTTCTCGTGTCTGACAGTCTAGCGAGCATCACTGCTCACTCAATCATTATCCAGCGGACATCATTGTTCGCTCGTCATTATCCAGCGAACATCATTGTTCGCCCGTCATTATTCAGCGAACATCACTGTTCGCCCGTCATTATCCAGCGAACATCACTGTTCGCCCGTCATTATCCGGCGAACATCACTGTTCGCCCGTCATTATCCGGCGAACATCACTGTTCGCCCGTCATTATCCGGCGAACATCACTGTTCGCCCGTCATTATCCGGCGAACATCACTGTTCGCCCGTCATTATCCGGCGAACATCACTGTTCGCCCGTCATTATCCGGCGAACATCACTGTTCGCCCGTCATTATCCGGCGAACATCACTGTTCGCCCGTCATTATCCGGCGAACATCACTGTTCGCCCGTCATTATCCGGCGAACATCACTGTTCGCCCGTCATTATCCGGCGAACATCACTGTTCGCCCGTCATTATCCGGCGAACATCACTGTTCGCCCGTCATTATCCGGCGAACATCACTGTTCGCCCGTCATTATCCGGCGAACATCACTGTTCGCCCGTCATTATCCGGCGAACATCACTGTTCGCCCGTCATTATCCAGCGAACATCACTGTTCACTCAAGTCATTATCCAGCGAACATCATTGTTCACTCAAGTCATTATCCAGCGAACATCATTGTTCACTCAAGTCATTATCCAGCGAACATCATTGTTCACTCAAGTCATTATCCAGTGAACATCATTGTTCACTCAAGTCATTATCCAGCGAACATCATTGTTCACTCAAGTCATTATCCAGTGAACATCATTGTTCACTCAAGTCATTATCCAGCGAACATCATTGTTCACTCAAGTCATTATCCAGCGAACATCATTGTTCACTCAAGTCATCATCTCATAAACATGTTAGTTCTTTAATATATTCGTTCAAAGTGTAATAAATTCCAACTTTCATTCATATAAAAATTAAGAATTAAGTCATTGATTCGCACAACAATTAAAGTCTCATAAAAAATAATAAAATAGAAACCTTTAATATTTTTATATCTCTAGAATTCTCGCTTGTATAATGAAATCAGTACCCATATTCAGTCGCCAAATATCGTGCAAGGCGTTAAAAAAAAAAATCTAGAGAATTTCAAAAATAGGCAGTATAAATATATTCATAAATTAAATTGAAAATACGAGTTAAAATCACATTTACTACTTTAGAAATAGATCACCAACTCAGTAAAAGTGTCATAATTGAGTACTACCGGAGGGTAGCCCCGATCAAATGCAGTATAAAAGTGTCGTGAAGCATTACCGGAGGGTAGCCCCGGTCAAATGCAGTATAAAAGTGTCATGAAGCATTACCGGAGGGTAGCCCCGATCAAATGCAGTATAAAAGTGTCGTGAAGCATTATCGGAGGGTAGCCCCGATCAAATGCAGTATAAAAGTGTCGTGAAACATTACCGGAGGGTAGCCCCGATCAAATGCAGTATGAAAGTGTCATGAAGCATTACCGGAGGGTAGCCCCGATCAAATGCAGTATAAAAGTGTCGTGAAGCATTACCGGAGGGTAGCCCCGATCAAATGCAGTATAAAAGTATCGTGAAGCATTATCGGAGGGTAGCCCCGATCAAATGCAGTATAAAAGTGTCGTGAAACATTACCGGAGGGTAGCCCCGATCAAATGCAGTATAAAAGTGTCGTGAAACATTACCGGAGGGTAGCCCCGATCAAATGCAGTATGAAAGTGTCATGAAGCATTACCGGAGGGTAGCCCCGATCAAATGCAGTATAAAAGTGTCGTGAAACATTACCGGAGGGTAGCCCCGATCAAATGCAGTATGAAAGTGTCATGAAGCATTACCGGAGGGTAGCCCCGATCAAATGCAGTATAAAAGTGTCGTGAAACATTACCGGAGGGTAGCCCCGATCAAATGCAGTATGAAAGTGTCATGAAGCATTACCGGAGGGTAGCCCCGATCAAATGCAGTATTATATAAAACTGTGGTGAGTATTTGTGCAGAAATAACTTTTAACCAGCGTTATAGTTACTGTGTATTTTAATGTGATCTTAACTCGAGTTTCCTCCTTTATTTAAATATTTAAAATACTGAGGGCGTACATACCTGGATTTTTATATCCCGCTTCTGAAGTATCAGAAAAACTCCAATTCTCAGTACATTAATTACGTTTATTTCTCTGTACACAATTTTTCGGTTGACTATCATAAATTCCACTAGACAACTTATCACCTCGATGGCTAACAAAATTCTGCCCGAGCTCCTGACACAAACATATATATAAGCTTCGCTGTCTTAACCCCACCACTCTTTTCCGAAGTCGAGTAGTGTTGCCATTTAAGAAAGTATAAAACTACTTTTTATAAAATCATTACAATTGCCATTTAAAAATAAAAATACCTCATATAAAAACTACCTTTTATAGAATCATTACACATTCTTTTATCATTAGTCAAAACCTTCCCACCTTCCTAATAATGCATTTTGGTTATTTATCATACCATAAAATGTTACATTGTAATTTTAACACATTTTTTTCTTTAACAGGTTTTTCTTTATCTGGATTCTGCCATTGAGCTGATATGAAGTTTGGGTAAACGCAAAGTGTCAAGTGAAAATATTGCCTTGTCTGTCTTGCGGTGTTGAATCAGAAAAAGTGATTAAAGAGACATTTGGAACCATAACTCCAGAGAAGTGGAAGAATATGACTGATAATGTAATATACATTGAAAATTAATATGAAAGAAGATCGGGACAGGATCAGCGAAAATAATTTGGAAAGTTTCATTATAGTAGGAAACTAATAAATAAAATAAATATTAATAAATAAAACTGTGATTCTAGTGACCGGTGAATCTTTTCAAATTTAAGTCTTAGATTCACATTTTAATTATGACTGTGAATAAAACATTATAGAATACTGCTTTTTTTATTCAGATTGATTGTATAATTTCTAAAGCATTACTTCCTAAAGTACTTAAACCATTTTTATTCAGACGAAATAAAATAAATAATTTCAAAGTATCAAATTAGTTTATTCCAGGTATTTCATATTAGTTTTGGGGTTGCTATACTCAGATTTTTTAAATTTGCCGCTCTTTTCCAGGGTCATGTTTCGTTTGCCAGACTATACTTTTTTCATTTTCAAATAATCTTTATTTAACCTAATAGTATTACATTGAACACAACTAGTGTATATTATATCCTACAAGTGACACGTTTACAATTAATATATTTTACAATTCGGAATAATTTACAAAAACTTATATCATACATAATTATTATTTTAAGAAAGTACTTTTATCGATTAACAGAATAAAATATTTAGAACATTAATACGTACTTATGTAAACTTTAGAACACGTAACTGTTTATTTGTGTAATTAAAAGCACTTGTTTAATAATAACATAGTTTATTAATTCCAACGTCCGTCTTTTACATTTTTCCCGAACGAACCGACTCCCCTGTCACTGTCAACTGACAGTGACATTTAACTTATATTACAGTACCTAACAACTACCGTCATATCACTATGCGACTGCAGCGCGTTTGCGGAATTTGACGGCAGCTAGACTGCACGCTCGATTTGCAACGCCATCTAGGTTTCATCGGTAATGATGACAAACTTCCGCGTCACTCTTTATTGTATGGGAATGAGCAACCCTCTCTAGTATTCAGATCCCTGGTAATGAGGAATACGTGCCTCCTCTTCAATATCGGCCATGATCGACGCTCGTTGATCGTCTGTGATTGGCAGCGTAATCGTCACGGTCATCGTACAAGCATCCTATTGAGCGGCAAGCGTTCAACAAGTCACCGGTCGCGGCAATCACGACGATGATTAGGAACGATGATGGCCGACTACAGGCGAGTAGCCCTTCTACACTATCGTGATCGCTTATAATCGCCCATCATGGCCGATAGTGAATAGGAGGGAGGGAATAGGAGGCATAAGGAGAGGAGATAGTACCTGCAGTCCAATAATCTGTGCCGCCATAAGAGCAGCGCTGTCCGGGTAGATGACTGTAGCGCAGCCCAGACCAGAGGGCACCGACAGCGACGACCAGATGTCCTGGTAATTACATTACATTAGCATTAAACCCTTTACGTATAGTAGATAATCATACATATAAAATTTCCATGTCACAATTTCACAGTACTCCTCCGAAACAGCTTGACCGATTTTTACTAAATTTTATAAGATTATTCAGTAGGTCTGAGAATCGGCTACTATCTATTTTCCATAGCTCTAAGTGATAAGGGTTGTTACCCTTATTTTTTTGTATGTTTAGTAATAATTTATAAGGCAAAACAATGCTTGCCGGGTTAGCTAGCAAGTCCATAATTTTTACGACCTGGTTGGCATAATGATTATGCTGGACTGCTAACCAGAGAGTCCCGAGTTCGATTCCCGGCACATCCAACATCTTTGTGAAGAACTAAATTAGTTGGCTGTTGGTCTGGGTGTTTAATATGTATCGATATATATATATACATAAAGTATGTATGTAGTATTTCAACCATAATAAAAACTAGAAATGTTTTAATATGGGGCTAACCAGCCGTCTGTGAAATGTGTCCATATATTTATTCATTTGTAGCGCCTGTAGCTCGACTAGCTAAAGTGATTTGACGCGATCATCGAAGCTAAGCAACGCAACGGTCGATGCGGACGGTGTTTGGATGATAGACCATGCACAAGATAGATAAAATCTTTATGAAAACACTCACAATAAAATAAAATTACAGAGAACACACTAAGAACTTAAAAGCTAGTGCCTTAACTGGCGGCCTTTTCTCTAAGAGCGATCTCTTCCAGGAATCTTTATTTAAGTTGATTGAATAGATATTGAATAGATTATAATTAGTTACATTTAATTTAATTTTAATATAAGTAATTAATAATGTATTGTATTTTAAATACAATGTAAATCTGTATGTAATGAATGACTTGCCAAATGCGACGAAATGTTGTAAGGCCAATAAATTATTTATCTTTATCTTTATCAACCAATTCTATGAATTTAGACAAGGAACGAACTTAAGGCGAAGTGTGATAATGACAAGACTGTCGTTTTTAAGTGGCATTTTCATCAGGGAGCTACCGTGGGTCGGATAACACGTTAAAAATAGAAATAAAAATGTGTTTATTGATTACCTGAACAAGCTTGTCGCTTGGCGGCGGGCAGTTGATGACAGGGTAGGAGGTGTTACCAGAGAGTACGGGCCCCAGCCCGTTGGAGCGCCCCGCCACGGCTATGAACACGAGGGCCCCGTGCGTGTCTTCGTACTGCTGCATGATGCGGAGGGTCTCCTCGGTGGCCTTGTGGGCTGACGTCACGCGGAGGTCTACACTCAGGCCTAGCTCGCGGGCCGCTGGAACAGAAGCTCGTGGTTATTCAAAATCAAAATCAAATCATTTTTATACACACGGCTAGTTAACTCCATACTGAACCATTTCAGATCGAATTATGGTTGCTAACACAACTGATATAGGTACTACATATACATACATACATATTTTATATAGATACATATTTAACACCCAGCCGGACAGCCAACAAATTTAATTCAGCACAAATATGTTGGCCGTGCCGGGAATCGAACCCGGAACCTTCTGATTGGCTGTCCGGCATGGTAACCATTACGCCAACGAGGTCGTCATTTATTAGGGTTCCGTACCTAAAATGTAAAAACGGGTCCCTATTAATAAGCCTCCGCTGTCTGTCTCCAAGCTGTATCTCAGAATCCATGATAGTTTGGTCTATAAATAACCTTCTAGGTCTACCTAGAAGGTTATTTTTAGACCAAACTCAGGAAAAGCCGAAAGGCATGTCGCATAGAGAGGTCAAGGATTTAGCCAAGGATAGAGCTATCAGGAAAAACTCCACGGACAAGAGTATTGATTGATTTAGATCACCACCACTCAAGTAACAGGTTTACTCCACCTAGCCTTTCCTAAGGACCTTTGTAAATAAAGGGTGTGTTGGATTATCTTTGGCAATGCCCAGGGTGTGTTGGTTTACCTTTGGCAATCTTCTGGCAATGCTCCTGGTCAGCCGGCGAACCCATGAAGATGACCACCTTGTGGTGGACGGTTGGCTTGAGGTGGTCGAGCTGGTCCTTCACCCACGCGAAGTTGCGCTTCACCGTGTCCAGATCTGCTGCTGTCACCGTGCTCAGGTTCCTGTATACCTGGGGAAGTTACCAGAATAAGCTACGCGTAGATAGCTTTTGATTTGATTTGTAGTGATAAAAACTTTTTGAAAGAAAATCGCGGAAAAGTTATTTTTGCTTGATATCTGATTCAAAAAATTGTTTTAAAAAACAAACAACCGACTTCAAAAACACAACTAAAAAGGGAAAAATAATTTCAAGCCTAAATCAAATCAAGAATATATAAATAGAATAGGAGAGTTTATTTCATGTACTTATAAAAAACTATTTGCAATTTTTACTAATCCTGTATTCTTGGAGTCGGTGCCAGCAAAGAAAGACAATTGAAAATAGTTTTTTTTTAACAAACATTAATTTGTTCTTATTAGATGGCACCGACTTCAAGAATACAGGATTACTAAAAATTGTAAATAGTTTTTTATAAGTACATGAAATAAACTCTCCTATTCTATTTATATATTCTTGATTTGATTTAGGCTTGAAATTATTTTTCCCTTTTTAGTTGTGTTTTTGAAGTCGGTTGTTTGTTTTTTAAAACAATTTTATTTTTACATTTTTAGTGGTTGGTAATGATATTTTGTTTTAGTTTAGCTATGGAGAGCCAAATAAACTTCACGATGAAAAAATTTGGCGTGTGCCAGGCAGGCAACCAATTGGGAGCAAATCGAGCTGGATGCGAGCGAAGCGAGCTATACGGGAGCGAAGCGAGCGCGAAAATTTTCACCGTATTTGTTCCAACCGTTTGAGCATGAAGAAGTCCAAAGCAGCACAAATTACATAATGTTTGTTGTGTCAAAACGTACTAGAACTAATTGCGAGCGAAGCGAGCTATGCGCGAGCGAAGCAAGCGCGAAAATTTTCACCGTATTTGTTCGAACCGTTTGAAGTCCAAAGCAGCACAAATTATATAATATTTGGAGTGTCATAAGCCCAGAACATCCTGGGGGAAATTCGAACGAAGCGGGATAACTCCTAGCGAAGCGAGCGCGTAAATATTTTCCTTATCCGTTCGAGGGTCTTGTCTATTAATATATCAAATTTTACAGTTCCTTTTTCCACTAAGTATGACCCAAGTGGCCAAGCTCTGGCGTCGAGAGTTTTTCAAGCCCCTGATTTAGTTTTAACCCTGCTTGTACTAAGAGTAGTGGTCCAGGCCCAACAAATTAATGTGTTATCCGAAGCACAGCAACGCCCAGATGAAAATATCACATTTTTTTATGGAAGTCTTGTGCATGGTTAGCCATCCAAAGACTGGCCGCATGGGCCGTTGCTTAGCCTCGATGTTCGCGTCAGATTACTTTTGTTAGCCAGGCTGCTAATTTTATGAGCGAAATCTGTATTGCCGTATGAGCGCGAAGAAGTGAAATAGGTTATCGAGTTATTTGGGCTTCCCACGGGAATAGCAATGACTTTTAAGATAAAAAAAAAATGCATACAGTCGAATATATAACCTCCTCCTTTTTTGAAGTCGGTTAAAAAGTAACTTTCGTGTTATACAAGGTCTAGTCTACCCCCTTTATCAAATTTTAGCGAAATCAGTGTGTCATGTGTTATTTGGTGCATCCCACGGGAACAACAATTATTTTCGGGATAAAAAGTAGCCTATGTGTAAACACATAGTCTAACCTATCTTCATTCTAAATTTCACCAATGTCAGTACAACCGTTCGAGCGTGAAGAAGTTAAAAAGATTTATATGTTATTTGGTTCATCCCACGGGAATAGTATTCATTTTCGGGATAAAAAGTAGCGTATGTGTTAACACATAGTCTTACCTATTTTCTTCTCAAATTTCATGAATATCAGTACAGCCAAACGAGCGTGAATCTCTCTTCACGCGTAAAAATAACCTAACTTTTTAGGTTTTCCTTTGATTTCCCTAGGAGTCCATCATCAGAACCAGTTTTGGTGACAATGGGACCAATTCAGAACTATACTCTTTCAATTAAAAAAAGAATTTTGAGAATCGATCCACAAATGGCTGAGAAATCGGTGAACATACATAAAAAAAAAAAAATACATACACGTCGAATATATAACCTCCTCCTTTTTGAAGTCGGTTAAAAATGAATGAAACACACTTTATATCAATTATTTATTAATAATTTTATTTTCACGTAACTCTTCAATAATAGATATAATTTCATTATCTAATCCTGTGTTACCGGCATCTCTGGAAGCAATCAATAATTTCAACCTCTCTACTAGTTCATTAGGGTCATCCCAGTATATGAAATCTACATTTTTCCTCCACATTTTTGTCATAGGTAAACCTCTTCCTTTATATTTGCCACCTTGGTATGTGTTTTGGGGAGTAAAAAGTGGCTTTATAATTTGCATATATTTTTGACCTTTATTACTTTTGATTGGCTTCGAGCTGTCGAAGTCTCGACGATGAGCATTTGTATCGATCAGCATCGATTTGTAATTCAACAAATCACTTTCAGTTACCAAGTCTAAATCTACTTCTTTATTGAACAATAACTCTTTCAATCCGGGAGTTTTCCGGTATGCATGACCCATCACTGTGATTTTATCGTTGTTAATAGTTACACAAGCAGAACCCAGCATTAATTTCTTGTTTACAATACGTACACCAAATGGTACATCTAACGGCGCTTCTGTAGAAACTGACCAGGAAGATATATAGCTGTCTTCATTGTTATCAAATGATTCATACGAAGTGTTACTAACGATATCAGGTTCATTTTCATCTGCATTACTAGCATTATGATTTTTTATACTAATGTCATCCTCCAATATTCGTTTGTCAAAAGAAGGAATATTTATATATTCGTTGGTGTCAGGTAAAATACTTTTGGCTCGCTTACTATTCTTAGCTATAAGGTTAAGAGGTTCTGTTACGGGCTTAAAAACTGAATCCAATGCTTGATTTTTATCATTTTCAAAATCTCTCATTTTTCGCACTTTTCTTTTGACAGCTTCTGCCGCATCAACAATTTGTCTTTTTAATTGTGTTTCCATTATATTAAAAAGGTTGTATTCGAGTAAGAGTTGTATATAGAATAAATACTTAGAGAAGATAATGGTCTTTAAATATGATTCAGATATGGCAATAGTATTTATATAGAATTATTAATCGAAAACGACGAAAGTGTCCAATTTGTTTCTGTAACACCCATTATTTTTAGGACAATCTTTATTAATCACAACGTAGCTAAAAGGTTCATCACTCCATATTTTAGAACACATTTCACGAAAATCAAGCCATCTCATGTCAGTGTTAACGTGTTCTTCATAAACATGTTTTAAATTAATATCATCTTGCTTGAATAGTATGATTAAGTTAGCATTATCTCTCACTAGCTGTTTTGGTACCTTACTGTAGGTTTGGTTTAGATAAAAACAATCGATATACTTGTGTCTACCCATGGCAAAGTAATCACGCATATTATTTTGATTTTCGCAAGCAACATCATCGAATATAATCACCGATTTAGGTTTAGCATCCTGAACTTTTAAAACTTCATCACTTCCTTGATATTTGTGAAATGATGCGCCAGGCACATGCTGTAAAACCTTTTCCAAAAACATGTATTTAGGTTGGTGTAGAGTTTTTGAATAAACGTAAATATTTTGAAACTTTAAACCATTTTCGTGTATAAGAAGTCCAATTAATAAATTTGTTTTTCCGCAACTTGACGGTCCACAAATAATGCATCGAATTGAGTTAGGTAATAATTCTCCATGTCGTATGACGTTCTTAGAAATATTGTCACATATAGTGTTTATCATTAATGATTGTGGCTGTTTAACGAATCTCATGTTTATTGCGCGTAGGTTTGATTTATAATGAGTAAATTAAATATAAACACAAACATTTATGACCACCACTATGAGACGCACATGCGTTAATTCGATCATTGAATTGGAGCGCGTTATCACGACGGCGTTCTAAGATTTATTTCGTTGACAAATACAATGAAAAAATATTTTTGAAATCAATTCAACATGTCAAACGTATAATATTGGGCATTCTGCAACACCGATGTTGCGATGGCAAAACGGAGTTTTGCCGAGCAACAAGGTGGGGCAGAATGCCCAATATTATACTACTGTAGTGGTCCAGGCCCAACAAATTAACGTGTTATCCGAAGCACAGTAACGCCCAGATGAAAATATCACATTTTTTTATGGAAGTCTTGTGCATGGTTAGCCATCCAAAGACTGGCCGCATGGGCCGTTGCTTAGCCTCGATGTTCGCGTCAGATTACTTTTGTTAGCCAGGCTGCTAATTTTATGAGCGAAATCTGTATTGCCGTATGAGCGCGAAGAAGTAAAATAGGTTATCGAGTTATTTGGGCTTCCCACGGGAATAGCAATGACTTTTAAGATAAAAAGTAACCTTCGTGTTATACAAGGTCTAGTCTACCCCCTATATCAAATTTTAGCGAAATCAGTGTGTCATGTGTTATTTGGTGCATCCCACGGGAACAATAATTATTTTCGGGATAAAAAGTAGCCTATGTGTAAACACATAGTCTAACCTATCTTCATTCCAAATTTCATCAATGTCAGTACAACCGTTCGAGCGTGAAGAAGTTAAAAAGATTTATATGTTTTTTGGTGCATCCCACGGGAATAGTATTTATTTTCGGGATAAAAAGTAGCGTATGTGTTAACACATAGTCTTACCTATTTCTTCTCAAATTTCATGAATATCAGTACAGCCAAACGAGCGTGAATCTCTCTTCATGCGTAAAAATAACCTAACTTTTTAGGTTTTTCTTCGATTTCCCTAGGAGTCCATCATCAGAACCAGTTTTGGTGACAATGGGACCAATTCAGAACCATACTCTTTCAATTAAAAAAAGAATTTTGAGAATCGATCCACAAATGGCTGAGAAATCGGTGAACATACATAAAAAAAAAAAAAAATACATACACGTCGAATATATAACCTCCTCCTTTTTGAAGTCGGTTAAAAAGTCATTTTTATGCGGCAGAGGGTGAAGTGAATTTAATAAAAAAGCTGCGCTACGCGGTGTTTAATCCTTTTCTTTTGATGAGGGGGATATCTTCAATAAAATATGTACCAGCCTACGACGAGGCGCAGCCAGGGGATGAGGGATTGTTTTAGTACCCACTGAAACTGCCCCGGTGACCTGCCTCTGTGCCTAACGGAGGACTCCGGGTTCTTCCGGGAAACATCCCGGAGACCTCCTCACTCTGGCCCTTCCCAGATTGCTGTCCAATCCACCAACGACAGCGACGGCTACACGCCGCCTCCGTCCACCCCGGACTCGATGGAGCGGGTGTCGGAGCCCCATCTCGAAAACCCTCGCGTCTGATGCCCCTTTAAGTCGCCTCTTATTACAGGCAGAGGCAGTTCCGCAGCTTTCACCCAGGCTGCAGGGGATACAACTTTTTTCTTTCATGAGGAAATGCATTTACGCATCTCCCGCCACAAGCCTATAAGGGGTATGTCAGGCTCGAGTGCCTGAGGGGCCGTCACTACCGACTAAAACCTCACGGTGTCCCATCTCACGACAGGGGCAGGGATGCAGGACCGCTTCGCGCGTTGCCGCTGCTCTCCCCGCCCAGGCCGCTGTCCGCAGTTTGAGCGGACCCACCTCAAGGGGGGCGACGCCCCCCTCTACGGCGCGAGCTATGCCCTGGGACAACCAAAGGCATCGTCTCCTCAGGAGGCCCTTATCCCTTATGTGAGGCACCGGACACCCCCACGTCCAATGCCCCAGGGCCAGGGGATACAACCTGGACTTTGGTAATAAGTGTTAGTACCTGTTTGTCCACCATCAGTCTCTTGTCACCGGACGGCCACAGCCTCCAGGAGTCGGAGTCGATCACGTCAGCCAGGACAATGTTTCCTGCAACGAAACACAGGAATCAAATCCTACAAATTTATCTATTTTTTTATATTAAAAACCAGCAGTGCACGTGGTGCACCGCAACCACCTCTGGGACCATAAGTGTAATAAAAGCCGGACAACCCCGGTCCGACGTCCCAGGTCCCCCGTAACGGGTCAGGTCTGTGGCCCCGTCACCTGCCACTACGGCCGCAGAGAATAGGGAAAGTGGTAGTTGCTGGTTACCACTCCCTTCTCCCTGCGGCCCCACCGCGTTCGCCATCAACGGTGACGACCCCGTCGAGGCCGCGGCAGGTAGTAAGAGCGGCGCATCGTAATACCGACACTTCTCTCCTGCCGCGGCCCCACACCTTCAGCTGCGGTGCCTCCCAAACTACACCGCAAGCCCGCCTCAGTTGCGAAACCCCCCCGTAACGAGGTTCCACAACATGGCACGGACCATAGACTTGTCCCCTTTCCCCTCCTGGATCGGATTATTCCAATCTGTAACCCTTTTCTATTGCCATGGGGTGATAGATCGGAAAAAAAATCTGTCCCCCATGTAGCGATAATGGAACAAACTAGATCCCGGGCTAATGTGTTCCCAAGTGTAAGACCAAAAAGTCAAGTTTTGAACCAATTCAGCGAACAAATTACCTTCAGTGTCAACTCCAAATTCAATCTTCATATCGATAAGGGCGCAGTCTCGGAGGGCCCACGCCTTCTCCAGGATCTCGAACACCAGGATTGTTGACCGTCTCATGAAGTCTACTTCGTCTTGGCCTGCAAGAATTAAATACGTTTTAAAGTTGATTTGTTTTACAAAAAGTAAAAAAAATGCGCGTAGAAAAAGTACTGGCTGACCCGGCAAACGTTGTTTTGCCTTCAAAAATAGATAGTAGCCAATTCTCAGACCTACTCAAGCCGTTTCGGATGAGTACGATAACAGGCATTGTGACATGGAAATTTTATATAATTACTAGCTGACCCGGCAAACGTTGTATTGCCTTTATTTAAAAAAAAAAAACGATGTATATTTCGTTTTTTTTTTTTAGCCGATTCTCAGACCTACTGAATACGCATATAAAATTTGGAAAAAATCGGTCAAGCCGTTTCGGAGGAGTACGGTAACAAACACTGTGACACAGAAATTTTATATATAAGAAGATATATTTAACACCCAGAACCACAGCCAACAAATTTAGTTCAGCACAAATATGTTAACTATGCTCGGAACCGAACCTAGAACCTTATGATTGGCATGGTAACCATCACGCCATTCAGGTCGTTAGTTTACAGTTCAAATTAACTATTATAAAACGTATCTTACCAATAGTCAGTCCATTGATGGTCCACTTGGCACTAACGATCTGTTCCTCAGACCACTGAGGGTCGTGGTTGGCATCGTCTTTGAAGAAGGTCTCCTGCTTGGGCGGCGTGAAGCGGAAACCCTCGGGAACCCCAGGGTTCCTCTTGAGGAAGGAACCGGTGGCCAGCCGGCGGGTTACCCACTCAATCGGGATCATGTCGCATTTTTTGGAGACGAAGGCTGTCGGTGAAGCCAGTTTGACGAAAGCGGTTTTGATGCCTGAAAGTTAAATCAAAATACATTAATTTGACATAGGTTACACAAAAATAGCAATATAATAGCAATCCAAAGGCTCCTTTTTTTTACTTGGGGAAATCCATTTACGCATGCCCACCACACCCGGGGAGATGGGTGGGGTATGTCGGGCTCGATGCCTGAAGGGCATCACTACCGACTAAAACCTCACGATGACCTCCTCACCGGAAAGGGCGGGGTGAGGTTCCGAGATCCAAAGGCTCCTAAAATAGTTTTTTTTTTATGATGGATAGGCAAGCGCTTGATCGAAACTCACCTGATGTTAAGTGATGTTGCGATCTAGGGTGGAGCGCGCTTGCCTAGAAGAAACCGATTCACTCTCGCCTTGAAGACAGTGGGGTTATAGTTCAGAAGGAACAGGGATTCGGCAATGAGTTCCACAGTTTAATGGTCCGCACAATATGTGAGGAAGCGAAACGCTTCGTGCGGATTTTTGGAACTTCAACTGTATAGCGGTGCCTCCAAGCCGTCCCCCTGTTTAATTGTGTTAAGGGAATTTTTTTGGAACTTTTTGAAAAGCGTGTGTCTATTAGTCGCCTCTTAGGACAGGCAGGAGCAATTCCGCAGCCTTATTCTTTCACCCAGACTGCACGGTTAATGTACTTTACGACCTACGATTGGAAGAAGACATCGGCTTCTGTCATACAGTTAGAAACAAGTTTGGAAGCCTTTGGATTTCTTTATATATTTGTAACAAATACAAATCATTTATTGATAACACCAAAGTTACAAGTCAAATAATATAATATCAGTACAAAAGTATATGACATGTATCAATGTCAATTTTCAATTATATTCTAGTAATATAATATCATTACAATAGGCAAGCAGCAAGCCTGATGGGCACGTTTGGGCGGGTGTCTTAATTTTTATTTAGTTTTTATTATTATTTTTAGTTTACTAAATTTTCGTCTTTTCTAAGCTTTGTAAATATTCTTAAGTCCTGTAAAATATTATTATAATTATTTATAATATTTGTAATTTATGTTTTAGATTAAAAGAACTATTACAATAGTATATGATATTAATCAAAATGTCAATTTTCACTATTAATTCTAGTAATATAATATCATATCAATAGTACAACAATTACTGTGTCAAATAAATACATTTTTGTATTGGTATTCCATACTAGGTATGCTCCATTTTTCCCCTCCGGTTGGGTCACTACCTTGTCGTGGTGGAGGGGCTCAACGGCCGACCAATGTGTTGTTTTCCACTTTGCATTGTTCGGCCGTTGCTAAGAGTGACCCGGGAGTCGAGAGCCTATTTCGTGCTATCCGGTTCTGTCCGGATGGTGCGAAATAGGACAGTGGGTGGTCGTCGCGGGGGGCCCTCGCCTGTACCTCTTCTTTGAGAGGAATGGTGAAGGGCGGGAGACGATGCATCTGGGGTGAAAGGCCTGCGAGGGCGTGGGTCCGGAGGCGCGTGGGCGCTCGGCCGAGAGGGAAGGGCCCGAGATGGGCGGCGGACGTTGTGCCTGAGACGGGCGGTGTAAAGTCCAAGGTTTGTGGGTTGCCGAGGGCGGCTTAGGGGGTGTGAATTCGGAACTGTGGCTTGTTTATGAGTAGCAGTTCCGAAGTCATATCCCAGGGCATGCTAAACCTGCGGTAGAAAGAAATATGGAGGCTCGCAATTTGAATACAACTACCCAGGAGGGTCCGGCTAGCCGGGAATCCCTCCGTGGCGCTTCGGTGTCACGCAGTCCCCGATCGTATTCTGGGGGGGACACAAATTGCCTGAAGACATATAGTGGGAGTAGTGGAGAACGAAGGGGAGTGAGAGAAGGAGGACAGCCAGGTGGAGATCGTGTCACTACGGATCTCGACTCTGACGATGATTCGCAGAGCCTGAGATCTTGTGGTTCGCGAACTTCACTTGGAAAGAGGAGGGAATCGCCGGTGTTGCTGGACAGCCACTCGGAATCTGATACCGGGTCGGAGGTGCCAACAGCGCCGAAGGTTCCCGCCTTAGTGACGAAGAGAGGGCGAGGTCGACCACCGACCACTGGCCGGTACGTCGGTATCGCTAAAGCCAAGGCGGCTTATGCAGCCACTCAGCGGGAGGCAGAATTTAGGTCACCAATTCCACCGGTGACATCAGCGTCGGCTAAACGGGCGAGTGATCTCCCGGCCACTGACCTGGTAAAGAGGGTCTCCGAAAAGCTAGCTAACATTGAGTATGTGGCTGGCCATTCGAAGAACCTGAAGGGCACCTTCGTTAGGGCCCTGAAGGACTCGGCGCTTTCCATAAAGGAGGCAGTGGAGGAACTGCGCAAGCGTTCCTCCAACGATGAGGTGACCAAACTGCAGGCTGCTAACAAGCGCCTGCAGGATCGAGTCAATGATCTCCAACGGGATCTCAATAACTTAAGGAGAGAAATGTTGGAGGCACGCGCGGAGGCTGCTGTGGCTCGGGCTCATCCTCAGCCTAAAGCTCAGAGGCCCCTGCCAGCTCCAACTGCTCGCGGAAAGCCCATGGCGTTGGAGTCACGCCCTGGCCCATCGGGCATGTCCGCGGGCTTAGAAGTAACTGATGATGAGGCCCTGCCGACTGCTCCCCCCCTGGGGAAGCAGCGCGGTAAGAGGCCCATCACTACCGGACTAGACACAGCAGCCAAAGGTAAGAAACCTGCGGCTGCACCTACTGGATGTGACGGACCCCAACCGGTCACCACCCGACTCGGCGAAAGCTGGGCGGAAGTGACCAAGAGGGGTAAAGGGAAGGGGAAGCCTGCGGCGGCGGCCGCACTCTCGGGGACTTGGTCCGGTCCGAGAGCTGCGGAACCGCGCAAGGCAGGGAAAGCCAAGGCAGGTGCGGCGCCAGCGTCGCAAGGGACCTTGTCCGGAGCGACGGCGCAGCCGCGTAAGCCTGCCAAGGCTAAAAAACAAGAAAAGGTTCGAAAGCCCAGACTTCGTGCTCCGAAGTCTCTGGCTATCAGCCTACTGATCTTGCCGGAGGGGCAGACGAGGGGGCTGACATACGCCCGACTCCTCGCTGCAATCAAGAAGCGGTACCGGGACCTCACGGTGTTTGGAATATCGAGCATTAGCTTCCGCGTGGCGGCCACCGGAGCAAGAATGCTCGAATTCCCAATTGAGGTCCCGACTTCCAGCGTGGATACCTTCGCAGGTAAAATCCGGATGATGTTTCCGGAAGACGAAGTCCGAGTCACCAGACCGGTGAAGTGTGCTGACGTGCGCCTTGCCGGTTTGGATGACTCGGTTACCAAAGAGGAAGTGGCTCAGGCGATCGCCCGAGTTGGGGGTTGCTCCCCTGACGAGGTGAAGATCGCCGAGATCAGCCGCAATGCCAAAGGTTCGGGAGCAGCATTTGTGCGCTGTCCGATTGCTGCGGCAAAGAAGATAACGGAGACCCCACGTCTCCTCATCGGATATATGTCGGTCCAAGTTAGGGTCCTGACGCCACGGCCGCTGCGCTGCTTCCGGTGCCTCACTACGGGGCATGTCAGGGAGCAGTGCACAGCCACGGAGGATCGGAGCAAAATCTGCTTCCGATGTGGCCAGCCTGGCCACAAAGCGGCAAGCTGCTCGTCCGCACCGCACTGCGCAGTCTGCGCGGCGGCTGGTCTGTCGGCGGGTCATCGCACTGGGGGTAAGGCCTGCAAGCCTCCCCCCAAACGGAGGAGACGTGTGGCGTCTAAAGTGTCCACGCAACCTGGTGCCAGTTTGGCGCCGGCTGGCATGGACATAGAGGCTGACGGGCCGGGTACCAGCGGTGGTCGGTAATGACCTCCGCCTGTCCCGGTAGGAACTCTGGACTTTGGGTTCGGGGGATTCCGGAGTCCACTAGCAGAGTTCGTGTTGTGGCGATGTGTCAGGTGTTCCCGACATATCGCCACATGTGGGATGAGCGGAAGGCTCAAAGAGTGTGGGTCGAAGGACCAGCGCTGCCGGGGAGGTTGAAGAGTACATACATGTCCCAGCCCCCCGGCTTTAAGGCGCAGCGAGGGAACACCATGGAGGTTTTAGTCGGTAGTGGTCGCCACTCTGGCACCGAGCCCGACATACCCCGCCGCCTCCCCCGAGGACTGGCGGGCATGCGTAAATGCATTTCCTCCATGCCAAAAAAAAAAAAAAAAAAAAAGGTATGCTCCATTTTAAGTCAGAGGGTCCCTAACCTGTGTTTCTCGTCCTGTTAGTATTTGTCTATCTATGATGAGCAATAAAAAAATGTTTTCAAATCAAAAAAGGTTTTTTCCTTGTTGTAAAGTACCTAATGAAGCAATGAACCTTCTTGTTTTTAATTATATTATTATTTATTACTAATGTTCGAGATAAAAGAGAATCATAAAATTGTCAATAAAAAAATATTGCCGCTATAAAAATAAAGTGGAGTCACAAGATCAAGTATTTTTAGCTACAAATATATCTTTTTTTTAACATATGACTAGATTCAGATTCAGATATTTTACAAAACCATATTAACATTCATTATTATACGCTTTATATTAGCTTCATATGTATGTTTGTTAGTATGTTTGTTTGTAACCGACTTCTTTGGGCGCGATTTTGACCCACTATAAACGGCCAGATTTCGTTGAAACTTTGTAGATTTATTGAGGACCGATGACAATACACTAATTTGATAAACTTATTACATTTTTTTGTATTTTTGTTTGTATGTTTGTTTGTAACCGACTTCTTTGGGCGCGATTTTGACCCACTATAAACGGCCAGATAAGCGTGTTTTTTAGTTTTTTTAAACTACTATTATTTTTGGTACGTCGTTTACAGTGATATGTCTTAATGTTAAATTTAAGTTAATGTTTAATTTACGTCAAATTTAGAATTAAACTAGCTAACCCGGCAAACGTTGTTTTGCCTTAATATTAAAAAAAAAACTAAAACTAAATATACAGTAGCCGATTCTCAGACCTACTGAAAACGCATATAAAATTTGGAAAAAATCGGTCAAGCCGTTTCGGAGGAGTACGGTAACAAACACTGTGACACGGAAATTTTATATATAAGAAGATTATGTAATTTTGTATTATAACTTAAACTGAAAATATCCTTATGTAAGCTTCATGTCCAGGTATTTATTTTGAAATTAGAACATGGAATAAAAAATATGTAAAGTCATTTTCCTATGTAGGTACGTATATAGGTACACCATGTCTTTGAGGCTTTACGAGCCGCGTCTTAGGAATATACAACCTGTCTTCATGACTCAACGTTTTAGTCGCGATATATCCGGTATGTTTGTCTTTTCGTGTTGTGTATTTGTCAATATTTTTATATTTCAGTTCACGAGGAAAGAGATAGGCAATTATCCACCACGCTGGCTAAGTGCGGGTTGGCGGATGACACACATCTTCGGATATTGTGGTCCTCAAACATGCCGGTTTCCTCACGATGTTTTCTACACCGTAAAGCGAGTGCAAATGCACACATAACTTGAAAAACAAGTCATTGGTGTAGGGCCGGGATCAAACCAAGGGCCGTCTGATTGAAAAGCAGACGTTTATACCACCGAGCCACACTCGCTTTTGCGGGCGCTTCAAAACATTGCAATAAACTTATCTTTTGCAATATGCTTATTTATTACTGCCAGTTATTATTGTCAATAAAAGTATTTGCGCATATTTATTGACAAGAAAACTGTATTGACCTCATAATTCAAGTAGTGACTCGGTATTTCATAATAATATGATTACGTCGGTGTTATCAGTTGTTGTACAGATGTTGTTTGTGAGAGATATGGGGTCAGGAAAACAAGTAAATGAAATGATAGAGCAGTGTTACGAGAGAATTTACCGCGATATCAGAGGTTAGAGGGACCTTCGAAACTCGGCTGGCTATCTTAAGGTCTTGAAGTACGTATTTCTTGATGATAATAGATATTAAATAAAATAATATAAAATAACTGATCTCACTATGTAGCTTTTAAATGTATATTTGTTACCTGTTACCTAAAATTAAAATATATTTATTTTCTCTTCAACTTGTTAATTTATTTCGTGGTCGTAAAGGACACTCATTTTCATTATTTATTAAGTTAGATTCATTTTGTTTATTTAAATGAATAAAACACGATAAAATTGTTATGGCGCACTTTGACACCAGTAATATATTGCTTAGTTTAAAAAAGTTAGAAGCCAAAAACTTTTTTGTTTTTAGTTTTTTGGTTCTCCTGAAGTCGTGTTTTGCCCTTTACGACAATTGAAATTTTCGGTATCGATTATGTGACTATAAGTCATACTGTATAAGAAAATTTAAATGTAGTACTATTTACTGTTACCTAATATTAAAATATATTCTATAACATAATTAATATTACCAACCTAAAATATCATATCAGTAAATAATTTTAAGAGAAATAAATAGTAATTTAAATGTATATAACTAGATATAAATATTAGTATTAAGTAATTAATTGTAAGTAGTCTTAGCCATGCCCTATATGTAAGCACAGGGTCCACATTTGTATTTCTTTTATTACCATATTTGTGTTGCTAATAAAGACAATTTGAATTTGAATTTAGAAGTACGTACGCTGTTTAAAGCAGATGATAATGAAAAAAAATCTTGATTTTACAGTTATTTCGCTATAAATCGTAAACGGTCGAAAATATCGAATAAATAATAGTTTAAAAAACTGAAAAACAAGAAAACCGAACTAAAAACAGAAAATAAATTTGAATAAATTTAAATTAAGAATAGTGTTAAACATTTCAACAAATATAAATTATTAATAGTGTGAATAAAAAAATATTTGTTTTCTACTTTTTAGTTTGGTTTTTTTATAATAGCTTTTTTTATTTTTTTTTATCAAATAAGTGTATCGTCATCGGTCCTCGATAAATCTACAAAGTTTGAACGAAATCTGGCCGTTTAAAGTCGGTGAAAATCGCCATGTCTTTCCACTGATTAGATTTACTATGAAGATAGTTTAGATCTTGGTTTAACACATAGGCTACTTTTTATCCCGAATTAGCTCGGGTGCGCATCTATTAATGTATATGTAAGAAAAGAAAGAAAGAAACATTCGTTTGTGACACGAACAACAATACACGAATAACAAAAGAATAATAATAGTTACAAAAAACTAAAAAACACGCTTTTTATAGAAAACCGTAATTTTATCAAATTAGTGTATTGTCATCGGTCCTAAATAAATCTACAAAGTTTGAACGAAATCTGGCCGTTTAATGTGGGTCAAAATCGCGCCCAAAGAAGTCGGTTACAAACAAACATACAAACAAAAATACAACAAATGGAATAATTTTATCAAATTAGTGTATTGTCATCGGTCCTCAATAAATCTACAAAGTTTGAACGAAATCTGGCCGTTTAAAGTGGGTCAAAATCGCGCCCAAAGAAGTCGGTTACAAACAAACATACAGGTGAAGCTAATTAGCCTAAGATCCCACTGCAGGATTGGTGTGCTCATCGACTATTTGTTTAAAACCAAATTTTTATGTTTATTTATAGTTAAGAGAATATATATTTACTAGGGTGCCTATCAAAATTTGGCCGCTATTATTTTTTTTTAAATTATTTTTAATTTATTTTTGGTAAAAAATTTCATTTATTTATTATTTAAATAAAATAACGTCTACATCACAGCAATTAATATGAAGATTCGAAAAAATCACGGTTGCCGTTGCTCACCTGGCCGCACTTCTTTGCAGCCTGGTGTAAACAGGTATGATTTCGATACATTTATACGTTCATAACCTATTTTTATGAATTATATGTCAAATTAAAGCTATTTTTTTTCTATTAATTATCATATAAAGTTGCTTAATTAAATCTGGCCGCAAATAAGGGTTGCTGGCTGTTAAAGATAATAAATATTTAAGGTAGAGTGAAAGAGAGTTAGCGCGTAACATCATTTGTCAGACGAGGACAGCGATTGCCGACTGTGCGACGCTTTTAAGCCATTGCGCATGCGTCGAATGCTCAGAATACAGAAAGAACCAGAAACCGTGAGCGCGCCTTATACTGAAGCTACTAAAACTACTCTTAAATAGAGTAGTTTGACGCGCGACCGATCCGATCCGATGGGATCACATTTCACGTGTAGGTAAGTATCGTATTTAGGTATCAACTTTTTTAATTAATGAATAAATTTCTCAGTTTTCAATTGTCATAGATAATGAGGCATCCATCTTGTTAGTGTTGCCAGTATAAGAGTTTTGATTTACCCTACTTTTTATTACCTCTTGAGGGCTTTTATTCATTGTAGAATATTAATAATTAATTTAATAAAAATTAACCGACTTGAAAAAAGAAAGTATAACACATCAGTGCAGCCGTTTATATCTATGAAAAATACCTAGACATAATATTTCATAATTTATCTAAATTTAAATTTTTGTTAATAAGTTCAAATTCTAAGAGACAATATTATATTAAGCTTACTCAGCAAAAAGGAAATTAAATGTATTTTTTTCTAAAGCGTCTTTTATTCAATAAATCTATCAATTTATTGAGACAATTAGGTAGGTACATAATTATAATATAGATTAGGACAATTTTTATTCTATTAAATTTTACGCTAAAAACGGACACATAATGCCTGAGCTAGCAACATTACGCGGGTGGGAAATGACGCGGGCGGGGGGCAGTGTTTTGTTTTACGCGGCTTCTGGTTCTTCGAGTTCGTAATAAACAATGTTTTATATTTACATTGTTATTTTATTTGTGCATCTAAAAAATATTATATTAATTAACGTAAAATAGAATTGATAAAGATGAAGTCGTGTTTTTTGTGTAACGAAAAAAGCAATGTACTTGACTTTAATAATATATCATTCCAAAAGTGCTTGCTAATGTTATTGTTTCGTCGTTAAAAAAAAATGTTAATATCATGACCTTTTATTTACAATTGACTCTACTAATGATTTTGGATATCATTCCGAGTTTAATTTTTTGTTGCAATTTATAAATTTATCATTTTGAAATAATTACATATTTTTTGGAGTATTTATTATAAGTCGTCTCTATTTTTCCCCGGTGGTTAAGAACACTAACGTTCGACGCATGCGCAATGGTTTAAAAGCGTCGCACAGTCGGCAATCGCTGTCCTCGTCTGACAAATGATGTTACGCGCTAACTCTCTTTCACTCTACCTTAAATATTTATTATCTTTAACAGCCAGCAACCTTTATTTGCGGCCAGATTTAATTAGGCAACTTTATATGATAATTAATAGAAAAAAATTAGCTTTAATTTGACATATAATTCATAAAAATAGGTTATGAACGTATAAATGTATCGAAATCATACCTGTTTACACCAGGCTGCAAAGAAGTGCGGCCAGGTGAGCAACGGCAACCGTGATTTTTTCGAATCTTCATATTAATTGCTGTGATGTAGACGTTATTTTATTTAAATAATAAATAAATGAAATTTTTTACCAAAAAAAAATTAAAAAAAATTAAAAAAAAAATAATAGCGGCCAAATTTTGATAGGCACCCTAGTAAATATATATTCTCTTAACTATAAATAAACATAAAAATTTGGTTTAAAACAAATAGTCGATGAGCACACCAATCCTGCAGTGGGATCTCGTACTATAATAGAAAGCGTGTTAAAACAGTACATAAAGCATTGAAAAAAACATTTACGCGGCAAAAAACCGGCCCCAACTCAGCGTGTGCTGACTGCAAGCAATCAGCGCTGGTCTTCCGCTGGAGCCGACCGGTCTTCACCGATGTGTCTTATGTGTCTGAAATAAATGTGTTCTTTCTTTCTTCCTAGCTGACACGAACAACTAAGAAAAACAGTACATAAAAAAGCATAGAAAAAAAACATTTACGTGGCACAAAACCGGCCCTAACTTAGCGTGTGCTGACTGCAAGCAATCAGCGCTGGTCTTCCGCTGGAGCCGACCGGTCTTCACCGATGTGTCTTATGTGTCTGAAATAAATGTGTTCTTTCTTTCTTCCTAGCTGACACGAACAACAAAGAAATACAGTACATAAAAAACCATAGAAAAAAACATTTACGAGTCACAAAACCGGCCCCAACTCAGCGTGTGCTGACTGCAAGCAATCAGCGCTAGTCTTCCGCTGGAGCCGACCGGTCTTCATCGATGTGTCTTATGTCTGAAATAAATGTGTTCTTTCTTTCTTCCTAGCTGACACGAACAACAAAGAAAAACAGTACATAAAAAAAAACCATAGAAAAAAACATTTACGTGTCACAAAACCGGCCCTAACTCAGCGTGTGCTGACTGCAAGCAATCAGCGCTGGTCTTCCGCTGGAGCCGACCGGTCTTCTTGTGTCTTATGTCTGAAATAAATGTGTTCTTTCTTTTGTTTCTAGCGGAAACTTACCAGCTGCTTTGAGTATCTCGAACACTTTAGCGTTAGTCTGGTTGGAGATAGCGGCTTTGCCTTCCAAATCGTGGGCCTTAACTCCATCGCCGGCCGTGATCCGGTCCTTGTTGAGTAGCAGGCAGTGGCCAGCCAGTTCAGGAAGGTCGAACACTTGCTTCGTCTTACCCTCGATGATAAGACCACCCAGCTTGTAGCCTCCGACTGGAGACAAATAAGATTATTAAGCGCAACAAGACTTTAGATATATAAATATTCTGGAAAACATATAATTATTAAATTATAAGTTTGTTCCAGAAACATTTAAAAATGTAAGAATATCAAACGCAATTAGTATGTTAAATTTTATATATTATTAAGATGCAAAATGTCCCTAATTATGTTAGGGGAATAATGTCTATTATATAAAAAAAAAAAAAAGATTATTTGTTAGGTTGTACAGTGTAAACTCTAGCACGAGAACCAATCCATCAAACTAGCAAGAGATAGGAAATTATGGAGTAAACTGGGGGAGGCCTACGCCAACGAGGCGACAATTACAGTAACCTAAAACTGACAAGAGAAATCGCTTAATTCACAAATAATTTATTATATTTTTGACATTCTGAAATTTTAACTTACTATTATTTTACTTAATTATTATTTACAAGAAAAATTGACATATTTAAAAACTAAAAATTAAACAAGAGATTTTTTATGATAATTATATTTAAATTTAAATTTTGATAAATAGTGACATTGTGATTGTGAATTTGAAACAGAACCTTATAATTTGTAATTGAATAAATGGCTTTTTTACTTTTACAGTGTAAACTCTAACGACACTGAAGGGACTGTGCATTTTATGGCGTTATAGAGCATAAGCAGCCCACTCTACGTTCCCACTGCTGGAACTCGGGGCCTTCTCTGACGAGGAGAGAGATATAGGCCATAATCCGGCCAGCGTGGTGCTGGCCAAGTGCGGGTTGGCAGATGACACACGTCTTCGGATATTGTGGTCCTCAAACATGCCGGTTTCCTCACGATGATTTCCTTCACCGTAAAGCGAGTGCAAATCTACGCATAACTTGAAAAACAAGTCATTGGTGTAGGGCCGGGATCGAACCAGGGGCCGTCTGATTGAAAAGCAGACGATAATACCACCGAGTCACACTCGCTTTTTTATCTCGCGTTATAGAAAGTGGTCGTTAAATGGACAGAATGTATCATTGTTTGGAATACAAGCTAAACCAACTAAAGCCAATTAATTTCGACGCTTTAGAGAGATTGTCGTTAAATCGAGTGACGTTACATGGAGTTACACTGTATTTAAATACAGAAAAAGTTTGCAGACGATTAAGTCAGTGGCAAAATTCGGAGGAGAAATTTGGAGGAGGGCTTTGTCGCAAGACAAGCTGTAAATATTGTGTAAATAGTTAGTTTTAAGATAATCATGTGATATCAGCAATAAAGGCTCATTTTATTTTCATTTATTTATTTAATGGCCAGGAATGGCGACGACTAGCAAGAGATAGAAAACTTTGGTTAAGACTGGGGGAGGCCTACGCTAAGGAGGCGATATTAGAAAATTGCTTAAAAAATATTTTTGGATCGAAGTTCCTTATCGCGCGTTAAGAAAGGGGGCTAGATGGAAAAAAATCTTACGAAAAGTTGTCACGACACTTTTTGCGCACGGTATGGCAACGTCGCATCTCCAAAATTTGTTCGGAAGTCAAATACGGCTCTATCAATGAAAGTATTCACGAAATGACAACAGCGCCATTCGTTTCAGGTGGAGTGGCGATTGAGCCTACTGATAAAGTTTATATTAGGTACATACATTTGTTTATAATAAAAAAATATTATTATAACTCCAAAAAATATACAATTTCTTCACTAATTAATCGAAAGGAACTTCGTTCCATCCGGGTGTCTCTTGACACCTCTAAAGATTTTTTTGTATGGGAGTAAAATTGTAGAAAAAATTATTAAAAATTGTCGTTATTAAAGATTTTAGCATAGACAAAAATTATTCGTATACTTTTGCTTATGGTTTTAATAAATATTTTTAAGCATATTAAACTATAAAATTAATTAAAAATTAATACCTATTTAATATTACCCCATACAACAATGAGACGGAACCCTTCATGCGCAAGCCCAACTCGCACTTGCCCAATTATTAAGTAGCAATATTCTCTCTACCATCAACAACGAAATAAAGTATTTGTTATATATTTTATTAATATATTATTTCCTTTTATTATACCTATTGAAGGTATACGCATATTTGTAACTTTATTACGTCAGTTTAGTTGGCATAGCAATAACGTGCCAAACTCTTCGGAGTAGGTCATTCAGCCATTCATGAACTAATATTGACCTTTTTATTGGCACTTAAGAATAATAATTTATTTCAAGGTCTAAAGATTTTGCGCATACGCACAACCGATCATAGAACGTAGTAAAACCTACTTATAACCCGGCCAAAACGACGAAGTTAAAATACGAATAGCCACAGAAGTAAATAAAAACTTTTTCAAACGGCCGGCTTATAAAAGTTGGAAGGGCAAAAAAAGTCAACAACAAAAGAGTTTTTACCTTCTTTCGGGTACGCCATTTCTTCTAAGGTTTGTTAATGCGGGTTTTCAGCAGAGGCAGGGGCTCGCGCGATGTGTCTGCAGCTAATCGACAGCCTTTTATAAAGTTTTGTTATCCAGTGAGACCCACGTGCTTTGGCCAGCCTCCTCGCCGCTCGCCGCTAAATAAACATGGTTGTTGATAACAAGTTATACTTGGATTAAGCGATTTTGGTATTTAGGAAAAGTAGATAATATAATTTTCTATGACTTTTGGGAACTCGTGAAAATATTCGCGTCATTCATCATCATGGGTCAATGTGCATCTTAGACAGATGATGAAAGCAGCGTCCGTGGGTTGTAGAACTTTCTTTGAAGGCTGAATAAGCATATCCGGGAGACACTGCTTCTTCCCCAGTGCTGGCAAGGTTTCTCTTATCCATAAACATATGTTATTTTATTATTATTAAAAGCCTGTCCATCCCATTTGTCCCTATCTAACACTATTATGGACCAATCCTCCAGGTATTTATCAAGCTCGTCCCTCCATCGCATGGTATTTGATTATCTGTTTTAAACCAGTTATACAACAATTATGATGTTATACATTATTCGTCCAATCTCAAAACATAAATAAAATGTTTAATCGTAATGTCAATGACTTTCAGTATGGACTATCAACACATTTTCCAAAATTTCAAATGTATTAATGTACAAGCTGCTGGTTCATATCTTGTCGATAAAACTACTGCATCTATCTCTATACTTTGAACACCTTTGTATCAATTATTATGACATAAAATGCCAATGATCCAATAAATAAATAATATTGCAAATAATTTACCAGTCCAAGTATCAAGATTACTCAATTACACTATAATCTGAAGGTTGAATGATTCCCCATCTCTTTCCCACACCAAACGTCAAACGAAACGTCAATTCAAATTAAAATACGGGTTCAATTTATTTCTTGTTAAATTAACTTGTCGCGCCGCAACGAGTGCTACGCGAAGAGATACCAGTTTCACAAGTCAGTTTAGCAGCTAAAATAGGAATCTGAGAAGTTTTTACCAAAAGAACCGAGTCAGGTGAGTGATTGTTTATATTTTTGTAACATTTTACCGTTGTCACCAAACAGGTGCTTATTACTTTACCAAGGAGTTTGAGATTGTTTAGTGTTGATATCGCCTCGTTTCTTTTGAATTTCGATGGCCTCTAATGTGCTTTGTGTTTTGGCATGGTTATCCTAAAATTACCACATGGTGTGTGTACATTTTTGCTATTTGTTTTTGAAGTATTCTACTGTTAATTTAAAATATACTCTGGACGGAAAACTTGAGAACTTAAATAAGATTTTCGAAGTGCTTTTGAACTTCATGAACCTTTGATTGTTGGATAGGTTATAGTTTTTTTTAAACTTGTGAGTTCGATTCTTGTTTTCCTGTTTAAAAATAATTGTTTTATGTTTTCCTGTTACTTTGTCTGTTTTTATTTAAAATTAACCAGTGTACTTTTATTCTTTATTTTTCCAATTATTTCGTCAATTGTGTATTTAACTCTCTCTGGTGAATAAAAAAATGTGATAGTCACATAAATTTGATTTTCAATATTGGTAGGTACATGTGTATATTGTTAATTATTATTTTAATAACAAAATTAAAGTTACCCAGGAAAACTAAAACTACAAAATAAATTTTATTGGTAATAGAAGCATTCTTACTTATACTTAATGATCATTTGTATCACATTTTATAATTATTTAAACATAAAAATTGATAAATTTCTTATTTCTTAAATACATATTCAGGCATAAATGGTAAAATAATTTGACGACCTCGTTGGCGTAAAGGTTACCATGCCGGACTGCTAATCAGAAGGTTCCGGGTTCGATTCCCAGCCCGGTCAACATCTTTGTGCCTAACTAAATTTGTTGGCTGTGGGTCTGGGTGTTAAATATGTATTTATATATAATATGTATGTATGTATAAGTAGTATATCAGTTGTGTTAGCAACCATAATACGAGCTAGAAATGGTTCAGTATGGGGCTAACCAGCCGTGTGTGAATGTGTCCTAATATTTATATTTATATTTATATTTTTTATAAATCATTTTTTAAGAGTATAATATAAGCAATAACTTAAAAACAAAAGCTAAAATTATAAAATAAACATTTGTGAGTAAAAAACTTAACCATTTTGGTAAAACAATAATTATAATAAGTTCTAGTAATGAGTTTTCAAAACATCCCAAAGGCCTTTCACTTGACTTAATAACTGTTTGTAGGTATTAAGACTAGTAAAATTTTAGTATGAAAGTAGTTTGTGCCCTGGATTAACATTTACACTAGTTATTATCCTTCTATATCTATTTATATATTATTATCTATATACAGTGTAAACTCCATGTAACACCACTTGTTTTATCAACAAACTCTCAAAAGTATCGAAGTCAATTGGCTTTGGTTGGTTTCGCTTGTATTCCATACAATGATACATTCTCTCCATTTGACGACCACTCTCTATAACGCCATAAAATGCCCAGTCCCTTCAGTGTTGTTACATAGAGTTTACACTGTATTTATATATAAAAAAGTCTTCGGGGGATTTACATCATGTAATTCTATAAATTCATGGTACGAAGAAAGCCCCTTAATTAAATAGGCTACTGTTTATCTCGGATTAACACGGTTAAACCCTGCGCATAGTTAGTGCATTTATAAAGATCTAATCAACAATAATACTTAAGATAATTGCGTCAATGTTATTGACCTAGATATACAGCCTAGGTTGTAGGTACAATATCTAGACTGTGTATAAATGTAATACCTAGAACTATAATATATATAATTACTTGCTGACCTGGCAAATGTTGTTTTGCCTTAAGTACAGTTAAAACATGAGTTGACGACCTCATTGGCGTAAAGGTTACCATGCCGGACTGCTAACCAGAAGGTTCCAGGTTCGATTCCCGGCCCGGTCAACATCTTTGTTCTTAACTAAATTTGTTGGCTGTGGGTCTGGGTTATAATATGTATTTATATATAATATGTATGTATGTATATGTAGTATATCAGCTGTGTTAGCAACCATAAAACAAGCTAGAAATGGTTCAGTATGCGGCTAACCAGCCGTGTGTGAATGTGTAAAAAAAAAAAAAAACTATGGTTGCTCAGTTATCGAGCGAGATGAATAATGATTGAATTACTAAAATGGCTATAAAAAAATAGAAGTTGGTGAACATAAAGTTAAAATTTTAGGTTGTATGTATTTTTTATGCCACATTATAAAATATTAAAAAAAAATTTACAAAATATTAAAATGAGGTGATCAACCATTATCACTTAGGGGTATGAAAAATAGATAGTTGCCGGTTCTCAAACCTCCTGAATATGCATATAAAATTTGGTAAAAATCGGTCAAGCCGTTTCGGAGGAGTACGGTAACTAACATTGTGACATGGAAATTTTAAATATTAGAAGATATAATTATAACTAGCTAGCATTACAGATGTACTTGGATAATAGGGATGTTAACTGGTTATGCAATAAATAGGGTTGTTTTGATTTGGTTGTGGTTTAGTTAAATATTTTATTATGTAACTATGCATGTATATTTGTTAACTTAAATTAGTGAAAACACTTTTATTTTGCATAAACCCAGGTTTCTTAGGTAAAATAATCCAACTACTTGTAATATTATATAATATGCTGCCTAAGAGATTAATAAATATGTAAATTAATTGTAAATTAGGACTCAAAATTAGGTTTGTAAATAGAAAACTAAGTGGTACTCACTATTTTTCTATATAAGTTTGCCGGAGCCAATCGTACGTCAATGTTACTATCTATGCTTTGCTCTCGGAAAAGTATTGAAATATGAAAAGTTACTTTTTCCCTAGCATTTTTTATTAAACAAGCTAGTTAGAAAGATAGATAGTTTTTTTATATAACATTAAATATAGGAATTTAAATAGTTCTGGGTAAGCTCGTTCCACCTTTGATCGCAATGTCGCTTACCATCAGATGAATTGTGATCAAGCGCAAACCTATCCAGTATAAAAAAGAAATAAATTAATAAAATTTACAAAATTTATGAAACACCCTTATTACTTACACATACTTTTAAATAAAAGTATATCAGGGAACAAATTTTATCAACCCTAGCTAGCTAGAGTGGAACCTTAAATGGAAGTTAACCACACCATAACTTGAAAACTTCTTGCTCAGTTTGGCTTAGAAACTTTTTTCTGCGTAATGAGGTATAGTAAGTAATGGATATAGAATAAGATAATATGTACTAAGCGTTTTTTTATGAAATATAGATAGAATAAGAAAATAATTATGTACTAAGCCTTTTTTTTGTTTTTTTTTTTCTACGTTATATTGGCTTGCGCTTGATCACAATTTTATTTACCTGATGGTAAGCGATATTATAATCTAAGGTCGATAATTTATCGACGACCTCGTTGGCGTAATGGTTACCATGCCGGACTGCCAATCAGAAGGTTCCGGGTTCGATTCCCGGCACGGCCAACGTCTTTGTGCTGAACTAAATTTGTTGGCTGTGGATCTGGGTGTTAAATATGTATCGATAAATAAAGTATGTATGTATATGTAGTATATCAGTTAGCAACCAAAATGCGAACTAGAAATGGTTCGTAGGGCCTAACCAGCCGTGTGTGAAATGTGTCCTAATATTTATTTCTTATCTTTCTTATATATACAATTTCCATGTCACTATGTTAGTTACCGTAGTCCTCCGAAACGGATTGACTGATATTTACCAAATTTTTTATGCGTTTTCGTAAGTTTGAGAATCGGCTACTAGGTATCTATTATTCATACCCCTAAGTGAGGCAAAACAACGTTTGACCGGTCAGCTACTTTATTTATAAATATCAATTTAGGTATATCCTATATTATTTTACACCTAAACAGCAAGTATCCAAAGATTTCCAAACAAAACTCGATCAGTAGTTATTGCGCGATGTTTACATCTAACTCTCAGGTTGATTACAATGTTCTGCAATTGATTAACTTTCACTTATTGCGATATAGTATCAAATGATTGTATTACAGACTACTTAGATATTATTGAAGTTAGAAAAGATACTTAACTACTGCTTGTACTAAGTCGGGTCCTACAATTTAACGTGTAATTCGACCCACGGTAGCGATCAGACGAAAATGCCACTTGAAAAACGACAGTCTCTTGCATGGTTTCCCATTCAAACACCGTCTGCATCGACCGTTGCTTCATTTTCTTCTTTCTGAGTTTTCTTCTCTCCATTTAACGACCACTCTCTATAACGTCATAAAATACACAGTCCCTTCAGTGTCGTTATATAGAGTGTACACTGTATGTCAATATCCAGTCGATTGCTTCATTCGAAAACAGTTATTGTGTGTATAGGAGTAGCTGTGCCGTCGTTATCGTGTTTGTTTGTTGTGCCCCCGGTGGAATCGTAGGGGGTTACGCGATAGTTGACCCCCCTCGACTCTGACGACACGCCGGCCGGTCCTTACAGGCTACTTTGAGATCTTCTCTTCTTTTATTTATATTCATTACTAATTTGGGCCTGTCTTTACCGTACAGACAAAGTTGACTTCTCTTCTTTTATTTATATTCATTACTAATTTGGGCCTATCTTTACCGTACAGACAAAGTTGACTTCTCTTCTTTTATTTATATTCATTACTAATTTGGGCCTGTCTTTACCGTACAGACAAAGTTGACTTCTCTTCTTTTATTTATATTCATTACTAATTTGGGCCTATCTTTACCGTACAGACAAAGTTGACTTCTCTTCTTTTATTTATATTCATTACTAATTTGGGCCTGTCTTTACCGTACAGACAAAGTTGACTTCTCTTCTTTTATTTATATTCATTACTAATTTGGGCCTGTCTTTACCGTACAGACAAAGTTGACTTCTCTTCTTTTATTTATATTCATTACTAATTTGGGCCTGTCTTTACCGTACAGACAAAGTTGACTTCTCTTCTTTTATTTATATTAATTACTAATATGGGCCTGTCTTTACCGTACAGACAAAGTTGACTTCTCTTCTTTTATTTATATTAATTACTAGCGTCTCACACAAGATATTGTGCATAGGGTTTTTTCTTGACAAGCCTGTATCTTGTTAATATATTTTTTTAAATATTAGGACACATTTCACACACGGCTGGTTAGCCCCATGCCCCATACTGAACCATTCCTAGCTCGTATTACGGTTGTTAATACAACTGATATACATATACATACATACATACATATTTTATATAAATACACGTATTTAACACTCAGACCGACAGCCAACAAATTTTAGTTAAGCACAAATATGTTGGCCGTGCCGGGAATCGAACCCGGAACCTTCTGATTAGCAGTTTTGCATGGTAACCTTTACGCCAACGAGGTCGTCAAAGATATTGTGCATAGGGTTTTTTTCTTGACAAGTCCATACCGTATCTTGTTATCTTATATCTTTAAATGAGCAATTCTTGTATATATATAAATGGAATCTCGGAATCGGCTCCAACGATTTGCATGAAATTTACTATATAGGGGATTTCGGGGGCGATAAATCGATCTAGCTAGTGTATTTATTACACGTGTATTTTTTAGTATTTACACAATTTCGTAACTATTTTTAAATATTTATAAAATACAGCTTTCGGTATAATCTACTTGTATTGTAGAAAATAAGCTAGCTAACAACTATAAGTTAGCATGAGACCAAAAAGACGAACGCCGCTTTTCGGTTCAGTATCCCGATATAATAAATACACGTGATACATTATTACAATCCCCCCCCCCCCTCTGTATTTTTTTTTTTTTTTTTTTTTAATCCTTGTTAGCGTTTGACTACAGCAAGCCTGATGTTAAGCTGCACTGCAGTCTACGGTGTGGCACGCTTACCTAGAAGATACCTATTAACTCTACTTTTGAAGGCCCCCGGATGATACCTCTCAGGAAACAGAGACTCTGTGATATTTTCGTGATTTTATATATACCCCCCCCCCCCCCTTTCGATCCTCACGTGATTAATGGACGGTCCCTAACCCTGTATATCTATGTATTTATTATTTTCAATCCACTATCAAGCCAGAATAGTCACTGGTGGCTATATGATGCATGTTTCGTCAGCTATTTTGGTTGGAACATGCGATAAGGTGGCTATTTATTGCTATCTACTGTTTTGGAAGATTCCCAGTGTCAGATAAATAAAAATAAATAATAAATAAACATTAGGACACATTTCACACACGGCTGGTTAGCCCCGTACTAAACCATTTCTAGTTTGTGTTATAATTATTAAAATAACTGATATACTACATATACATACATATTTTATATAGATACATATTTAACACACAGACCGACAGCCAACAAATTTAGTTAATCACAAATATGTTGGCCGTGCCGGGAATCGGACCCGGAACCTTCTGATTGTCTTATTGCTTTGCATATTTTTTTTTAAATGGGATATGGGGACACATTTGACATACGGGGATATTTTTATATTTATTTAATTTAATATCATTCGCCATAGGATATTTAGAGGGTCCAACAAATGTCGATATAAAGATCGAACTCATGCATGAAGAGTTCCATACCATTTTTAGGGTTCCGTACCGTAAGGTACGCTACCGCTATAAAAATAAAATACCTAGAACTAGATAGTCCCCATATTTAAAAAAAAATATGCAAACCAATAAGTAGATGAATTGTGAACTAAACTAATAACAACTTTATGAATAATAGTTAAGTAAATAACTCTTTATCTGTTGTTCATACCAAGTTATCGCCGTTCCATTAAGAAGATAATAATTCATAATGACGTCAAACGTATGAACAAAATCGTCATCAGTCTCATTTTTAGGGTTCCGTACCTAAAAGATAAAAACGGGACCCTATTACTAAGCCTCCGCTGTCTATCTGTCTCCAGGCTGTATCTCAGAAACCGTGATAGCTAGAAAGTTGACATTTTCACAGATTATGTATTTCCCGTGCCGCTATAACAACAAATACTAAAAATACAATAAACGTGTTTGTCTCGTATTTTTTTTGCTATATATCAATAACGGTAAAAAATAGATGCTTGAAATTTTCATAGAATATATCTTCTTATATATAAAATTTCCGTGTCACAGTGTTTGTTACTGTATGTACTCCTCCGAAACAGATTTTTACCAAATTTTATATGCGTATTCAGTAGGTCTGAGAATCGGCTACTGCATATCTATTTTTAAGGCAAAACAACGTTTGCCGGGTCAGCTAGTAGTTAAATAAAAAAAAAACAATATATAAGAGGGGCTTATTTCTGTATAACGACATTTGGACCCTCTAATAATTCACAGAATATTTATTTATATATTAGCTTTAAAAATAAATTGTAAAATTAATAACAATTCTTCAGTATTTAAAAATGTATGGAATATGCTTTTTATATACTAATTCTGAAGTATTCAAAATTATGCCTCGTCAGAGGAAACTTGTTGAAATACAAAACAAAAATAAATTAGTAGGATTATACGGAATCCCTCGTGCACGATTTTTAACTCTCCCTTGCCCGGTCACTTTATAGGTTATCGTTGAGTGTAATACAATCCCAGGAAGATTGGGTTTTTTAAACTAAAAAAGCGTGGGTAAAAACCACGCTTAAACCGGGCAAAATAAATAAATATTAGGTCACATTTCACACACGGTGGTTAGCCCCATACTAAACCATTTCTAGTTCGTATTATGGTTGCTAACACAACTGATATACAACATATACATACATACTTTATTTTTTTTAGAAGGTTCCGCGTTCTATTCCAGGCACGGCCAACATCTTTGTGCTAAACTAAATTGGTTGGCTGTCGGTCTGGGTGATAAATATTTATATATAAAATATGTATGTATGTATGTATGATATGAACGAATAATACGAATTATAAAAGGTTCAGTATGGGGTTAACCAGCCGTGTGTGAAATGTCTCCTATTTTTTTTTTCAAGTTGACACTTTCGCGGACCTTTTAACTGTAAATGACGTATCAAAAATAATGAATATTATTATGGTTAATAAAGGTAAAGAATTGTAAATACAAGTCAATTATAAAAGTAAATAAAAAAAAAACCACTCTTGAAATTAATTTAGTATGCCACTCCGGGTGAAACCGGATAGAACCTGACGGAAAGGTACCCATAACGCTCATGGCATTGCCGCGTTGTATAGCGATGGATAGCCTTTGTTAATAAAGTATCTGAAATCTGTAAAAAAACAAAGCCCTCGCTTCGCTCGTCAATTATCTTATCTTGTCAATAAATAAAAGGGAATGGTTATTTTTCTCATCTCTCGCAATAAAATCTAGCGCATGTTTGTTTTGTTATTGACCTTTTATCAGGGCAATTGTTATGTTGTTGGCAGCGGAATGTTTACATGACTTATTTAATCTTTGCCAGTGAGCAATCGGCGCTAGTAATGGTTAAACTGCCATACAAGAGTCAGGAGTGCGGTATTTAAAATTGATTTAACTGTGAAACAACTTTTGCTTGCTGTTTTTAAAACAGATTGGTAAGATTTCTTTTCTCAAGACAAAAGTTTTGATTTTACAGTTTTTTGGCTTTAAATCGTAATCGGAAAAAAAATACAAAAAATTGCTTAAAGGTCCATAAGAATATTTTTACTTAAAAAGCCATTTATTCAATTACATTATAAAGTTAAGTTTCAAATAATCAATCTCATGCTTTATCTATCAAAATTTAAATTATTAAAAAAATATTTTTACTATTTTTTTTAGAATAGCTTTAGTTACATTTTTAGATACGTAATTTTTTTGTAAATTAACATAATCTATACCAATATTATAAATTATTTATTACTTATTATTTATTTATTTATTTGATTTATAGGCGAGCAGCATTATTCTGATGTGCCTTTGCCACACTGAGTTGAAATTTATTTTTTAACAGTTCACATAATGTCCACTTTTCAATGTCAATGTTTAAAGTGCACTAGTGCATTATGTAGTTAACATTAAAGTTAATAAGTTTTAATTTATTATTTTCAGAAAATCTCCAGACATTAACCATGGACGGTCCCGCCGGGCCATCTGTCTCCACAGCAGCGGCGATGGAAAGGTTGCAGGGCTCAAGTGACAGCTGTCAAAATAACTGTCAGTGCGAGAAAACACAAGAGGTCAAAGTGAGAAGCAAGAGACACGGAAGAGGCACTGTGGAATCAGGTAAATTGTTTTTTTTACTCCAAATAGGTCAGCGCTTGACCACCACAATTCACCGGATGGTAAGTGACATTGAGGTCTACGGTGAAACGCGCTTACCTAGAACGAACCGGTTCACTCTCGCCTTGAAAATCGCTAGATTATAGTCATTGGGGAATAGGGAATGCGGCAAGGAGTTCCAAAGTTTGGCGGTTCGGACAACAAAGGTAGAGGCAAAACCACGGAAGAGAAAAAACAGTTTTTCTCTCACTCTCTCTCTTCACGGAAGAGAAAAAACAGTTTTTCTCTCACTCTCTCTCTTCACGGAAGAGAAAAAACAGTTTTTCTCTTCCGTGGGCAAAACGCTTGATGCTTGCCTTAGGTACCTCATTATTAATGTGAAACTCGCGGTGTTGGCCTCGTTAATCCGGGATAAACAAGATAAACAAGATAAACCATTTATTGATAATTTTACAATTATACGTCAAAAATTAAAAAAAATGTCAATATGAATATAAATATAAAATGTCAATATGATATACAAATAAATTGTAATACATGTCATATATGGAATAATGTCAATATTAATACCTAATAAAAATAATAATATTTAACATGTCACGACATGATTCACATAACATTTTTTCTGCTATTAAAAAATTCGTCCAAAGAATAAAAAGTTTCCTGAACGAGCCAGTTCTTGAGCTTATTCTTAAAAATGCTATCATTACATGCATTTGTAATATCTTTAGGCAAACCGTTATATACCTTCGGCCCTATAACGTGCGACAACTTATCCGAGCGCACGAGCCTCACCGGCACCCGCGCCAACTCGCCGTCACGCCGGAGAGTCCGCTCTCTCGGCCGACCATCTCCTCTCTTCGGGAACGACTCTAAGTTGTGCCTCACATACAGAGCAAGCTGCATAATAACCAGCGAGGGTAGTGTCAGAATCTCAAGTGATTTAAAATAGGGTTTCGCCGATGTGCGTCGCGACACACGTGCCACCGCCCTGATAGCCCTGTTAACTGGATAACAATGTTACGGGACTAAAGTGACAGCTGTCAGATAAACTGTCAGCGCAACAAGTCATAAGAGGTCAAAGTGAGAAGCAAGAGATATGGGAGAGGCGCGTGGCATCAGGTAAATTGCATTTATTATGATGAAGCTTTGCTGCGCCCGTGGTGTTACCCGTGTTAATTAATATAAATTATTATTATAATTATAATATTATTATATTAAATTGAATAATAATAATAAAATATGTTGCGGGACTCGACATTATTTCACTTTAATAATATGAAACTAGCTACGCCCCGTGGTGCTGAAACAAACTTAATGTACAACAAACCTAAAAAAGATAAACGTGAACATATGTGTTCTAATAAAAATATGATATTTTTATCCCATACCGCTTTAGCAGCTAAAACTGAAACTATCAAAAGGCTGAGGCTAAATAATAATACAACAAATCTACTTAGATATACAATATTAATAAAAATATGCTATTTTGATTCTAACGGCTAAAACTGCAACTATCAAAATGTTTAAACGAACTAATAATATAACAAACCTACTTAGATATAAAACGTGTTCTAATAAAAATATGCTATTTTGATTCTAACGGCTAAAACTGAAACAATCAAAAAGTTGAAACGAACTAATAACATAACAAACCTACTTAGATATAAAAACATGTTCTTATAAAAATATGCTATTTTGATTCTAACGGTTAAAACTGAAACTATCAAATGCTAAAACGAACTAAAAATAAAACAAACCTACTTAGATATAAAACGTGTTCTAATAAAAAAAAAAATTGATTCTTACGGCTAAAACTGAAACTATCAAAAAGCTAAAACGAACTAATAATACAACAAACCTACTTAGATATAAAACGAGTTCTTATAAAAATATACTATTTTGATTGTAGCCGAAACGAGCTATTAATAAAACAAACCTACATAATATGTAGATATAAAACGTGTTTTAATAAAAAATTTGCCTTCCCCCTTATCGCACGTGATTGTCCCAATAAAACTGCGTGATTGTTTATTATTACACATTTACAAACGTGATGACATCAGCTGATCTGAAAAGTCAAGGCCAAGTTGTTGTTATGCAACAAACAGTACACGGTTACCCGGATTCGCCTGGGGTTTAATAGTACATTGTTACCCAAGGGATGAAAGTAACTTATTTAGACCCGAGGCGGGATTTGGCGTCCGAACTAAGTGAGGGCGCTAATAGTTCGAGGGACTTAATAAGTCTTTAACCCGAGGTGAACACTGTGCTTTTCATTACGAATACACACACACACACACGCGCACGCACGAGCGCGCACACACACAATGTTTACTAGTAATACTTTTTTTTCTGTGGCTGACCAACTATTCAGTCATTATTTATAAATAATCGTTGCAAAAATGGTAAATATTTTGCTCAAATCTAAGTTATTTTAAAGAAATTGTTGAAACTAAATTATAACTAAGTTATTTTAAAATATATATTCTTTAATCAACACTTAGCTTTAAGTTATTTCAATGTCAGTCAGTTGCATAGCGATTTTCCCTAGGGATGCAATGTATTACTTTCATCCCGCTCCTCAGGGAACTTCAGACCTACTTTCAGAGTATGAGTAATGAAAAATACATTATTGAAGCTATGTGAGCTCAGTCGAGCTAAATTCATAATTCATGTATTCAATACTAACTGTGTCCCGCGGCGTTACCCGCGTGAATTCGGGACAAAAAGAAGTTAGTCCAGGATAAAAAGTAGCCTTATCACTTAAGTAGTTACCTAAATGTAGCCTATCTTCATAGAAAATCTCAAAAATAGCAAATATCATAGATTGAAAGTTTGAAATCTCTCTCTCCCATGTTACATCTACAAGATTTTTTTAATCCTATAGTCTAGTCAGCAAGTGCCTTTTTGGTCAACTTTTTTCAGCAGTCCCCGAAAATTATGATTGAGGTGTCATTCGGAATGGCATCTAGATAGTTTTCGAAAAACAATTCAGCTTATTAATAAATTCAGCTTATTAATAAATTCAGCTTAACGTAAGACTTACTTTAATCCAAGACTTAAGTTTGATAAGAGAAAACATGTATTAATAAACATGGATTAAAGAGAGAATACACTAAACCGAATCTACTCTAAGGACGAATAATTCACATTAGCTTCCTTATTTTGACAATTTGCAGTATGTCTGCCATATAACTTTTTTTTCAGTAGTTATCACAGACAAACCCACTAACGGGGAAAATATATTCAGTGGCGGTACGCAAATGGGTTCAAGGTGTCTCCCATAACTTAATATGACGCGCTCGAGATACTACAAAAATCCCCTCTTCGGTTCTCCATCTCTTCTTCTTTATCTTTCCCATTTCCCACTAGGTGTGTTCGGCACAGCCTGTTTTTCGCTTCCACGCCACTCTATCAGCCGTCATCTCCACATTCACTCCCTTCTCATTCATATCCTCCTTCACACAATTCATCCACGTCTTCTTTGGTCGACCTCTACTTCCGCTACTTCTTACAATCATATCCATACTTCTCCTAGTCACATGTATTTCCTCTCTACGCATTACATGTCCGTATCACGCTAACCGTCCATTCTTGACTTCTTTCGACTTTCCCAACTACATATTAACGAAAATATATTTGATAAAAGATATCTAGAGTAATTTTAGAAGTGAACCAAATCGATAAGCGTGAATAATCTCTCACAATACCGACACAATAGTTCAACAGAGATTAACAATATCTTAACTATAAGTAACATAATCAAGGCAGGTCACGGTAATACTTCGTTTCAATATCTTTAGCCATACAAGGTGTTTTAATTATCATTAGTTACATTTAATTTAATTTTAATATAAGTAATAATGTAGTGCTCTATTTTAAATCCAATGTAAATCTGAATGTAATGAATGACTTTACGCGATCAATATTTTTACACGCTTTTTATTAGCTTCACCTGTATGTTTGTTTGTAACCGACTTCTTTGGGCGCGATTTTGACCCACTTTAAACGGCCAGATTTCGTTCAAACTTTGTAGATTTATTGAGGACCGATGACAATACATTAATTTGTATTAAACTAACTAGGCCCGACGGTGTTACTCACTTTAAACAAGCATCGAAATGTAGGTTAGGTCTTAGTTCCAATTTTAATGAAAGCAACCACCGTAAGTCTTATGAGTGAATTTGAATTCGGTCACGGAACTCTTTGCCAAATTCGCTTTTCCCCAAAAACTATAATCTAGCGGTTTTCAAGGCAAGAGTGAACCGGTTTCTTCTGGGCAAGCGCGCTCCACCTTAGTACGCAATGTCGCTTACCATCGGGTGAATTGCAGTCAAGCGCAAGCCCATTAACAGTAACAAAAAAAAACTTAGTTAAAAAAACAAGTCAATTGATGTAGGACCGGGATTGAACCTGGGCTTAAACAATAATTTGTAATATATATAAATAACTAGCGACTCGCCCTGGCTTCGCACGGGTGCAATGCTTATACCAAATACACTATAGAAAAACATACACCATCGCAGAGTTTTCTGTATATCTTTTCAATGTGTACAAATAATTAGTACATTATTTGATAAATCTCGTAGGGTTCAGCCTGCGTTTGCAATGTAAGCGGAAAAAGTTGATAACTAACGACATCACATTAGAAACCTCAAAAATACCAGTATTTCTCCACTAATTAATGGGTGTTATTATACATATAAACATTCCTCTTGAATCACTATCTATTAAAAAAACCGCATAAAAATCCGTTGCGTAGTTTTAAAGATTTAAGCATACAAAAGGCGTTCTACACTGTATCGGAATTTATTAATATTTCAGTTTAAATTTGACATATTATTATATTATAATTTTATTTTATTTTTAATATGAACATTATTTATATACATATTATAAATATATTATTTTAGATTTTTATTGAATAATTTTGATTATCTAATAATTTGAAAATGTATGTCATGTAACTTTTTTGTTATAAATAAATAACTATGAACTATAGGACATAAGTACAGAAAAAGCGACTTTGTTTTATACTATTTAGTGATTTGTTTATATAACATGTCTATGATCTGGGGCCGTCAAATTGAAAAGCAGACCTTTGCCGACCGAGTCCACACTCGCTTTTTATTAGGTCTGCTTAGTATACGAATATAACGGATTTTTGGAAATACACCCATAAGGGGTTGAAAGGGGGTAAAACAATTTGTATCAAACTTCTTTGTTTTTGAACTTACAGCAATGAAATTTAAAATTTGTGTAGTTTATGTTAAATGAAAAATAATGGCATCAAGTTGGTTTTGTCAGGGGTGAACTAAGGGTTTTGTAATGGGGTGAAAGTTTGTATGGAAAAATCTTTATTTATCATGTTAAGGTCTTGAAAATTATTAAGGTAGTAGTTTATAAAATGGTTAAATTAAAATTATAAAAATATTCGCCCGGGGTGCATTAAGGGGGATGCCATTAGGGTCGAAAGTTTAAAGGTTACGCGAAAACCTACACGCGGGCGGCGCCGCGGGCAACTGCTAGTATGTATATAAATCGAATACACCTTGTATAAGAATCAGCCGACTAAAACGTGATTTAAACTTTAATTAGCGGGGAATATGAAACAGTGGAGCTCGTCGGTTTATAGGTATTTCATAATAGTTGATTATATTTCCATTTGCGGATATTGGGGTCAATTTTTATGTAAACGATAAAATGTAATAAAGTCTGTTGTCTGTTTGGGCCTTGGTAATAAACTTGATAGTTATCAAAACAGAATAAATTATTTGTGGAAAGTACTATTACCTATTACAGTGTTAACTCTATACTATAACTACATTGAAGGGACTGTGTATTTTATGGCGTTATAGAGAGTGGTCGTTAAATGGAGAGAATGTATCAATGGTGGCGATACAGCGGCACACACGACTAAACCAAATTTAAAGAAGCCCCGTCTCTTTTCATCTTAGGTGGCCAGAAAGAGACAGCACGCTGTGCACCATAGTCAAACCAACTAAAATCACGTCAAATGTAGAAAATATAGGCGACTTTAGTCCGCACTCATTTGTATCACCTCTAAAACTGCCTGCACATTCCATATTTGACGTGATTTTAGTTGTTTTGTCTGTGGTTCAGAACGTGGCTCTTTCAGCTCTTTCTGGCCACCTAAGATAAAAGAGACGGGGCTTCTTTAAATTTGGTTTAGTCGTGTGTGCCGCTGAATCGCCACCGTTGTATGGAATACAAGTTAAACCAACTAAAGCCAATTGATTTCGACGCTTTAGGGAGTTTGTCGTTAAATCGAGTGACGTTACATGGAGTTTACACTGTATTTGTATTTCTTCGTCTTGTTCCAGGGCTGACCCACGAGTGTGGCGTGTTTGGAGCTATTGGCACGGGCAACTGGCCGACACAAGTAGACGTTGGCCAGGTCATATGTCTAGGACTCGTCGCACTGCAGCACAGGTACCTTTTTTACACGCTTTCTATTAGCTTCACCTGTATGTTTGTTTGTTTGTAACCGACTTCTTTGGGCGCGATTTTGACCCACTTTAAACGGCCAGATTTCGTTCAAACTTTGTAGATTTATTGAGGACCGATGACAATACACATATTTGATAAAATTACGGTTTTCTATCAAAAGCGTGTTTTTTAGTTTTTTTAAAACTATTATTTTTGTTGACGAGGGGGAAATTTTCTTTCTTTCACAATCTCTCTCTCTCTCTCTCTTCAACGAGACACCTGTCTACGATGGGGCGCAGCCCCATCGTAGACAGGTGTCCCGGCGCAGTCAACATCTTTGTGCTGAACCAGGCCTGTGTCACTCCGCGTGTAGGTGTTAAAAACATACCTACGGGCGGCGGCCACTCCGGAGTGGCCGATCTAGTAGGCTGCCACAAGCGAACGAAAACACAGGCGCGCGCGCTATATGTTCGACCACGTTCAATTTAATTATTTGATTGATTCATTATATAATTGCAAGATGGACACAAAACGAAAAAAAGCAAAAAGATAGTGTGCAGTATTTAATTGTTTAAATACGGATCGTGATCGAAATTTAACTTTTTTTTTGGTTACCTAAAGACGCTGACAGGTAAGGGTAAAATCTATTTTGACTAGATTACGTTATGTTCCTATATGAAATGAAATTAATTCAAACTACAAACCGTTTCTCCCCGTACTATTCCAATATCCTAAAAGTACAATAAAAAAGATATTTTAGTCGTTTCATTCGAGTTGCATTTCATTTGTCGTACATTTACGAACTAAGACTAAGAGCTCAACGCAAAATATTTTCGGTGATACTATAGATGATACCTATGGAATTCTATTCGCGCTAGATGGCATAAGAAGTAGTTTCTCGAAGTAAGCAACCCTAGTCCATGGCTCTTTCAATACCACAGAATAATAACTAGTACTCCGTATAACCATGTACAACGTATTATGAACCGTAGCATAGTGAATTAAGGCCCATATTCCGTTGAAAAGAAATTGGTAGGCAACGAAATGATCACGTGATCGACTGGACCGCGAGCTAAATTAAATCATATTGTTTATCAGATTGAGTTCATATTTCTTTGAAAACCATTGCGAAGTGAAGCTTCTGTACGAAGTACAAGTTATTATTCTGTGGCTGAACCAAATTTGTGAGCTGTCGGTCTGGGTGTTAAATATGTATCATATAAAATATGTATGTAATATAATATGTAGTATATCAATTGTGTTAGCAACCATAATACGAACTAGAAATGGTTCAGTATGGAGTTAACCAGCCGTTAAAAAAATACCCTTCATTATATGAAAGTTGCATAAACTGCTATAATTTAGTTATTATCAAAAGACTTTATACAATTAGTGTACTTATCAAATTTGTAAGGTGCGATTGAACTCGGTACAGCCTGCAGTAAGTAGCGCCTTCATTTAACATTTTCTCTAACTTCCACAGAGGCCAGGAGTCCGCCGGCATTGTGACGTCAGAGGGCTCGAACGGTCACGCCTTCAATTCTCACAAGGGCATGGGACTCATCAACAACATATTCAACGACGAAGCCATGAAAAAGCTCACGGGGAACCTGGGAATTGGACATACTAGGTAAAATGACCGATTTGCGTACTAAAATGAGAACGAATCAATAGGCACGTCAACACAGAGCGAGCAGCCTCGCGAGGCATTTGCCGCGCGGCAAATGCCTCGCGAGGCTGCTCGCTCTGTGTTGACGTGCCTCGGCCGAGGCAAGCGCGCGCTCTGCCGCGGGCGAGCGACCGAGCGCCCGAGCCATCGAGTGTCGGCTTTTGATTTTGCTCAAAGGCGCCTCTGTCGTTTGCCTCGCGCACTCTGGACGCTCGCGTATTTTATTTCGTGCCTCGCTCGAGCTTAATACGAATTATGAATAAAGATCAGTGTTTGAATTTAATATCTCTCTATGGTGTAAACACCTGGCTATGGAATGCAAGTGATCCTAATTATACTAATAGAGGACTTAGGGAAGACGTTGGTTAAATATTAGCCGCGAGATGCATGTACCGGTTCCTCCATGATGTCTTATTTGCCAACTGAACGAACGAAATGGCTCGGGCTTGCCGCGCGCGGCAGCCTCGCGATGATTCCGAGGCTGCCGCGCTCGTTCGTGGGTAGTATCCTCGCGCGGCAAATGCCTCGCGAGGCTGCTCGCTCTGTGTGGACGCGCCTAATCAGTTACGCAACCAATCGGTTGGGCAATCAATCGGATTGACAATCAATCAAGTTAATCGACATTAATAATAGTGATTGATTAAATTACCAATAAACAAATAAATATTAGGACCAATTTCACACACGGTTGGATAACCCCATTCTGATCTATTTCTATTTAGTCTGTTTAGTATTTGGTCTTCTACTTCTTCATCGTATGAGCCAAGTGGCCAAGCTCTGGTGTCGAGTGTTTTCAAGCCGCCCGAAGGCCTCTGACTTGGCTTAACGACTGCTTGTACTAAGACTAACAGCCGGGACCTACAATTTAACGTGTCATCCGACTCACGGTAGTGCACAGATGAGAATGCCTCTTGAAAAATGACAGTTTTGTGCATGGTCACCCATCCAAACACCGTCCGCATCGACCGTCGCTTAACTTCGATGATCGCGTCAGATCACCTTAGCTAGCCGAGCTACAGGCGCTACAAGTGGTATTTGGTTGCAGGTATTCTACCTCGGCGGCTTCGGAGGAAGTGAACTGCCAGCCGTTCGTGGTGCACACGCAGCATGGTGCGCTGGCCGTGGCGCACAATGGAGAGCTGGTCAACTGCGAGAGTCTGAGACGAATGGTAAACCCAAATTCAAATTATTTATTGGTAACACCAAAAGTTACACGTCAATTAATTACATTTTTATCAATAGATTAAATTAAATCAAATAAATAAAATGAAGTTAGTTTCAAATAATTATTTGAAACTCACAGCTCTACAAAAAAACATTTTTTTTTTGTTGCCCTGTTTATCATCGCAAATTGTTACGTTTTTAAGTGCCCAGATTACGAATATATTCGTAAAAGTACTAAATTTGCTCGTTTTTACAAATTGAATTTTAAACGATTTATCGTCAAAATTTTAATTTTCAGTCATTTGTTGAAAAAAAAAACGATCAGATCTTACAAAATCATTGAATTAATGTGTCCAATAAAGAATTTTCTATCTATCTATCTATCGTGGGCTGCTTATGCATGCATGGACAGCTAAGTTGGTGACACTGTATATATCTGTGCAGGTGCTTGGTCGAGGCGTGGGTCTGTCCACTCATTCAGACTCCGAGCTGATCACCCAGGCTCTGTGCCTGAACCCTCCTGAGGGCGAAATCAATGGACCTGACTGGCCGGCGCGGATCAACCATCTTATGCAGTAAGTGTTACAAATGTTTTTTTTTTTTTTTTTTTTTTATTGATCAATAGGCTTACGTTTTACCGCAGCTAGCCTGACATGCATCTTAGACCACAGTCAAGCTTAAGCTTGACTGTGGTCTAAGATGTAACAACATTTTTTTTATTGACCAATAGGCTTACCTTTTTTTTGAAATATTAGGACATATATCCAACGTTTTTTAAGTAAGTGTGACCGTTTGTTTCATTCAAATATAAATAAATAAATATTTGGACACATTTCACAAACGTCTGGTTAGCCCCATACTGAACAATTTCTAGCTCGTATTATGGTTGCTAACACAACTGATATACTACATACATACATATTATATATAAATACATATTTAACACCCAGACCCACAGCCAACAAATTCAGTTAAGAACAAAGATGTTGACCGGGCCGGGAATCGAACCCGGAACCTTCTGATTAGCAGTCCGGCATGGTAACCTTTACGCCAACGAGATCGTCATTAACCACAGCTAGCCTGATGTTAAGCTTGACTGTGGTCTAAGATGTAACACGCTTGCCTAGAAGGAACCTACATATAATGTTCTTCTTCCTTACCTTGTCCCACTTAGGTGGGGTCGGCACAGCAAATCTTCTTCTTCCACTCTCCTCTATCAGACGTCGTCTCTACATTCACTCCTTTCTCTCTCATGTCCTCATTCACACACTCCATACATGTCTTTATCGGTCGGCCTCTTGCCCTTCTTCCTTGTACTACCATTTCCATACATCTCCTAGTGACATGCATCTCCTCTCTACGCTTCACATGTCCATACAACGCTAACCATTCCCTCTTTATATTTATTTTTATTTTCTCCCTCCCGGGGCTACATTATCCCCGAGTAACAGTTTGTTTCTCTTTACAACTTTATTATTTTATAGCCCTAAAAGGGAAAAACAGAACCCTATTACTAAGACTCCGCTGTCTGTCTGTCTCCAGGCTGTATCTCAGAAACCGTAATGGATAGAAAGCTGAAACTTTCACAAGATATGTATTTCCCGTGCCGCTAAAACAACAAATACTAAAAATAACAAAAAAAAAATATTGGGGGGTCCCCATACAATAAACGTGTGTTTTTCGTATTTTTTTGCTATATATCAATAACGGTAGCTGCTAGAACACTTACAATTTTCACAAAATATGTAAATGTATATTAGCTATTAAATTAAATATATCAAATAAAATTATAAAATTTAGTAAAAACAAATATATTACCACTTGTATGTTGAAACACCGGCTCCCGGTATAAACACATTTTCGCCGCAACTGTTGACATACCGGGAGCCGGTGTGGGTAAAACTAAAACTTGGAACTTGGACTTTTTTTAACAGATAATAAATACAAAATGGGCTAATGTCATTCAACATACGAGCGGATTAAGGGGGGCTCTCATAGAACAATGGTACGGAACCCTTCATGCGCGAGCCCAACTCGCACTTGGCCAATAACTTTGTTGTTAATATGTATGTATTTGTGATTTCTCCAGGCTGGCTCCTCTCAGTTACTCCCTTGTCATAATGCTGAAGGATAAGATCTACGCAGTACGTGATCCCTACGGCAACCGACCGCTGTGTCTTGGAAAAATTCTACCGCTTGGTTCTTCTTGTAAGTATATTAGTACCTTTTTTTACGTGAGGAAATGCATTTACGCATGCCCACCACACCCGGGGAGGTGGGTGGGGTATGTCGGGCTCGATGCCAGAAGGGCATCACTACCGACTAAAACCTAACGATGGCCTCCTCACCGGAAAGGGCGGGATGAGGTTCCGCTTCTCGCATTAACGCACCACCCCGCCCACCTCGGCTAGCCTGCTAGACTCTTCCTCAGGGGATGACTCCCCTTGCAGTGCACCGGGTGCACTGCAACCACCTAGGGGACCGTGAGTGCAATGGACGCCGGACAACCCCAATCCGACGTCCTAGGTCCCCCGTGTCGGGTCAGGTCTGTAATATTAGTACCTGGTTGACCTTTTTTTTAATATGTCATTTTCTAAAAATGATTCCTATCTAGATCGATTTATCGCCCCCGAAACCCCCTATATACTAAATTTCACGAAAATCATTGGAGCCGATTCCGAGATTCCAATTATAATAACAAGAATTGCTCATTTAAAGATATAAGATTAACCTATTTTCTTTTTAGAAAGTACTAGTAAACCCAGTGAAAACAGTTTCGTCACAAAGTTGTAATTTTTCCTAAATTTTGTTTGCTACAAACCTCACGGAGCCCGAGACCTTTCCAAAACCATGGAATTCGGTTCGTGCGTTCTGGAGTTATAGCGTCAGGAAGGAAAACCCGACTTCTTTTTATATAATAGAGAAGAAAGAATAACTTTGGTTATTACTGACACGAAAAAACAAACAAAAGAACAACATAAGAAACTGTCAAGGTGTGGAACTCTTTGCCAAATGCCCTGTTCCTCGAAAACTATAATCTAGCTGTTTTCAAGGCATGAGTGAACCGGTTTCTTCTGGCTTAGACATTCCATCTTAGATCGCTATGTCGCTTACCATCAAGTGAATTGTGTCAAGCGCAAAACCATCTAGTAAAAAATACTACTTCTTCTTCGTATGAGCTAAGTGGCCATATTCTGGTGTCCAGAGTTTTCAAGCCGCCCGAAGACCTCTGACTTGGCTTAACGACTGCTTGTACTAAGTCTAGCAGCGGGACCTACTATTTAACGTGTCATCCGACCCGAGGATTTAGTGGTTACAATATAGTTTTCTGCATGGTCACCCATCCAAAGATAGACCGAATATTATCAATTTATCATTACATTTACCTGCAAATACAAATGCAAAAAATATGCACCACACATTCACTACTTGCATTACTAATATTACTAAATGTAATTTTCATTGTAAACTCTATATAACGACAACAGGAAATTATCCAATGATGATACCCCGCTTGATGGCGCATAGATTTACCCCTCTTCCGATACAAGTAAGTGATTTCTCACTAACTCTTTCCACACAGAGCGCTGCACACTTCTTTTGTGTCTAAATAAATAAAATCAATCCGTTTGAAAACTCCAATTTCATTCCACTCAATAAACTGTTACGAGATATATTTCATTGTTGTACGAGTTTATATAATAATCTAATGGACGGGCTGGTAGAGCGAACTAATAAGGGCTCCTTATAAGACAAGGAACCCTAAAATGCACGCGTATTATTTACGGACACAATTTTACCATTTTCAGATGTCTACAAAAAGTCGTCAGGGCAGCATGCATCGGGTAACACTCACGTTCCATTAACTCCCATTAACATTAACTTATTTACGTTCATGTAAACATTAACATCGATTACATTAACGTTGTTTACATCAATGTTAACATTAACTTGGTTTACTTTTTAATGTTAACATTAACGTTGTTTACAACAATGTTAACATTAATTTTGTTTTTTTAATCAGTAATATTGTTATGTCAACAATGCAAACATTAAGGTTTTACATAAATTTTAACATTAACATTGTCAATGTAAACATTAAAATCGTTTAAATCAATGTTAACATTACTGTTTACATCAAATTTAACTTTAACGTTTTTTATATAAATTTTAAACATTAACATTTGCAACACACCATTGCGTATGTTAAGGTTATTTACAATAACGGTGCTTTTGCATGAATGGAGTACAAATATTGTGTGAGATTTTTGTTTGTTTTTAAGCATAAAAAGCATGACCATTAGATGTGTAAAAAAAGCTGTGTTACTAAAACTAACAAAGAAAATATATAAAATTTATAATTTTGAAAGTATTTTACTAACAATTATTTAAATCTTTTTCACGCTACTAACCAGAACGTCGCATGTTTTCATCTTTAAATAATTGATCAGGTAAATAATTGATTTGTCATCATCATACTTAGATATATAATTTATACGTTTCCACTACTGGGACTCAGGGCTATCTGTCGCGAGTATAGAGTCATAGGCCATAATCCCCACGGGTTGGTTGATGACAAACGTCTTCGGATTTTGAGTTCCTCGAAGCATATGCGTTTTCTTACAATGTTTTCCTTCACTAGAACCTCAGATTCAGATAATTTATTGTAAACTGTACAGATTATGTTATTAACTATTAGTAAGAAGTTTTCATAAATTTATGTTAAATAATTCCTAACAAAGTGTTTTAACTTACTCAAATTGTTTATTACAAGTAACAAAGACTCACAACTAAATCAAATACTATAAACTATGGAATAAATAAATAAATAAATAAATAAATATTGGGACACATTCACACACGGCTGGTAAGCCCCATACTGAACCATTTCTAGCTCGTATTATGGTTGCTTACACAACTGATATACTACATATATATACATATTATATATAAATACATATTTAACACCCAGACCCACAGCCAACAAATTTGGTTAAGCACAAAGATGTTGACCGGGCCGGAAATCGAACCCGGAACCTTCTGATTAGCAGTCCGGCATGGTAACCTTTACGCCAACGAGGTCGTCAATAATTACATAAAATAAAAACAAGTCAAAAATTAAATTAAAATATCAAATTAAATTATTAATTTAATTGAAAAAATTAAATAATAATAGTAATCCGCATAAATAATTTACTTTTATAATAATTTACTACTATTGGAAACAGAAATCAGGAATATAGTAGGATTATTTCATAAGCAATTAATTGTTATCCCAGGAAACAGGAAATACTAGATAGATAAATTCTTTATTGGACACATAAATAAAAAAGACACAGTATAAGACAATTAACTTAAAATTAGTGTGCCACAATTGGCGGCCTTATCGCTTAAAGCGATCTCTTCCAGGCAACCTTTGGATGGAAAGGAATTTATAAACAACTAAAGAAGGACGTAGTGTACAATAAAGAATAATAAAAAACATACATATAATATTAATAATACAAGATATAACCTAATCTTATATATAAAATTTCCGTGTCACAGTGTTTGTTACCGTACTCCTCCGAAACGGCTTGACCGATTTTTTCCAAATTTTATATGCGTATTCAGTAGGTCTGAGAATCGGCTACTGTATATTTAGAATATTTTTTTTTTATGAAGGTTAAACAACGTTTGCCAGGTCAGCTAGTACATATATAAAAAAAAATACTACCCAAACTTTACTAATTATTTTGTTTGTATTTGCAGTTCTAATGAACGGGAACGCGGCCGTCCAAAACGGAATAGAAGACCGCGCTGAGGGATGGGTAGTGTCTTCAGAGTCGTGTGGATTCCTTTCTATTGGTAAGTTGTTTTGTATTTAAACCCCGACCAAAAACGATAGAGTGTTATAATTTTTAGGGTTCCGTACCTAAAAGGTAAAAACGGGACCACATTACTAAGCCTCCACAGTCTATTTGTCTGTCTGTCTGTCTCCAGGCTGTATCTCAGAAACCGTAATAGATAGAAAGCTGAAACTGTCACAAAACATGTATTTCCCGTGCCGCTACATCAACAAATACTAAAAATAAAATAAATATTAAGGGTCCCCATACAATAAACTTGTTTTTATTCGTATTTTTTTGCTATATATCAATAACGGTAATTGTTAGATACTTAAAGTTTTCGCAAAATATATGAATGTATATTATTAAAACATTAATATAATTCGTTATATTATTAAAATAAATATGAAGAGGGGGGAGGGCAGTCCCAGCTGTGCAAACGTATAGGTATATACCTACTATAATCATGGAAACTTTAATTCTGTAAGCGATGCAGCGTCCTACTGTCGCTAAAGGGTGCGGGTGCGTAGTGTCCGCCACGCAAGTTAAACTTACGCCGAACACGCGCTGGTACACCCGCTGCGTACGTATTGGAAGTTGGTAGTGAGGTCCTTGTACTAGGTTTGAAGCAAACACTGTTCTATGAAAACTCTTAGAAACCTTTATTTCACTTCAGTATACAATGCACTTACTTATCACCAATTTGTATTTACTTTGCACTTTTCACTTCACTTGTTGTCCGTACGAGTTCGAAAAATAAACTGACTTAGTTCCCGCAAACACTCGCCTATTTATACCAAGAATTATTTCCAGAAGATTCGCCTTCTAGAAACATCCGAAAAGTGATCGAAGTTCTTGTCAAATCGCAAACAACCTAGAACTTCCTATGACATCACTGCCGCCTGGTGGCGAGTAGCGGAACTACTATTAAAACTATATTTTCTTCAATATTGATACACATAGCGACATCTATTGACGAGCGGCGGTTACTAATATTTACGCACACTAATGTTCGTTCACGCACACATACACATGTCCATCGCCAACAAATTCTAATATATTTAAATATTTTTTTTTTATTAAACAGGTGCGCGTTATGTCCGCGAAGTGTTGCCAGGCGAAATAATCGAGATGTCCCGCACCGGGATCCGAACCGTGGACACCGTGGCGCGGCCGGCCGGCAGACCGCAGGCGTTCTGTATCTTCGAGTACGTGTACTTCGCGCGAGCGGATAGTATCTTTGAAGGTAAGTCACTTTTAGGGATACCCTAGGTGAGGTATTTGGTGGCCCATGTCAGATGCACGGTGCATCAAATGAGGTACGCGGTGGCCCATGTCAGATGCACGGTGAATCATGTGAGGTACGCGGTGGCCCATGTCAGATACACGGTGCATCAAATGAGGGACATGGTGGCCCATGTCAGATGCACGGTAAACCAAGTGAGGTATTCTGTGGCCCATGTCAGGTGCATGGTAAACCATGTGAGGTATTCGGTGGCCCATGTCAGATGCACGGTGCATCAAATGAGGTACACGATGGCCCATGTCAGATGCACGGTAAACCATGTGAGGTATTTGGTGGCCCATGTCAGATGCACGGTGCAACAAATGAGGTACACGGTGCATCAAATGAGGTACGCGGTGGCCCATGTCAGATGCACGGTGATCAAATGAGGTACGTTAGTACTTAATTTTCTTGTCCCCACAGGTCAGATGGTGTACTCGGCTCGCATGCAGTGCGGCCGTATGTTGGCGCGCGAGTCTCCGATAGACGCAGACATCGTGTCCTCTGTCCCGGAGTCAGGGACCGCCGCCGCACACGGATACGCGCGCCAGGTTGGTCACACCTTAACACACATTTTTTTTATTTATTTATTATATATATATATATATATATCATGGAGAGAGCATTACAGTTGTAACTAAATTGCCCACCCCAGATTACCTAAACACACATAAAGATACGAGTACATAAATAACATAACAAAAAACAAATTTATTATTAAACAATACAAATTAACACTAAACTACTTAACACAAATTCGAGCGTATGAGTACATTGCCGCCTTGTGAATATCGGCATCGGTTCTAAAAAAGAGATCTAAGTCAATGGTTCGCGCGAGCATGATATTCAACATTCTCATCGCGGTACGCACTGGCTCGTGCCGACCGTACTCCGTCCTGCTGCTCATCACCTGCAGCAACTTGTGCCTGCGTGCTCGGCAGTATTGGTCCGGCACTGCTAGCCCCACCCGCTCTAATAACGGCACGCGTACACCGAATCCGTCATCGGCCGAAGTATGCTCGGGCGTCATCGGCCGAACTCGGCCGATCAAATCAAACGTAAGTAAATGGAAGAGAGCGCATACACTGCTACTACCGACGTCGTCCGATGACCCCCGAAAACGGACGATCAACTGACGAGTCCAAACGTGTTTGGATTTTTTGTCAGTTTTACCGGCTTTTTACGTCTGTACTCTGTAATTGCACAGTTCAGACTTCATAAGTTCCACCGACAACGGCCGTTATCGTCTGCAGTGTATTCAGTTGAACGTCCGAGTTACTTGTCCGAGTAGTTCTGTCCGCCATCGGCCGACAAAATCGGTTTTAGTGTACGGCTGATATTATACGCCACACAAACATTACGAGCGCTGCCGCCCGTCTACATTCCAGAGTATCATAGCCTAACATACCAATAGCAATAACAATTTTATTTCCGTACCTAAAATGTAAAAACGGGACCCTATTACTCACACGCTCAAACTTGAAATACAGAAATACAGAACTTTATTAGCCCTAAATACAAATACAAATCATTTATTGATAACACCAAAGTTACAAGTCAAATAATATGATATCATTACAAAAGTATATGATATGTATCCATGTCAATTTTCAATTATATTCTAGTACTATAATATCATTACAATAGTATATGATATTAATCATAATGTCAATTTTCACTACTAATTCTAGTATCTAATATAATATCAATACAAAAGTAATAACATACGTTAAAGGCAAGTCATACTACAATAATTACTTAATACTTAAAACATTAGTTAGATTAAATTAAATAAACTTACAAATTTCATTAAATAAATATTCTAACTGCACACGTTAGCACTTGATTGTCACATGTCTTTTAAATTTAAAATACTACTGTTTACACATGAATAACGATTCTGCAAGCTCCATATTCATATATTCGCTTAAATTATAAAAGGAATTACTTTCACTAAAACTCTTTATTTTCTGTTTAAATATACTACTGTGTTGTAGTAAAGTAGTTTAGTGATAATTTGTATTATTTGTTAAGATATGTTTTTGTTATTTATTTATGTGTTTAGGTAATCAGGGGGGTTTTTGTATGGGGACCCAACTAATATTTTTTATTTTTAGTATTTGTTGTTATAGCGGCACGGGAAATACATATCTTGAGAAATTTTCAGTTTTCTACCTTATACGGTTTCTGAGATACAGCCTGAAGACAGACAGACAGCGGAGGCTTAGTAATAGGGTCCCGTTTTTATCTTGTAGGTACGGAATCCTAATAACGGTAGCAGAGCGGAGCAGCTAGACACTTTGAATTTTCACAAAATATATAAATGTGTATATTAGCTGTGAAATAAAAAAACTGACATACAACATTGTATTATATAATAAAGTCAAAGTCAATCATTTATTGCAGAAATATAAATGTTATGTAACTATCTTTGCTTAGATAACACTTAATATACCCATGGTCAGGGTGTAGCAATATAGGTTTGGAGCGGGCCGATTTATATAATATACATTAGTTATTATTCAATTCTAAGTTTATGTCATTTAAATTATTGTCATTAATATATTCTTTTACGACTTAATAACATTTAAATAATAATAGATTTTTAAGATATTTTTCGAATGTATTATCATTTTCTATATTTTTAATCTATCAGGTAGTTTATTAAATATTTTAATCGCCATACTAGATTATTATTTCCATTTACGGCTACAGCGCTTTCAATAAAAAAAAATATTTTCTTTTCCACAGTCGGGAATTCCCTTCATGGAAGTCCTGTGCAAGAACCGGTACGTGGGCCGCACCTTCATCCAGCCTTCCACCAGGCTTCGTCAACTCGGGGTCGCTAAGAAGTTCGGAGCATTGTCCGAGAATGTGAAGGGGAAACGGATCGTGCTGATAGATGACTCGATCGTACGAGGAAACACTATCGGGCCCATTATCAAGCTGTTGAGGGATGCTGGGGCCGCAGAGGTAATTATATCTAACGAGGTCCTGGAGCTAAAAAAGCTCTAGGAACTTTTTTTTTTTTTGTTGACGAGGGGGAAATCTTCGACAAGATACCTGGCTACGATGGGGCGCAGCCAGGTTATGTGGGATTTGTACCCACTAAAACCCCTCCGGTGACCTGCCTCTGTGCTTAACGGAGGTCTCCGGGTTCTTCCGGGAAACACTACGGACACCTCCTTGCACTGCGCTGTGGCCCTTTCTCTCTTTCTTTTTTTCATCCAGGGTGCAGGGTTAGCCTAAAGTTTATTATTATGTCGCAGGTACACATTAGGATAGCGTCTCCACCGCTCCGCTACCCGTGCTATATGGGAATCAACATCCCCACGCGCGAGGAGCTTATCGCCAACAAAATGAACAGCTTCCAGTTAGCAGAGCACGTTGGTAAGTCATCTTTTTAAGATTCCGTACCTAAGAATCAGAAATCAAATCGAGAGTTTAGTGAGAGTAATCAAATCGAGAGTTTAGTGAGAGTAATCAAATCGAGAGTTTAGTGAGAGTAATGAAATCGAGAGTAATGAAATCGAGAGTTTAGTGAGAGTAATGAAATCGAGAGTTTAGTGAGAGTAATGAAATCGAGAGTTTAGTGAGAGTAATGAAATCGAGAGTTTAGTGAGAGAAATCAAATCGAGAGTTTAGTGAGAGTAATCAAATCGAGATTTTGTGAGAGTAATCAAATCGAGAGTTTAGTGAGAGTAATCAAATCGAGAGTTTAGTGAGAGTAATCAAATCGAGAGATTAGTGAGAGTAATCAAATCGAGAGATTAGTGAGAGTAATCAAATCGAGAGAGAATAGTTGCCTTCTATGTGAGCGTGCTACCCGTAGTGGCAGGTGACGGGGCCACAGACCTGACCCGTCACGGGGGACCTAGGACGTCGGACCGGGGTTGTCCGACGTCCATTGCACTCATGGTCCCCGAGGTGCGGTGCATACCACGTGCACTGCAAGGGGACTTATCCCCTGAGAAGGAGCCTCACAGGCTAGCCGAGGTGGGCGGGGTGGTGGGTTAATGCTTGAAGCGGAAACTCACCCCGCCCTTTCCGGTGAGGAGGCCATCGTGAGGTTTTAGTCGGTAGTGATGCCCTTCTGGCATCGAGCCCGACATACGCCACCCACCTCCCCGGGTGTGGAGGGCATGCGTAAACGCATTTCCTCACGTAAAAAAAAAGGTGAGCTCGCTACATCGTAGGCCGCTGCGCTGTTTAACATCAGGCAAGCTGTGGTCAAAAGCAAACCTATTCCAAATAAAAAAAATCTAAACATTAGAAATCAGAAGAAACATTAATGTGGTTATGCACTTATCATGGTACTCCGCGGTAAGGTTGTTCAAACAATCCGACAGTTTTAAGCTCTTCCTTTTTGTACGTCCCTGATTATTACACTCACTCGCTCATGTGTGTGGCGATGGCACAAGTTGTTCAGTGTCCCTCATTCTCGCACGGAATATGCTAAAACGGCTCAAAATGAGTTCGAAGAGAGATGCGGTGCTCCATTGTAGAGCAAGAGAAATCGTTTTTAATGTGCACAAGTACTTCGAAAATGAAAAAAATCGTACCAATCAACTTCTGCAAATTTTAACATTAACAAAAATACTCCAGATGGTAACATACCCGTATCTAAAGAGCTTTACTACCGATTCATAAAAAGTATATATACTAGCTGACCCGGGAAACGTTGTTTTGCCTCACTTAGGGGTATGAAAAATAGCAGCGCCATCTATTGATTACTTACTCAACCCAGTCGAAAGGTATCGACATCTGTTTGAATTATTTGGAGTTAACAGAGTGACTGTCAAATAATAACAGACAATAATTAGCAATAAATTAAAATTGCGACTATAATTTGAGATTTAAACTATCCTATCTCTCAAGTTGGATCGAACTGCGCATGGTGTGCGAATTTATTATAATCGGTTAAGTGGTTTAGGAGAAGTATCGCATATTTTATAAATATTTTTTTTCCTATTAATTTATATTAATTCGGCGTGAATAGTAAAAGAAATACCATAAGGCGTACATTAAATATATAAACTGAATATAATTTGTTTACTAATTTTTAGGCACGCCATACACTTTGGTAGTTGACGTTAGCGCGTATTACTGAGCAAGATGGCGGCTTGACAGTCCTATTCTTATTTGGCACGCTTAATATCTTAACGCTGATTGTACTTGGAGTAAGCAAGAAAGCAAGAACAGGGTTCTAAAGTTTAACATTCTTCCTTCCAGGTGCCGATACACTTGAATACCTAAGCGTGGAGGGCTTAGTTAGCGCCGTGCACTACAATATGAAGACCACACCGAGTGACGGCGTGGGGGGGCACTGCACAGCCTGCCTCACCGGGGAATACCCGGGGGGCCTGCCCGAGGAGGTCGACTGGTGAAATTGTAGGGGTCATTGGGGGGTAACTAGTACTTGCTCCCCCAGTGACGGCGTGGGGGCTCAGGAGTCACTTGCCTCGTATGTTACATACAGGTGGTCATTGGGGGGTAACAAGTACTTGACCGCCCCAGTGACAGCCGGTGACGGTGGTGGCTCAGGAGTCACTTCTCCTCGTATGTTACAGGGGTCATTGGGGGGAAACAAGTACTTGACCCCCCCAGTGACGTCCGGTGACGGAGGTGGCTCAGGAGTCACTTCGTCCCGTATGTTACAGGTAGTCATTGGGGGGTAGCAAGTACTTGACCCCCCAGCGAACTCCGGTGACGGTGGTGGCTCAGAAGTCACTTGCCTCGTATGTTACAGGGGTCATTGAGGGTGTAACAAATACTTGACCCTCCCAGTGACGGCCGGTGGCGGTGGTGGCTCAGGAGTCACTTCGCCCCGTATGTCACAGGGGTCATTGGGGGGTAACAAATACTTGACCCCCCAGTGACGACTTAGGGACCCTGGGGGTAATTTCGTATCTCACTGATCAATTGGTCACATAACGGATAAAATTGTCAAATTATGAAATTCTCACTTGGGTTAAACTTTTTTCAAAAATATCTCAAAATTGTTACTTAGAACTTTTATACGTAGAATTTTTAGTAGGATATTTAATAGCGTATATAGATGTATGGGATTAAAATATAATAGAACAAGTAATCATTCATTTGATGTACAAGTTTTTCCAAAATTTTTGTGGAAAGACTAAACAAATGTTAGCGTTTCTTTTTATACTAATTGCTATAGTGGTTTAACTTGTAATTTTTACAACTATATTTATATTTACAACTTGTAAAATATAATAACCTACATACATATATTAAATACACATAAAATAAGTACAAATATTTTTATCGACCATCATAATTTTTTTTAACTAATTTTTTTAGTTTAGTTTAATTTAGTACAGAAGCACTTCTTGGTGCAAAGTTAAGTTACGTAAGCCTTTCAATCAAGTTTTTACATATAAAGTTTTCGATATTCAGCGCGGTAATGCAGCGTGCGTGGTGCACCTTTGCACTGTAGTTTTTGTATCAAATCATGCATTTTTTTATTGATATAGAATTATACTTTTACTGCTTGGGGTTTTTTTTTTAATGAAATTAAGTAATTTTAGTTTGACACAGTTTGTGTCTTTCCAATTTTTGCATTTTGAACCGTAAATACATTAACTTAAGGTTCATTTTAGGTTTAAGATTAAAGACGTTTTGAGCTTAAAAAGTCGTGCTGGATGCGACAAAAATATGAAATATAAATAGGTGTCTAATATTAGGTTTTGTTGGTTAATTTTGATTTAGAATCTAATATTTGTCCATTTTTTTTTCTTTATTTAGTTTTAGGCATAAACTGTTAATGGATACTTCTATGATATGTAACCACATTGCGTAAATTTTAAACTGTGGTTATTAAAATGTTAAATAAAAAATTGGGAGCAAAAAAAAATGATATAGTAATTTGCGGACATTCCTAAATTCATGCGAAAATAAAATATAAATATTAAAAGGATTCGAGAATGTTTTCTTTACACTTCTTAATTCTGTTTCGACTTTTCTAATATTAAGTTTTAAATTTTTTTTTGGTATTATCAATACATCATTTTCATGTTAAATTGTTGTTTTGTTTTATACTAGAATTTTGCGACCAAACATGTTTTTCTCCTCTTAAAAAGAGACAGACTCTTAAAAAAAGAGACAGACTTGTTTCAAATAAAATATTTTCCGGTAAATTAGGGATTTATCTGTTAAATATGTTATAATAATTCTCGAATTTTTCCGAGTCTCGAATAAATAGATCTTATTCTATTTATATATGTTTTGTAAGGCTAATATGTTATCGCTTGAGAGATTAGTATCTAATATCGATACCTAATATTTGTTCTCTTTTAGTTTTAATCTTGTTTTTTCTTTATTATAAATTTGTAAGGTTAATATTTTATCGCTTTAGATATTTTTAACTAATATCGCTACCTAATATTTGTTCTTTTTTCAGTTTTAGTCTTATTTTTATTATAAATAGTAGCACATACCTGCAGGATGTTCTATTGAATAGTTTTAGTTTTTTTTGTTAGATTTTTGTGCCAATTTTTTTAAATATATTACATAAATACATATATTAGATTTTAAGAAATATTTGTAAATATCTTGTAAAAGTTTACAATCAAGTGCCTTGGTTTAAATATAGTTTGTATAGATATACGTTATTTTGAATAAACTATTTTTATTTAACCACTTGTTTGTTCTTTATCCTTAACAGTTACAGTCTCAGACTGTAACTAAGTCATTGGTGGCTGGGTTCGATTCCCGGCACGGCCAAAATCTTTGTGCTGAACTAAATTTGTTGACTGTCGGTCTGGGTGTTATATATGTATCTATATAAAATGTGTAGGTATGTATGTATGTGGTATATCAGTTGTGTTAGCAACCATAATACGAACTAGAAATGGTTCAGTATGGGGTTAATAATAATAGTTAAAAAAAAATAAAAAACACGCTTATCTGGCCGTAAGTGGGTCAAAATCGCGCCCAAAGATGTCGGTTACAAACAAAAATAAAAAAAAATTGAATAATTTTATCAAATCATGTTTGTAACCGACTTCTTTGGGCGCGATTTTGACCCACTTTAAACGGCCAGATTTCGTTCAAACTTTGTAGATTTATTGAAGACCGATGACAATACACTAATTTGATTAAAAAAAATGTATTTTTGTTTGTAACCGACTTCTTTGGGCGCGATTTTGACCCACTTAAAACGGCCATATAAGCGTGTTTTTTAGTTTCTTTTAATTACTATTATTTATGTGTAGGGGGAGTCAGTGTAAAGCTAAAACCAAGTTTGTGGGATCGCCACCCTTGTCCCACAGCCGCCATCTTGAAAATAGGGATTGAAATGGTTTTTACGATATAAATAAATCATAAACTACTTATTTGATAAAAAAAAATTGGCATTTTGTCAACCGCAGCCTAACTGGGAGAGAGACGGGGAGCTTACAAATATTTTCTTTATTGAATAGGGTTACGAACGCGAGCACGACTCGCGCTTCACTATTTAAAAATAGCCAAACTTCATAGGATGGTTTCGTTTTGGCGTTAGTTTGTAATAAACAATAATAGTAAATATCCGTTTGTTATAAACAATAATAGTAAATATTAGTTTGCAATAAAGAATACTAGTAAATTTTACACACACGGCTGGTTAGCCCCATACTAAACCATTTCTAGTTTGTGTTATGGTTGCTAACACAACTGATATACTACAAAGTACATAGTAGATACTTTATATCGATACATTTAACACCCAGACAACAAATTTAGTTTTCACAAAGATGTTGGCCGTGCCGGGAATCTAACCCGGGACCCTCCGGTTGGCAGTCCGGCATGGTAACCACTACGCTAACAAGGTCGTCCAAATAAACTGTTAAATAAAACAAAACTAGTTTCTAGATTCAATAATTTAATATCAAGGTAAATTAATTTAAAATTTCACTATAAAATTATATACAACGGGTAATCCACAAACACAGTTCCTTACAACTAAACAACATATAATAAGTCTTAATTTTGAGAACTTTTTTAGGGTTCCGTACCTAAATGGTAAAAACGGGACCCTATTACTAAGCCTCCGCTGTCTGTCGTCTGTCTGTCTCCAGGCTGTATCTCTACTGAAATATTAAGAGGGGTCCCCATACAAAAAACGTGTTTTTATTCGTATTTTTTTTTGCTATATATCAATAACGGTAGCTGCTAGACACTTATTCCATGTAACGTCACTCGATTTAACGACAAATTCTCTAAAGCGTCGAAATCAATTGGCTTTGGTTGGTTAAGCTTGTATTACATACAATGATACATTCTCTCCATTTAACGACCACTCTCTATAACGCCATAAAATGCAGTCGTTTCAGTGTCGTTATATAGAGTTAGTTATATAGAGTTATATAGAGTTTACACTGTATGTTTTAATTTATAGGTTATGTTTGCTCACATTGGCCTCTATTGTCAATCTCCTTAAAGCAGACATCAATAAGGACCTCCATATAGGATGACGTTAAACACATAGCCCTTAAGGCTCCCCTTACATATTTAAGGGCTTCCCATACGTACAATCTTAATTTTTTTTGTATTTTTTATCGGTAATTTGTACCGAACCCTTCACGGACTAGATCAGTTTTTAGGGTTCCGTACCTAAAAGCTAAAAACGGGACCCTATTTCTACGACTCCGTTGTCTGTCTGTCTCCAGGCTGTATCTCAGAAACCGTAATAGCTAGAAAGCTAAAACTTTCACAAGATATGTATTTCTTGTGCCCCTATACAACAAATATAAAAAAAAATATTAAGGGTCCCCATACAATAAACGTGTTTTTTAGTAAACGTAGCGGTAGCTGCTAGACGGTTAAAATTTTCACTAAATATGTAAATGTATATTATTAGCTGTCAAATTGAATTATAAAATTTACTAAAAATAAATATTTAAGGGGGCTCCCATACAACAATGGTACGGAACCCTTCATGCGCGAGCCCAACTTCCACTTGGCCTTTTATTATTTTTCTAGTTACAATTTCTTTTATAGGTTATATATTTTTTTACAATTTATAGGTTTGCGTTTGACCACAGCTTGCCTGGTTATATATAACAATTAACAATACTATATGGTCTACGATGTTACACGCTTACGTTTCCGCACACTGGTGGCGATTCAGCGGCACACACGACTAAACTATATTTAAAGAAGCCCCGTCTCTTTTCATCTTAGGTGGCCAGAAAGAGACGGCACGTTCTGAACCACACACAAAACAACTAAAATCACGTCAAATATGAAAAATGTAAGCGATTTTAGAGCGCACCCAATTGTATCAGCTCTAAATCTGACGTGTTTGACGTGATTTTAGGTGTTTTGTCTATGGTTTAGATCGTACCATCTCTTTTTGGTCATTTATGACGAAAAGAGACAGAGCTACATTAAATTTAGTTTAAACGTGCGTGTCGCTGAATCGCCACCACTGCGTTGGAACCATTTTTTTCCTAGTTTTTTTTATTTATTTAGAGGTTATGTTTTCCCACAATGGCCTCTATATCTTCGACCTCCTTAGCGCAGGCCTCAGTGAGGACCTCCACGCCGCCGGAGGTCACGAGTACATCGTCTTCTATACGGATGCCGACCCCGCGGAACTCCGCCGGGACGCGCTCATCATCTGGCTGGATGTATAGACCTGCCGATACAAATATCAAATCAAATCAAATTTCTCTTTATCTTAATCTTAATATATATAAATCGCGTGTCACAATGTTTGTCCTCAATGGACTCCTAAACCACTTAACCGATTATAATAAAATTCGCACACCATGTGCAGTTCGATCCAACTTGAGAGATAGGACAGTTTAAATCTCAAATTATAGTTGCAATTTTAATTTATTGCTAATTATTGTCTGTTATTATTTGACAGTCACAATTATCAGTCAACTCCAAATGATTCTAACAGATGTCGATACCTTTCGACTGGGTTGAGTAAGTAATCAATAGATGGCGCTGCTATGGTAAATCTACGAACGTGTCATATAAGCTACACTGTCTATTTTTCATACCCCTAAGTGAGGCAAAACAACGTTTGCCGGATCAGCTAGTCATACTAATATAATAAATGCGAAAGTTTGTGTGTGTGTGGTAAGTACAAATCCCACATAATCTGGCTCCACCCTATCTTAGCCAATGACATTAATAAATACCTTGGACCGGCCTAGGCAAAAACAAAGTTTATGCATGTACTTTTTACAAAAAGTGAGAGACGTCTCACACTTGGCGCGTCAGTCTGTGTTCGGCCACGAAGGATGCAAGACGTTCATTGACACTGCGAAGCGATCGTGGAGCAAGATAGCTTATGTTTATCACGGCACTAGTCGAAACTCAACCTTAAGATACAGTGGTAAGGATGACTTGAATTGAAATATTTTTGTTACATAGTATATTGTAATAAATACAATAGTATATTAAACTCATGCCATATTTTCGTGCTGTGTTTGTATGCAACACTGAATCTGGTAGGTATTTTTTAACAATTAAAGAGTTTATTTAGGCATAGAGTTAGAGTTAGTACATATTTCGAACTTACAATTACTATAATTTTCTCCAATATTATAAACTATCAATTAAATAAAAATGTTACAAATTTGCTAGCCATAATAGTAATACCTACAAATAGTTATAGCTTGCGGGACGACTATTATATTTAACTATAGGAAGGCATGTACTTTGTATCTACTATTAAATTTAATTATGTACAAACATGATTTGACATTTTTTAAGACAAAATTTTCACTGCATTAGGATATAATATAAGAATATAAACAAAGAAAGAAATATGTACATCATCATTATATAGTTTGTTGACACTCGGACAAGAATATTCTGTATCCTGAGTGTCAACGTCTTCCTGAGAGGCATTACTCACAAATAACACTCACAAGTTTTTGGTTTTCAATAAAAAACATTGTCTACTTCTTCTTGAAAAATATATTTGATCTAAGCGTTGCTTACATGGATTTGCTAGTCTCATGCCTATATAGCGTATAAAGAAAGTGTTAAAGGTGTGTACGCACCGGGCTCGACAGTGAGGACCATGTTGTCAGCGAGCGGAGTGGAGCGCCGCACGAGCGGGCAGTCGTGCACGTCCAGCCCGAGGTAGTGGGAGACGTGGTGCGGACACAGCCGGAACGACTCCTGCGCAGATATATTGACACCTTGACATGCGCTGGAGTATCGCTCGCGCTTGGTTAAATGCCTAGCTGTACTGTGTTAAAAAATATATTAAAAAAAAAAAAAAAAATTAAAATATATTTTCGTTTTTAAGGTTCCGTACCTAAAAGGTAAAAACGGGACCCTATTACTAAGACTTAAAGTCAAAGTCAAAGCTGAAACTTTCTCAAGATATGTATTTCCTGTGCCGCTATAACAACAAATACTAAAAAAAAAAATATTCAGAGGTATCCTCATACAGTAAACACCTAAAATTTTCACGGAATGTATAAATGTACATTACCCTTCAAATAAAATTGTAAAACTTAAATAAAATAAATATTTGAGGGGAGCTCCCTTACAACAATGGTACGGAACCCTTCATGCGCGAGCCCAACTCGCACTTGGCCAATTATTATAATATTAGTACACTTACATAAATACTTTATATCGATACATATTTAACACCCAGACCAACAGCCAACCAATCTAATTCATCACACAGATGTTGACTGTGCCAGGAATCGAACCCAGTACCCTCTGGTTGGCTGTCCGGCATGGTAACTTATACGCCAACGAGGACGTCAAAAAAGAACTGAATGCACAAACTTACGGATGGAAGTTGTTGCGGTTCAATATTTTTTGAAAGAATACCCTCGGCCTGAAGTTTAGCGCCGAGTAGCCTACACATGGCGTCAAATAATTGGTCCAGAGGAGGCCTGTGCTCAGCCAGGATCTCAATTAGGCGCTTCTGTAACATAAAAAGGAATAGAAAAATATTTTGCATTGGCAGCCATCTTTCATTAGATCATAATATATTACGTGCTGGACAGGGCATCCTACTAATATTCTTTTTTGATATTGTATACTTATAATCTTTTGACATTTCTTTTAAATATTATTGCCTAGCTGTAAATCATAGTGGGAAATTAACTTATAAATTTACTAATTAATTGACATTTTGCACACCGCATATGCGGTAGACTACAAGGGACATTTTATATTAATTTCCAAGTTTTTATATTAGCTGTGTCTACGCAAATAAATTATTTCATTTCATTTATAAATTCTACATGTAGTACGATATTCAATAAGAGGTTGAGTGTCTATATATTAATTAGTCTATGGTCATACTTACAAAAACTCTTAGAACTACTAACTAATCTGTGTCCCAATTGTTTACACATTATCTCGCGATCTTTCTAGATAGCATAACCAGCCCACTATACGTTCCCACTGCTGAGACTCGGGACCTTCTCTCACTAGGAGAGAGATACAGGCCTTAATCCACCACGCTGACCAAGTGCGGGTGTATGACACATTTTCGGATATTGTGGTCCACAAACATGCCGGTTTCCTCACGATGTTTTCCTTCACCGTAAAGCGAGTGCAAATCCACACATAACTTGAAAAACAAGTCATTGGTGTAGGGCGGGGATCGAACCAGGGGCCGTCGGATTGAAAAGCAGACCTGTTTACCATCGCGCCACACTCGCTCAATCGCGCGTACTGCTAAGGAATTGAATGGACTGCCATCTACTGTGTTTCCTGAGAAATATAACTTGGGCTTTTTCAAGGCGAGAGTGAACCGGTATCTTCTAGATCCACGTGCTTCATCTTTGGCCAAAGCTTCGCTTACCATCAGGCGAGTTGGTGGACACGCGTAGACCAATCTAATTTAAAATAAATAATAGTTAAAAAAACTAAAAAACACGCTTTTTATAGAAAACCGAACTAAAAAATAGAAAATAAATTTAAATGAATTTAAATTAAGAAAATAGTGTTAAAAATTTCAATGAATATAAATTAATAATAGTGTGAATTCATTGCAGTTTAAAGTCAATTTACAATATTTATTCATTATGTTTCATATTTATTATTATTAATTTACAATATGTGTGAATAAAAAAATATATTAAAAAAAAAGCGTGGTGCATGGTGTCAATGGTTATAGATATTTTATTGACAGATATGAGTAGAGTGATTATCATTTCGATAATATCTTAATACGCACCCCACGCTTTTTTTTTAAATAAAATATTTTATTTTATTCACACTTTTATTAATTTATATTCATTGAAATTTTTAACACTATTTTCTTAATTTAAATTCATTTTCTATTTTTTATTTCGGTTTTCTATAAAAAGCGTGTTTTTTAGTTTTTGAAACTATTATTCATTTACACGCTTTTTATTAGCTTTTTTTTTTGTCGTTCCGTCTATTCTTCCTCCGACATTAGTTGTCAGAGACATTGTTAGGCTGAACAAATTGCTTACGCAAATTACTGAGTTCTTTTTTGTTATGATCGGTAAATGATTCACCTTTTTTTTTCTTTTTTTTTTTTGATTGGACAACACAAAACAGAGAATACTATATAACAGTCCAACCAACGGACCACCATAATCGTGGGCTCACTCAGTGGCCCACAAATTATAAGGCCCGCTGGTTAGCTCCGCTCATATGGTTACTTAAGATACGGATATATATGAAGGTATATATATCAGTATCACAAGTGGCAAAATATTCTTAAATTAGACAGTTTTTTTATTTTTCTCTTTTATGTATATATTTTACTTTTTTGATTTCTTTTTTCCAATCTTTTTTTTTTTTTTATTAGCTTCACCTGTATGTTTGTTTGTAACCGACTTCTTTGGGAGCGATTTTGACCCGAGCGTGTAAAAAGGAGGAACCAACCTGCACGGATAGCACCAGCTCGTACAGTATCCTGTGGTACTTGGAGAACTTGCCGTCCACAGGCCACGTCCGCGAGATGTCGCTGTTATACAACCACCGCTGGCAACCTGAACATTATATAATAACAGGGATCAGAATACTATAGAGGTCCCCCCACCACCATCCAATTAGGAACCTGCGTAGTTTGTATAATTTTAGATTAAAACTAGCTGACCTGACAAACGTTGTTTTGCCTTAATAAAAAAAAAAAAAATCTAAATATACAGTAGCCGATTCAAAATTCAGACCTACTGAATTCGCATATAAAATTTGGAAAAAATCGGTCAAGCCGTTTCGGAGGAGTACGGTAGCAAACACTGTGACACGGAAATTTTATATATAAGAAGATTAAAACAATATATTTTTATTAAAAAAAATATATGTAACTGTTATTATAGCATCATTTGTAAGTTATAATATATGTACCGAGACTTGTAATAAATCTGTGGGAGAGGCCATTGGTGTTGAAACACAGTCTATGACTAAATCAACACCAATGGTTTCATTTTAATAGTGTATTTATTACTTATGTCAATAAAGGAATATTTTATTTATTTATTTGTATATTCGCCAAAAAAAGGCTCATTTCAGAAATGACACTAGCGCCATAGATGTTTATTTTGTATGTTTTTCATGTTTAATTTGTTTGTAATGTTGTAGTATTTATTTATATGTGCATATTTTTTTTTTTTTCTCGTTTTATTCGTATCTCAATGTAAGAATTTTATTTTCTCATGTGTATTTTAGTATTTTGTCTTATTTTTTTTATACTGGTGGCGATTCAGCGGCACACACGACCAAACTAAATTTAAAGAAGCCCCGTCTCTTTTCATTTTAGGTGGCCAGAAAGAGACGGCACGTTCTGAACCACAGACAAAACAACTAAAAGAAGAAAAAAATGAAAATGATTTTTTATTGTACAGGAAATTTAGGTTTACACCTACTTGTACATTTGTATAAGACATGTATGGTTTGCTTATTGCGTGTAAAGTAGTTAATAGCAGGCCTGTGTCACTCCGCGTGTAGGTGTTAAAAACATACCTACGGGCGGCGGCCACTGCGCAAAGAGAAATCTATGTGGCTCTTTCAATACCACAGAATAATAACTAGTACTAGGTATAACCATGTAAAACGTATTATGAACCGTAGTATAGTGAATTAAGGCCCATATTCCTTTGAAAAGAAATTGGTAGGCAACGAAATCATCACGTGCTCGACTGGACCGCAAGCTAAATTAAATCATATTGTTTATCAGATTGAGTTCATATTTCTTTGAAAACCATTGTGAAGTGAAGCTTCTGTACGAAGTACAAGTTCTGTGATAGAAGATAGAGAATTGAAGATTAGAGTTACCTGAGTCCACTAAGAGCATCTCTCCCCCCCTCAATATCTGGTTGTTGGTGACGTAATGTATGTGCGTGGCTCGGGCCCCGCCCCCCACCACCGGGGGGAAGGCGAGGTGCTCCGCCCCCTGCAGCCGGCTGCTGTACTCCAGCACTGCGTTGATCGAGTGCTCTGATACTCCTGAAATTGGAAATGTTGTGGTCAAGTTGGAAGATTGTGGTCAAGTTAGAAGATTGTGGTCAAGTTAGAAGATTGAGGGCAAGTAAGTAGAGTGAGGTCAAGTTAGCAGATTGTGGTCAAGTAAGAAGATTGTGGTAAGGTTAGCAGATTGTAGTCAAGTTTGTAGATTGAGGTCAAGTTAGAAGCTTGTGGTCAAGTTAGAAGGTTATGGTCAAGTTAGAAGATTATGGTCAAGTTAGCGGATTGTGTTCAAGTTAGAAGATTGTGGTCAAGTTAGGAGATTGTGGTCAAGTTATAAGATTGTGTTCAAGTTAGAAGATTGTGCTCAAGTCAGAAGATCGTGGGCAAGTTAGCAGATTGTGGTCCAGTTAGAATATTGGGGTCCAGTCAGTAGGTTATGGTCAAATTAGAAGATTATGGTCAAGTTAGGAGGTTATGGTCATGTTAGCAGTTTGTGTTCAAGTTAGAAGATTGTGGTCAAGTTAGGAGATTACGGTCAAGTTACAAGATTTTGTTCAAGTTAGAAAAGCTGGCTTGTCGAGCAATCGTTTTGTAGCTACAAGAAATTTATTCAAATAAATAATTAATTGAATAGATTGATTTTAATTTTTGACAAAAATAAAATAAACAGTTAAATCTACTATCTAATATATAAAATTTGCATGTAACAATGTTAGTTACCGTACTCCTCCGAAACGGCTTGACCGGTTTTTACCAAATTTTATATGCGTTTTCAGTAGGTCTGAGCAGGGCCTGATTAACCCTTAGGCTAATTAGGCTGCAGCCTAGGGCGCGAGGATCTAGGGGGGCGCGGGCGCGCTGCTGAAATCGTGTCTACATTTTTCAACTAGACTGAGACAAAACACTAAATGAACTGTGAACTGAAAAAGCTTACTAGTCCCTGATTTTAACGAAACATTTTGAAATTTTAAAAAGCGCGCGTAAAATCAACATTAACTTGTCACTCAAATCGTTCGGTGGTCGAGCGAGTGAGGCGGCAACAGCGCAGCTCACCGCGCGCCATGAAAAACAAATCAACGACTCGCGGGGACTCCCCGGCGGCGGCGGTTAATAGTTTATACGTAGTAACTATTTAGTAATCTGTGTTTATACTTTGTCGCCTTTCATGTGTTTGCCTTTTTTCGTCCGTCATACATATTATAGCTCGTGTGTATTCGTTTTTGGTGATATTTATTGTCCTTTATCGTTAGTGTTACCGTGTTTTTTTAAGACTATGAGTGTTAATGAGAATAGTTCGATAGTAAAAAAGCCAAGTGGAGCAGAATACAGAAAAAAAGCAAAAGAAAAGGAAAAGAAGATAGAAAATGTTTTAAAACATACTCGTAAACTTGAAACATTTTTTACGAGCTCTACAGAAAGGAACGAAACGGTGAAGAATGCTGCAGTATCTTCAGTGATTTCTTGCCCTGGTCCCTCTACCGCGGAATGTTCACACGTTTCTCAGTCCAACACTAGCTCTACAGTAGTGAGGAGTGAAGACGAAATTATAATAGAAGAAAAGTCGTCCGTTCCCTCAAGTGACCCTGCACTGTGGCAAGTCAACGATGAATTTCGAGACTATATTGCTAAAAAAGGACTGCAACAGAACGAAGAGTTAGATTTTTCCCGATCAGAAAGGCAGTATAAAAATCAAAAAAGATTTGTATCTAAAAATATGTTTGAGATGAAGCTTGTTAATGGCGAAATTGTGAAGAGAAGCTGGTTAGTATACTCAGAATCCACAGGTCACGTGTTTTGTGGTCCTTGTAAATTATATGGAGGAACATCCGTATTTGCCAGAAGTGGATTTAACGATTGGAAAAATTCTCACTTAATAATTGATCATGACAATTCTCCGGATCATCGTAAGTGTTTGGGACAGTATGTATGCAGAGGAAAACTTTTACAGCGATTGGATACCCAAATAGTCAAACAATATAACGAAGAAATAACTTATTGGCGAAATGTATTACTACGTGTAATAGAAACAATAAAGTTTTTAGCTTCTCGTGGGCTTCCATTTCACGGTCAAAATGAAATTATTGGATCTGCACTAAACGGAAATTTTCTTGGCTGTATTGAGCTTATATCTAAATTTGATCCTTTCATGGCTGAACATTTGGTGAGATTCGGACAAAAAGGCAGAGGATCTCCATCGTACTTGTCATCCTCTATAGTCGATGAATTTATATTACTGCTCGCTGACGAAGTTCGACTTTCGATTGTAGGAGAAATAGAAAAAGCAAAATATTATTCGATTAGCATTGATTCTACTCCAGATATTTCACATACCGATCAGTTGACATTTATTATCCGTTACGTTTTGCCTGATGGAGAACCTGTCGAACGCTTTGTCACATTTTTACCCAATTGCGGTCATAAAGGTGAAGACATGGAGGAAGCTGTTCTTACGACAATCGATAAAACTTTGGGACTTGATATTAAAGACTGCCGTGGCCAAGTTATGATAATGCTAGCAATATGTCTGGTCAATACAAAGGTCTTCAGTCAAGAATTAAAGCTGTAAATCATCTGGCTACTTTTGTTCCTTGTGCAGCGCATTCTCTCCAACTTGTGGGATCAACTGCCGCGGAAAGTAGTGACGAATCAGCTGCTTTTTATACTGGAACAACAACTATACAATTTTTTTTCTGGATCTACAAGCAGATGGCAAATTTTAGTATCCAAATTGGATGAAAAATCAAAAGTGCTAAAAAATCTATCAAAAACTCGATGGAGTGCACGAGCAGATGCAAGCAAAGCCTTATACAGTTCATACAAACAAGTTTTGGAAGCATTAAACTCTATTTGCGAAGATAAAAATCAAAGTAAAGAGACCAAAATAGAAGCAAAAGCAATATTAGAAAAAATGAAAACTCTAGAAATTACTATAATGTTGTGTTTTTGGAACTGTGTGCTCGTAAAGTTTCAAATCGTTAGTGCACAGCTACAAGCAAGTTCTATTGATTTATCTGACGTTGTTACTCTTTATGAGACGTTACATGCTTATCTTGATACGTTGCGTGATGAAAAAGAGTTCGAAAATTTTGAATCAGAGGCAATCAAGAGATGCGAAGTAACCACATACAAAAAAGATTTAAGAAGAAGAAAGAAACCAAAATTTCATTTTGATGAAGTTCAAACGGGACATATTGAGTTAGAAGGGAGACGATCTTTCATCGTTGATAATTATTATGCAGCTATTGACTGTCTTAAAGTGCACTTAAAAAACCGGCAAATTATTTATAATACAGTAAGCACCAAGTTTGGTTTCTTATGGAAACTGTATGAACTAGACGACAGTGAATTTATTAGAAGCAAAGCAAAGGAGTTACAACAACTATATGCCACTGATTTAGGAGAAACCTTTGCAGAAGAATGCGTCCATTTGGCGCAGTTTATAAAATCTGACACCGAGACCGAGCATTTTATTTCTGCCAGAACCCCAAAGGGTTTGTTGCAGTTAATGAAGAGTTTTAATATTTCATGTCTGTTCCCGAATGTAGAGATAATATTAAGATTTTTTTTGACAATGAGTGTTACCAACTGCAGCGGCGAAAGGTCTTTTTCAGCACTTAAAAGAGTTAAAAATTACTTGCGCTCCACACTCCGTCAGCAAAAACTTGCAGCGCTCTCGTTATTGTACATAGAAAGTAATTTTCTGCAAACTATCAAATTTGAAAAAATAGTCGAAAACTTTGCAAACGCCAAAGCACGAAAAAGGACTTTTATATAAACTAATAATAATTGTACTAAATTACTATAATTTTTAAAATAAACAATTAATCAGTTGAAATAATGTTTCACTGGTATGATCTCATTCCATTCATCTTTTATTAATGACTAGAGTTCCACCCGCGGCTTCGCCCGCGTGGATTTCGGCTATATCGTGCGCCCTCGGGAACATTCAAGAATTTCGTGATAAAAAGTATCCTATGTTCTTTCTCAACCTATTACCTATGTTTGTTCCAAACTTCATTAAAATCGGTTCAGTGGTTTAAGCGTGAAAGCGTAACAGACAGACAGACAGACAGATAGATAGAGTTAAAGGACAACGTTGTTTTCGTTTGCAGTTCGATCTGAAAACTTTTATAGACAGTATGAATCATGATAAAATTATTCCTATTAGTAAGCAAAGTCAAAACTATTATACTGCTTTTTAGTCCGACCGTCGTAAACTCGTAACACACCTGGCACCTAGGGGGCGCGTCCTGATAAATTAGCCTAGGGCGGTCAGAACTCTTGATCAGTCCCTGGGTCTGAGGCTACTACGAATTTTTAAGGCAAAACAACGTTTGCCAGGTCAGCAGTAATAGATAAATAGATAGTCAAGAAAATAAACGATTGGATCTACTTTAACAGATAGATAGAGAAGAAAATAAAGCTGGAAGCTTTGCGACAACAGAGATATTTTGACATTGACATTGAATTGACTCGCCAGGTTTGGTGCAGGCCATTGCAGTGTTCATAGCCTGCGCGCCGATGTAACAGGTTTCCTTCATCAGTTCCACCTCCGCTGGAGACTTCACCACCCGCATGAAGTGCAGTACCCTTTGGGGGTCCAGTAACTGTATCTGGAAAGTAGAGGGACCTATATGAACGAGAAGGGAAGTAAATGTGGAGGTGACGGCTGATAGACAGCAAGGGATAATTAGTTATTAGAGGCTAAGGGAAGGCACTGAATCCCACAACACAGGATTTGCCTCGTGTGGGATTCAGGGATCAACCAAGTGTAAATTAATACATAATTTTATACTTTTAAGCCTAGTACTTATTTAGTCATAGTTTGTGTTAATTTACAAAAATGTACAAATTTTTAGTAAATAAAGATGTTTATGTTTATGTGGATCTACAACAAAATATGTATGACTGTATTAAAACTTTCGTTAGGCATATTTGAATAATGTTTGTGTAACCGGCTATCACTTACATGACATGTTTCAGTGCAGGCCCTCCCGTCACCGCGGACGAACGTTGGCTGTGTTCCTGCCCTTGAGAATGGCACACTGATTGTGCTGAAACATGTTGGGCTAATTCCGACAAAATAAACGTAAGTGATAGCCGGTTACACAAACATTATTCAATTTTTTTTTTTTTTTTTTTTTTTTTATTGATAAAATTTTATTTACAAGTCATCATAATTATCCGATAAAAGATTATATTTATATATAATACACGTCACTTATAAATAAAAATAAAACTGCACAAACACAAAAAAACAACTAAAACAGACTATGAGCTCCCCGCGCTGCACCGAAGGTCCCCAAAATGCTGGCGGCGTTACCCCTCTGGATTGCCAAGGAAACTCGCTGCGTCAAAAACCACCCAGACCGAGGGTCCTGACCTCGCTCCCTCATTCGACGTCCGAGGTCACGGACTAGAAGCTTGGCGTCCGAGCACCATGATCCTAAAGTTTCCACAGCAAACGGTACGAAGTTGTACGCCGGTTCCAAGCTCGCGTATTTAAGGCGTTTGCCTCGGGCGGCTGTCTCTGCTCCCGCGCCGGCAGTCTGCTGAGTAGCGGGGAGGTGACAGGATGCGAATGTGCTGACGCACGTTGCATCCCACACTAGGCAGCGCCCTTTTTGCCAGGGAACCAGCGTAAGACCGTCCGGTCGCTTGCCATCAGAACGTGACAGACCTGGTGGCTCCAGGACGCACGGGACCTCTGCCGACACAAAGGCACGCTTCAAGATGTCATTGATGGCGTGGTGCCGTGGTCTCCTGCCAGCGCACTGTGTGCAACTCAAGCCGTGATACCCTTCTGCCTCTACCCTCGCCCCGCAGATACAGGTATGGGGTTCGCAGATGGGACATCCGAGACGAAGCGCGGCCGCCACTCTCAAAGATTCATCATCCAAAAGCGTGCCCATGTGTGGAGAAGGGAGAGCATGCAGCCACGCCCCGGACTCAGGGACTGTTACCGCTTTAATCCGTGCCAGGTCAATTCCGTTGGATTCGGAGCGCCAGCGTTCAACCAGTGACTTACCCAACACGTCATCCCAGCTCTTTTGCCAGTCTGGTTTCGCCGGAGGATCTGCGCCTGGACACAAAACCGACCATCTGCCCAATGCCTCCTCGGCCCATGGGACGCGAACCTGGTCACCATTAGAAAAAAATGCGAGCGACAAGTTCAGCAGCACCATGTACCGAAGAGAGAAAAGCGATGGGGCCGGTTTCAAGCAAACGGCGCACCCCCAGGCCACCAAACCGAATCGGCAAGCTTGCCTGACACCATTGAGGTCCACTTAATCTTACGTTCAGCAGCTCCTCTAAGATTCGTTTAAGGGTATCGTCGAAGGTTAAGACTTCTTCTGGGAACCTCCAACACGGGGCCGTTCGTATCACGTAAGTCATCTTGGGCATCGCAAAGCAGGTTCCGGGAAGAGTCAGAGCAACATGAGCCGGGAGGTGCTGAAAATGGGCCGATAAAGACGTCAAGGAAGCGGTTTTAGACTTAAGGCAGTCCGAAACGCCTTCCGGGAGGATGGGCGCTCCCAGGAGGCAGAACGAACCACTGTCCATTGATCTTAGGCCTGGAATCAGGGACTTGAACCTGCCAATAGATTCCTCGGCTACTGGGCTACAAGCGTAGAACTCGCACTTAGCGGTGTTAACCTCCAAGCCCAGGTCCTGCAGTGCAAGAAAGAGCGCTCCGATATCCTTCGCCACCACTTCTGGGTTCCCACCTATCGTGCCGTCGTCGAGGTACCAGACGTTAAGGGGAGATCCCAGGGTCTTTATGGCTTTATGGATAGCCATACTAAAAATGAGAGGCCCCAGGGGATCTCCCTGCTGTACCCCAACCTGGGACAAAATACAATTCCTTTCGTAGGACAGGAAGCTTGGGGCTACGTAGCATTGGCGAAGGAAACGGTAAATAGATGGGGTCAAATCCCTGATCTCATCCAGCATCAGCCCGCGGTTGACGCTGTTAAAAGCGTTTTTTATGTCGAGTTTAATGAGCACGTCGTCACTTCCCTCTCGCAATACGAAAGATCGAGTAGCGTGGATGGCCGCCTCGCATCCTAGTGGCGTGCCAAAACCTACTTGGTGTGGCTGGAGGTATGACGTCATTTTGCTCGTCACAGCCTGACAACACAGTTTAGCCACCAATCGGCGAAAAACGTTTCCCACCGCTATCGGTCTAATGCCACCATCTTTTTTCTGGAGAGCACAAAGTGACCCGCCGTACAGGAAAGGACAGACTTCAGCATTAAGATTTCCTTCTAACAGAAAATTCAGATTCAAATATGTATGTTTAACAAACTGCCTCAAAGTATGACAGACCTACCTTTTCACACATTTAAAAGAAAATTTAAAAACTTCTTTGTGCAAAACCCTTTTATGCTTTAAATGAATATATGAGGTTGCCTCTTTCAGAATCTTTATTTAAGTATGACGGACTGTAAAGTGATATGAATTATGTGTAAATGTGTTGTTATTTCCTATTTTACTATTATGAAATTGTACGATTAATTATATTATTATGACACTGTATGACTAATTATATTATTAAGACATTGTACGATTGACTAATTAATTAATTGTTGATGAATATATGTAAATTTGACGTGCTTAGTATAACGCAATGTTATAAGGTTAATAAAGTTCTATGATTTCTAGAGTGTCGTGGAAGCAAAAAAACAGGCTGTGCCGACCCCACCTAGTGGGAAATGGTGAAGAAGACAATGGTTAGTATACAAGTGTATATGGCCTACGGATGCGGATATTTCGTATCTCCCTCGTTTTTCTTCCCTCTTGCCGGGCCTACGGATGCGGATATTTCGTATCTCCCTCGTTTTTCTTCCCTCTTGCCGGGCCTAAAACAACTGGCATCAAATACTTTTAATCTTTTAGGCTCCCCTATTTTCACAGAAGCTGTCCCTGATGCCATTTCTGCACGCAAAAAACTACTTTTGTCCGCACTTGACCGTCTTAAAAATCTTTCCGCACATGTCGCGTTAGTTTTACTGCGTTCGTGTTTTGCCGTACCAAAAATTACCTACCTACTGCGAACTTCACCTACTTGGCTTTGTCGGCGTGAATTAGCAGATTTTGACGACACCTTGAAATTGGCAGTGGAGTCTATACTCAATGTGAGCCTCGACGATGTCCAGTGGACCCAAGCTGCTCTGCCTATTCGATACGGTGGCTTAGGTGTTCGTCGATCTGCTGATTTATGCTTGCCAGCTTTTGTTGCTTCTGCTCATGGAGTTGCAGACCTTGTCACTAATATTCTTCACTTAGATGGTGGCAAGGCGAGCATACCTTTCATGGCAGAAGCAATATCAGCTTGGACGAATTTAAATCCAGGTGAAGATCGTCCTAAAGATCCTCAAATCCAGCGGGCATGGGACGATATTGGGGCAAAACGTCTTCAAAATTGCTTGTTTGAAGGCGCACTTGGGGTGGATTTGGCTAGACTCCGTGCGGTGTCCCAACCAGAATCAGGTGCTTGGCTACACGCCTTACCTTCGCCTCACCTGGGCACTTTATTCGACGACGACTCTATGCGTGTGGCGGTTGCTCTCCGCCTTGGCTGCAAAGTTTGTGAACCACATATTTGCATTTGCGGCTCAATAGTTGAGAGCAACGGTCATCACGCGTTGAGTTGTCGCCGCAGTGCAGGCAGATTTCCGCGCCACCACGCCTTAAATGACATCGTACGGAGGGCTTTAGTTTCGGCTAACGTCCCTAGTATTCTTGAGCCGCCGGGTTTGTCCAGAACAGACGGAAAGAGGCCGGACGGGCTGACCTTGGTGCCATGGAAGAAAGGTAAGTGCTTAGTTTGGGACGCCACTTGCGTCAGCACAGTTGCCGCCAGTCACCTCGGTCGCACCGTCCACTCGCCGGCGGCTGCAGCAGAGGACGCAGCCAATCTGAAGCGCCAAAAGTACGCCACGATGTTGCCTCAGTATCTCTTTGTGCCCGTTGCTTTTGAAACAATGGGTTGTTGGGGAACTGAGGCCAAACTTTTTATATCTGAAATTGGGCGTAGGTTAAAAGAAAAATCAGGCGAATACCGCTCCGGATCGTACCTAGCGCAAAGGCTATCCATAGCCATACAACGCGGCAATGCCACCAGCGTTATGGGTACCTTTCCGTCAGGTTCTATCCGGAGTGGCCTATTAAATTAATTTTATGAGTGTTTTTTTATTATTTTTTATTAGTTTTTAATCTTTTAAACTGTTTGGTAAATAAAATTAAATAGTGTATATTAAAAATAATAGTAGTTTAAAAAAACTAAAAAACACGCTTATCTGGTCGTTTTAAGTGGGTCAAAATCGCGCCCAAAGAAGTCGGTTACATAAAAACATACAAACAAAAATACAAAAAAAATGTAATAATTTTATCAAATTAGTGTATTGTCATCGGTCTTCAATAAATCTACAAAGTTTCAACGATATCTGGCCGTTTAAAGTGGGTCAAAATCGCGCCCAAAGAAGTCGGTTACAAAGAAACGTACAAACATACAGGTGAAGCTAATATAAAGCGTGTAAAAAATGTGGAAAGTTTTCACATTAGCATAAACAAAGCCTTTTAACTAATAAAAAAAACAGAAGGTACCTGATTATCAGGTCTTAGCACAGACCGCACAGTGTTATGTATGTCAGGATTGGACGGACTCTCATTATGGTACCACAGTATCGAAGGTTTACGTTCCGATGAAACCCTGAAAACATCGCAAAAAACTTCGATCAAAGACTCAACCACGATATACCAGATTCAGTGTTGCATACAAGCACGGCACAAAAAAATGGCATGAGTTTACTATACTATTGTTCCTATTACAATATACACAAAAATACAAAATATGTTTCAATGCAAGTCAACCTTACCACTGATTCTTAATCCGTTCGTGCGTTCTGGAGTTATAGCGTCAGGAAGGAAAATCCGACTTATTTATAATTTATAAAAACTAAAGTCAATGGATTTCGACGCTTTAGAGAGTTTTGACGACCTCGTTGGCGTAATGGTTACCATGCCGGACTGCCAATTCGATTCGGTTCCCGGCACGGCCGACATTTTTATGCTGAACTAAATTTGTTATAAAATATGTAGTATATCAGTTGTGTTAGCAACCATAATACGAACTAGAAATGGTTCAGTATGGGGTTGACCAGCCGTGTGTGAAATGTGTCCTAATTTTTTTTTTTTATTGATGAATAGGCTTATGTTTGCCCGCTGCTAGCCTGATGTTAAGCATAACTGTGGTCTAAGATGTAACACGCTTGCCTAGAAGGAACCTATTTACTCTAGATTTGAAGACCCCCAAATTGTACTTCTCGGGAAAAAGAGACTCAGGAAGTTAGTTTTTTTAGTTTGTTGTTAAATCGAGTGACGTAACATGGAGTTTACACTGTATTTTATTTATTTGTGTATGTAAGACCCACCTATTCAAGTAGCTGCCAAATGTTTCAACTGGCCGTGCCTCATCTACAGCAAACAGTTGTACTGCATCTGAGCACCCGGTGCGTGGTCCTTCCCACAGTTCTGCATGCTTGTCTTTTTCATGTACAAACAGAATACTCTGAAACAAAGATGTAGACAAGTTTAACATATTATGTTACTAGCTGACCCCAACGACATTTATAATACCTATGGACCGGCCATCTCAGTACTTTATCATCCAAAAATATAAGTCGACATCTGTTAGATTTAAATGTTCCAAAGTTTAAAGTAAACATCTTAGCATGATGTTAAAGCGAGATAGGCAATACAAAAAGTCGCAAGAGAAAACGAGACAATACAAATGTTTATCAGTTGACGTTTGGCACCGCCCATTGGCATCGAAGAATAGGGATAAACGTCCGGCAAAAATTTGCCGAAACAGTTTTCTTTTTGCCGGATGCAGGGAAAATACAGAAACTGATTAAAACCACCTTTTTTAAGTATTATAATATTGCTATATCAACTGTTTTAATGACACAGAAATATAAACTTATCAAAATCATCATTTATAACACACACAACTTTATTTATTTGCGGTCCAATCTGCATCTTGTCTAGATGCCCGCACATTTTTGACCCATTCCTCGTGTTCATTAACAAAGGTGAATAAATAAATAAATTTAACTAAACTAGCTATTTTAATAGCTTTAATTTGATACCCATGTTGTTATGGTAATAAAAACAAATCAACACCCCGCCCTTTATTATACAACTTAGATTTACAATGAATACAATATATTCATATTATATATTATATACTAGCTGACCCGGCAAACGTTGTTTTGCCTTAAAAATATATAGTAGCTGATTCTCAGACCTACTAAATACGCATATGAAATTTGGTAAAAATCGGTCAAGCCGTTTCGGAGGAGTACGGTAACTAACATTGTGTCATGGAAATTTTATAATTCTGTATTGGACACATAAATAAAAAAGGCACAGTAAAAAACAATTAACTTAAAAAAAGCCGCCAATTGTGCCACAATTGGCGGCCTTATCGCTTAAAGCGATCTCATCCAGGCAACCTTTGGATGGAAAGGAATTTATAAACGACTAAAGAAGGACGTAGTGTACAATAAAGAATAATAAAAAAACATACATATAATATTAATAATCTTATCTTAATTTATATAAATCTCGTGTCACAATGTTTGTCCTCAATGGACTCCTAAACCACGTAACCGATTATAATAAAATTCGCACACCATGTGCAGTTCGATCCAAATTGAGAGATAGGATAGTATAAATCTCAAATTATAGTCGCAATTTTAATTTACTGCTAATTATTGTCTGTTATTATTTGACAGTCACAATTATCTGTTAACTCCAAATGATTCTAACAGATGTCGATACCTTTCGACTGGGTTGAGTAAGTAATCAATAGATGGCACTGCTATGGTAAATGTACGAACGTGTCATATAAGCTACACTATCTATTTTTCATACCCTTAAGTGAGGCAAAACCTAGTTTGCCGGGTCAGCTAGTATTATATATTAGACAACAGTTTAGCTCTGAGAAGAACTTTTGCGTATGTGTAGTTAAAAGAACAATATCAAAAAAAAAAACCCGAAAATTATTAGACTTCGCGCACGACCGCTGCGATGGGAGCCAACCTCGCGACTGAGCCGCGCGGGTACCTTACTCATAGATCTAAACACACCTCCCCCGCACACGCCCTCTTCGCAACGGGCCGTGCAGCAGAAATCGTAATATTTTAATTTCACCATAACTTCAAAACCAAACGTCCAATTTTAATCATTCAAAGACCAAATATTATCAACACAAACTGTTCTTATTGATGAAATAATTTATTTTGATAAGGATTAATAGTGTATTGCTTAAAATCGCTTCGTAAATAAGCCATTATTTCTCGTACAAAGTAAAGGATAAAAAATGGTTATTGTGGGTTATTCCTAAGAGATAAACATATACCATCAGGGACTTTTTTGTAGACCTTTTTAAGTTGTACAATACTGTAGTAAATTGTTTTGATCTATCTTGTAGGATTCAGTCAGCGTTAGCAATGTAAGCGCAAAAAATGTGTTTTTTTTACGACCTCACATTAAAAACCTCAAAAATTGTAGCCTATGTGTTATTCTGATGTATAAGCTATAGCCTAAGTGTTATTCTGATGTATAAGCTATAGCCTATGTGTTATTCTGATGTATAAGCTATATTGTGGTAAAGTTTCATTCAAATCCATTCAGTAGTTTTTACGTGAAAGAGTAACAAACATACATCCATACATCCATACTTACAAACTTTCGCCTTTATAATAGTAGTAGGATTTACACCTGCGCCCATAATTACAAAATACAATCCGGCCAATTTTATGGCCGGATTGCCGCATACAATCGAACTCTAACGTACCAATGTTCCATTCTATGCTAAAAATTACAATTCATGCTTTCCTTGTCGCACTAACAGCAATCGTATAAATCTATCTCATTTTTTACTATTTTTCTCAAATGGTGGAATTACAAATGTTTTATTGTAAAAAAAATACTTATTATCAAAATAAATGATGATAAATTGTGCTTATATCAGTATTTGTGCGTGAAATGTGATGCCTGAAGCTTTATGATGTATTTTTCTACTACTTTTACAGTTAGGGAAAGCACAAGAAGGCTATTTTTAAATATTTATGGATCGCGTCGCAGTGTCAATTAACGTGTTGCATCCTTCGCGGTCGAACACAGACTGACGAGCCAAGTGTGAGACGTCTCTCACTTTTTGTGAAAAGTACATGCTTAAACTTGGTGTTCGCCTAGGCCGGTCCAAGGTATTATAAATGTCGTTGGCTGACCCGGCAAACGTTGTTTTGCGTCACATAGGGGTACAGCGCCATCTATTGACTACTTACTCAACCCAGTCGAAAGGTATTGACATCTGTTAGAATCATTTGGAGTTAACAGAAAATTGTGACTGTCAAATAATAACAGACAATAATTAGCAATAAATTAAAATTGCGACTATAATTTGAGATTTAAACTATCCTATCTCTCAAGTTGGATCGAACTGCACATGGTGTGCGAATTTTATTATAATCGGTTAAGTGGTTTAGGAGTCCATTGAGGACAAACATTGTGACACGAGATTTATATATATTAAGATAAGATTATGTATTAGATGCGATTCGCATGAATCCGGGATATAAAGTAGTGTTTTATACTAAGAGTGCCTGCGGTGTTACTCGCATGAATCCGGGATAAGAGTAGTCTTTATTACTTTTTTTTTCTTTTTTTCACGCTTTATAGGCTTGCGCTTGACCACAACTCACCTGATGTTAAGTGATATTGCAATCTAAGATGAAGCGCGCTTGCCTAGAAGAATCCCGTCCACTCTCGCCTTGAAGACAGTCAGGTTGTAGTTCAGTGGGAACAGGGATTCCGGCAAGGAGTTCCACAGTTTGGCCGTCCTACTATAAACGTGGAAGCAAATCGCTTAGTACGCATTTTCGGTATTTCCACTGTATATCGGTGACTCCTAGAAGTCTCCCTGCTCGTTCGGTAATGGAAAGGGGCCGGGGGAATTAAGTCATGTAATTCCGACGCACACTCACTGAAATGCAACCGGTAGTATACCGACAGACTCACAACCATGCGGCAGTGCTCCAAACTTTGAAGTTTCGCTTTTTACTAGTTACACCCCGCGGAGTAACCGGCGTTAATACAGAATTTAACAAGTTAATTCGGGATAATAAGTAGCCTTTATTACTAGCTGCGCTCTGTGGCTTTCACCGCGTAAATCCGGTATAAAATAAGTTAATCCAGGACTAAAAGTGGCCATACATACTAGCTGATTCATCCGGAATAAACAAGTTAATCCACAATAAAAGGTAACCTTTCAAATTATAATTTGATCATCGAAAAAATAGCAAAGCAGCACCTGTAGCTCGGCTAGCTAAGGTGACAGTGTTTTGAAAATTAACCATGGATAAGACTGTCGTTTTAAAGGTGGCATTTTCTTCTGGACTCGACCATGGGTCGAATGACACGTTAAATTATAGATCCTGGCTGTTAGTCTTAGTACAAGCAATCGTTAAGCCAAGTCAGAGGCCTTCGGGTGGCTTGATAACTCTCGACACCAGAGCTTAGCCACTTAGATCATAGGAAGAAGAAGTTCGGAAAATCTTCCAAGTCCAAGGTATGCAGTTTAAAATCTTACCTTATAAGAATCTGTGTGCGCAGGCTTTGACAAGACTAGAATAGCTGATGCCTCCAAGCATCCCGTCAGATAGAAGAAATCAGTGTTCTGTCTGAATACATACGGTATCTTGTCTGACATATACTGCTTACGAGCTGCTGGTATTACTATCTGAAATGTCAAATGTGTTTGATCTTATAAGGCAATGATAAAGGTAAAATCTTGAATGAAATTTGATATACAGTAATACCCCGACTTACGCTACCTCGACTTATGCGAATTCGGAGTTACGCGATTTAATTTTCTCGTCTATTTTAACGTTTTTTGTTTGAAAGCCGCGCACTTCAGATTGTGTTTATACATTTCATTAATATAGTTTGTCATATTATCTAGAATTAAATTAAAATTTATTTCCTAAATTATAGTCTCCGGTCTCAATTAAACATTCTTTGTATGACTTTATAGGTATGTATATCCAAAATTGTACCCCGACTTACGCGAATTCGACTTACGCGGATAGTGCTCGGTCACACCTATCGCGTAAGTCCGGGGTATTACTGTATACCGAATACGGTAGGTCTGAGAATCGGCTACTATCTATTTTTCATACCCCTATGTGAGGCAAAACAAGGTTTGCCAGGTCAGCTAGTATATTATAAAGAGGAAAGAAATTGGTCTATAAAGAAATCAAATAGTCTCTGAAACTACTAGACCAATTTCGAAAATTCTTAACCATTGGGAAGTCCTATTATCCCTCAGTAGCTCATAGGCTATATTATGATTTTACACATATTTTAGATCCTTATTAAAACTCTAATAATGTTACTCAAGGCAGGGCAAGGTTCTAAACAGTAAATTAACAACTATAATAAAAAAAACTATAATCATAAGGCATATTATATATTTGCATGAAACAAACGGTCACACATACTTAAATTTAAGTAAGTTTGTTTAGTGCAAATATAAAAAAACTCCTAGACAAGTTTTAAAATATTTTCTAAAACATCTTTTAACAACTCTAAACAACTGAATGTGGTAAGATTGAAGATGTGCATCATGTACTCATGGAATGCGTCCGGAATGACTCTGAGCGTCGTAAGATATTCTTGGAACTCAACTTAGATAATTCCAATCTGGGATCAATTATGACCATATTGTCAGAACCTAATTCTGTTGACGCCGGTATGATTTATGACTTAGTAGAAACCTATATATTGGCTGTGGTTCATCCCCGCACCTTACCTCGTATATTGATCGAAAAAAAGCGTCGTGGTGTGGCTATGGAATCAAGGTTCCCTGTTTGGTTTACCAGGGATATTGTGGATGACACGAAACTCAAACGGAAGTTGCATCGAAACTGGAAATCTTCGGGGTCTGGGGAGGTCTATGAGCAGTTCTCCAAGTTAAGGTCTGATCTTAAATGTCGAGTCTCTCACGCCTATGTCCAATATTTGAGTAACTTAGAAGACAACATTAAAGCCAATCCTCAAAAGTTCTGGAGTCATATGACTAGTCTGCGAGCTAAGGGGGGTTTCGAATCTTCTCTCACATACAAAGGTAGCGCTATATCTGGTGTACAGACAGCTTACGCATTTGCTGATTATTTCTCAAATGTGTTTCTCTCTGACGTGCCCAATCTGGATGCAAAAACTATTTCAAGCAGGGACTTAGTTTGTACTAGCAATTATATCCACATTGGAGAAATTACACCGTGGGACGTATTGGCGGCGATTGATAAGCTCAAACCCAGTAGTTCTATTGGTCCGGACGGTATTCCTCCATGGTTTTTCAAAGAAGGTAAGAAATATGTGATATTTCCTCTCTGTCATATTTTCAATCTCGCGTTAAAAACTGGAACGTATCCATCGGAATGGAAGGTATCACGTGTTACTCCAATACCAAAAACCTCGAATAAAACGGCCGTTGAGGAGTACCGTCCGATAGCAATATTATCCACCCCGGCTAAAGTTTTCGAGCATGTTGTTCACTCTAAACTGTACAAAATGGTTCAACCGTTTCTCTGCAATGAACAACATGGTTTCAGGAGTAAACGGTCAGTAAATACCAACTTGTTAACCATCGTGGACTACATCTCTTCCAGTATAGATCGTGGAAAACAAGTTGATGTACTATATTTTGATTATCGGAAGGCGTTCGATAGAGTGGATAACGACAGATTGCTGGCAAAGCTTAGTGCTATAGGTTTCTCCCCGAGTCTTCTATGCTTTATGGCCGATTATCTCCGCGATCGCCAGCAGTATGTTCGGCTCGGTATATACGAATCCCGCACCTATCACACGCGTTCCGGCGTCAGTCAAGGCTCGGTGCTAGGTCCTTTACTTTTTATCCTAATGATTAATGACTTACCTGATGTTGTTCGCCATTCACGGTGTCTTCTGTATGCGGATGATTTAAAGCTCTTCCTCGAAATCAACACGTTACAGGATTGTTTACGTATGCAGCAAGATATAGACGCAATTTATCAGTGGAGCGTGGATAATGGCATGGAATTTAACGTTGCTAAATGTTCTGTGATGACTTTTGGTCGTTTGCGTCATCCAATAGAGTTCCACTATAAATTAGACAATACAGTGTTGTCCCGCACTTCTGCGGTTAAGGATTTGGGTGTTACTTTCGATCGAACGCTTGCCTTTAATAATCACATTACTACGGTAGCTAAAGAGTCGTTTCGGAGACTGGGTTTTGTGTTACGGAATTCTCGGGATTTTACCAACATTAGTGTTATTAAGCTTATTTTTAGTGCCCTCGTTAGGAGTAAGCTTGAAGCAAGTGCCTGTATCTGGCATCCCCACGAGAACAACTACACCTTAATGTTGGAGAAAGTTCAAAAGTCTTTCCTTAGGTATCTGTACAAGCGGGCATTTGGGTATTACCCTTATTTATATCCCACAAACTATCTGCTAGGTTCCCTCGGGTATAACTCCTTAGAAGTTAGGCGAGCTTATGACCAGCTAATTACGATGTGCAAGATTTTACGGGGCAAAGTTGATGCGCCTGATCTCTTGGAGCGGTTGTGTCGTTTACATGTTCCTGGTCACCATGTACGCGGTAAGATCCCTAGACTTTTTGCGCATTCCTGTTGCAGAACGGTTGCTCACGAGGTGTCACCGATACCGCGCTCCCTAGCCACACTCAATCGCGTCATTGAGGCAAATCCAGAGACCGATATATTTGACGGTTGCTGGAATACTCTGACAAGTACCTGTCTAAAGTACTGTGAACTCGCTTATACTAGACAATCTGCAATAACAGGCTAATTGACCTATTTTTTGTTTATAATTTGTTTAAATTCATAACTTAAGACATATTTTATTGTATATATATATATATTAGCATTTAATTTAATTCTATGATAATTTTGTATAATTGATAATGTATAATTTTGATTTTCCTAATTTAATTTAATTTGATTGTTTTGTATCTTTATTTTTATATGTGTATATCATTAGTGTAATTCGTGTATGCGGTGCTAATTATGATAAATAAATAAATTGATTGGGGATAGTTAAGTTAGTAATGTTCCTAGACATAGATTTAGGGTACGATGGGGCTGGCATAAATGTAACATTTAAAGTCCCTAAAAAACAAAAAGAATAAAAATAAAAAAAAACTCTAAACAACTTATTTTAAAGTCCACAATTTTTTTTACTCATTACAGTTAGCATTAGATCAGCACAGTGCATAGCCACATGAGTTAGCAAAACTCTGATCTAAGGTGGAGCATGCCTAAGCTGAAGTAACTGGCGCTCAAGGAAAGCTTGGAAGACTAGTAATAAATAAATACTAATTTATACTGACAGACTACTATTTTACTATGATTTACCACTATTTTTCGGACAACGGTAACAAGAGCTGTACAAGTTGTGGTATAATTGTATCATAGTGTGAGATCTCTGCTGCTCTGCATTACAGGCCCCTTGAGGTACCTAGCACAGAGCACAGCGACTTCCCCAGGTACGACACAGCCCTCCACTCACGTAGCTATTACTAAACATTACTTTATGTACCTAACTCTAAGATGTATACATACAATAAACGAATTTCAATTTGATATAGGGGGAGAGATCCGCGGTCTGGGGAATACTTATGGCAGCAAATTTCTCTCGCGATTCAGCGAGGAAATGCTGCCAGCCTAATGGGTACGTTTGGGCGAGGGGCTTTGACATAGTCTTTATTATTTATTTATTTATTTTCAGCCTATTGTGTCCCAATTTGTGTCATGTTCATCTAGGTCATGAAGCCACCTTTGTCTGACCATACCAGACAAAGTCTTTAAGTCTTAATTATTACTGTGACTTTGGTTATAATTTGACATAATATGTATTGTAAATTGACAGAATATTTATACTCACTATATGTGACTTGTGCGCATTATTCACTTCAGCCACTAATTTGGCCACGAAGGTCTCTCTCCGTTCTTTATACTCCGCCTGTGTGATACCACACGTCAAATGGTCCTTAGAGACCAAATGTGGATGAGTGAAACAAGTTGCCTGACCTAATATACCAGTCGGTATTGAAAACTGAGGTTCCTTTCGTTCCCCCGGCGGCATCTCCACGGTAGACCGACATTCTGAGTTTACATGAAAGAAAGCTACTCTTAAACCTTTTCGACGACCAAATAAACCTGCAAAGAGAGCAAATTTTAGTAAAATTTCGCCACGAAATAAGTAAAAAACATAACCTTACAAACTTACCAATACTTGGACAGATTTTGCGGATTTGTTGCATTTTATTGTTATCTCCGTATATGTAAAATCTGTTCACAAAAAATTTGTTTAGTTTTCTTTTGAAGGGAAACGATAAACTGTAAAATTGTATTAAATCTTTTGTTTACTATTTTGAATATTTTTTTTAATACCATAGAGAAGATAAATCAAAATTGATTAAAGAACGACCAACAAAAATGAAATGCCTGAATTGGTAATGTGTGTACATTTGGTGGAAAAAGTAAAGAGGACCAAAGTTGTGCCGTACATTATGTAAATAATAAGATTATTTTATTTACGGCATATGGTTCAGTATTAAACAAAATATACAATTAAAAGAAAATTTTGAACTATCAATCCTTTGAAAATTTGGAAACTAAATATAATATAACATTAAAAGTACATATACGAGTACTCCTGAGTAAGTGTCAGGCCAACAGCGCGACTGGACGGCCGCTGGCTTTAATATGTTATTAATAATATTAAATGTAAATAAAAAAAGGTTGTGTGTATTGTTTTTTTTTATGTACAAACGGATAGCCCAAATTTCATGTTTATTAAAACATAAAAATTGGGCTATCCGTAAACATTCCATAACTTAATTCCTTAACCATTCTCACATTAATGAGAATGGTTAAGAATAAAGCACAGGCTACTTTTTATCCCGGATCAAGACGCTATTGTACCGAGCTCAGCCGCGCCATACAAATTTAAGCGAAGCACCTGTCGAGTGACAGTAGAATTAGCAGGAATTAAATTCATAATATAAAATCAACATTAGATATTTATTAGGTTACTTTACATGTAATTAGTTTTTACATCATCTTATTAATATCACATTAAAATACAATATAAAATAATTAATTAATTAATATTGGTATAGATACGCAAACATTTTTTATAATTTCATAAATAAATAATTAAGCCATCCTCCCAAACGTGCCCATCAGGCTTGCCGCATATCCAATATACCTACAATATTACAATTTTAAGCTGCAATTCTATATGCTACTACTGCATAAGCAGCTTGTTCCCACTGCTGGGACTCGGGGCCTTCTGTCACGAGGATGTGGGCCATAATCCACCACGCTGGCAAAGTGCGGGTTGGCGGATGACACACGTCTTCGGATATTGCGGTCTTCAAACATGCTGGTTTCCTCACGATGTTTTCCTTCACCGTAAAGCGAGTGCAAATCCACACATAACTTGAAAAACAAGTCATTGGTGTTGGGCCACGCCATGCCGTATGTTTGAGGACCCCCCTTAATATATATATTTTAGTATTTTGTTGTTATAGCGGCACGGGAAATACATAACTTGTGAAGTTTCAGCTTTCTAGCTTTAACGGTTTCTGAGATGCAGCCTGGAGACAGACAGACAGCGGAGGCTTAGTAATAGGCTCCCGTTTTTACCTTTTTGGTACGGAATAAAAATGTAATAAACAATGTTCCAAGAAATTTTGTTCGCGAGGTCTAATGTTCGGAGAACTAGTATTATAGTCAAGTATTGAAAATCGAGATATTATGTTCAAACTCTGCATTTGTTATTTATTTTTACCTAATTCTATTTTAACCTACTTACTGTATTGCATTTATCAAAACGTATTTTATAAAAATTGATCATCAGAACTAAACAAAGTATTTATTAACTCCTTTCCATCCAAAGGTTGCCTGGAAGAGATCGGTTCAAGCGATAAGGCCGCCAATTGTGGCACACTGTTTTTTGTTCAAAGTTTTTATTTTATCTTTAGTTATAAGTAGTTCAAATAAGTTTATGTCCAATAAAGAATATCTATCTATCTATACTATTTTCAAACGAATAAACTGTAAAAGTTTAAATATACTTTTATTAAATATTATTAAAATAGTATTTTCTATAAAATGTATAGGTATGGCACACTTTTCGACAAATATTTTTCTGTTCAAAAAATAAATAGTTTAGGTAAAAAACACAAAAAAGAATTCAAAAACATATAGTCGGCTACTTTTAAAAGTCACCTGCTTAAAAACTTTTTACGACGTTGGTAGCAACCTAACCTTTTTTCTGTTACCCGTGACCTAACCAGTTCCTCTGCAGTTTTAGTTATAATCTCTAATTTTAGAGGAAATGCTTGTTCTTGGCACATTCACAGAAAGCTCAGCATTTGGAGCCTTGCCGCAAAAGGAAAAGAGGTTCTATTGCTTGGCTCGTGGGTAGGAAGGTCAAACTACGTTCACCGTAAGAGGGAGCGAACCAGCTAGTCAGTGCGGAACGGCCGACGCAAGCGCACGGCGGTAAGCGCTCCGTCAACACGAAATCGACACCTGTGCCGTAAAAAGTGCCCGTTATAGTGTTTCATAATAGTGCTTGTTTATTTATCCAATTGTCGACTCTCGGATCCGCCTGTCAGCGACTCTGAAAAGAGGTTCGTGTACTTATTTACAAATTACAAACTCTTTTCTCAAATCTACTTTATTACCTACTCTATGACTTTAGTGTGGTCTAGCCAAAAGGTTTTATATCGATAAATGGCGGGGCTAGTTCGCTGCGATTTGCATAGTTTTGTAAGTCATTCATTTGTTGTTACGGACGAATGCAAGGATTACTTAACTTGACCTCGTGAGGTTTTATGTGATGTGCCGTGTGTTGTTTACGTCATTTGGTTCTTATAAGAAAATTTTAGTAGGAAAATGTAAGATAAGTTAGCTGCCACAAAGAATTAATGACATTTACATATATTAATGATTCTTATGTAACTACAACACTTTAATACTTACCTCGAGTTAGATCTGTAATTGATAGAGCGAGTGAAGCGATTCTTTCAGACTTGCTAAATTGTTTTTCATACTTCCAAAGACGAATTAATTTTGAGACAATTTTGACATATGTAGGTAGTCCTGTAAGTAAAATATAATAGTGTTTGCGACGCCTACTGTTAGCTGACTTTATAGTTTTTATATTAAAACATACGGGTAGTTAGTATCAAAACTTACTTGATTAAATCTACTTTATCGTGTCGATGGTACACATTTAAACTTAATTCTAAACTTACCACTACTTTATACTACTTCATTATTGTTTTTTTTATTGATTTGACTTTGACTTGATTCAATAAAAATTAGCAACGTAAGCGGATAGATCCGTAGTTTCTATATCGCAGTGAAACACGCTTGCGTGACCGCTGAGTTTCCCATGGCTTGTCTACATATTAACTCTAAAATGTAACTAACTGCCTATACAAACTCTTTCGCTCAAACTCATTAGAGAATGTGACGTTTCCTCAAACCACAAGTTTTACCGTAAACATTCTATTATTAAAACTATTTGGCTCCTCTTTTTAGCGTTAAGGGATGGAATTAGTGAATTAGACTAAAACCAGAAGAATGCAAATTTTAAAGAAAACAATCGAAAGTAAGTAATTACGTTCTTTCTCCTGCACACGTATAGTTGTGCGAAAGAGAACAAACAAACTCAACTGTTGTCTTTATTAGATCAGGTTATACGTATTTTTATTTTTGGTAATCAAGTTCTTAGTTCTATTATTTGAATAATTTAACTATTAAAAATAAATATAATGATGACAAATCAATATATTTTTCCGTCTTACTTTCTTTACAAATCGCAAATTAGTACTAAATAACTACTATTAAAATTGATATGAAGTAAATAATCATACTCTAATGAAAGCACTAATTCTATAGTTTGAGTATAGTATATACAAGAAGACATTCTATTTTTTTTAAATGTACGTCACTAGTTAATTTTAAAGTGACATAAATGGCACTTCAAAACAAGGAGGTTTAGTACTTTTTCCCAAACGTTTTTATACGTTTCATATCTGTAGTATATATACTCTATACTAAAAATGCCTCTTATTTAATAAGTCATTAAAAACTCCACCGATTATTAAGAAATACTTAAAATCCTCTTTGGTCATTAAAAAAAGTGAATTCAATCCTCTATGGCTTTATAGTTACGTATGTAAGCGCTTTGTTAATGACTGACTGATTCAGAATATAGGTACTGAGTGAGCCGTTAACGCCAGAGCGTAATGAGATTTTCTTTTATTTTCTTGTTCTTTCGAAGCACGCGGCAGCCTCCGGTTTTTATGCCTCAAAGGGCGGGCCTCTAACGTTTTTCTTTTATAAATCAACGCCCGAATAGCTCAGTTTTACGATTACTTTTACAGCCTTTTCTTAATTATGAAGCTCTTCGAGTTAATAGAGTACAGTTAATAAAATTGTTTAGTGTCAAAACATCCTCTCTATCTAAATGAGTTTAAAGAAAAAAACATCTTATTATAGTTACATTTATTGTCGTTGGCAAATATGCTTCGTCTTGTAAATTGGTTATCGTGGTATGGACATGTGATGCGTAGAGAGGAGATGCATGTTACTAGGAGATGTATGGAAATGTTAGTGCAAGGAAGAAAGACAAGAGGCCGACCGAAGAAGACATGGATGGAGTGTGTGAATGAGGACATGAGAGAGAAAGGAGTGAGTGTAGAAACGACGGCTGATAGATGAGAGTGGAAGAGGAAAATTTGCTGCCGACCCCACCTAGTGGGATAAGGCAAGGAAGAAGAAGAAGAATATTTAAATTGGTTATCGTTTCTGTATGCACAAAAATATGTCACGATCCTGAGCCCATACTACAAGCGAGATCGTGAAATAAACGATTGAGAGGCAAGATCGACCTAAGCGTTTATTTTGTGATGCATCTATCTCTCTTCCACTTCATTAGCTTATATGTAAAAGAGAGACAGCAAATATGTAATTTATATCAATATTTTTATATGACGTTAACACGTAAAATTATAGTCCACAACCGACTTTAAGAAAGAAAGAAACGTGTATTTCTTTCTTTACTTTGTACTTTATTATTTTCTTACTTAGCCATAACATAGAAGAATATATCAAAGATTTAATTTGAGTTTTATTCATTTATTCATATATTTAACTATAAACATAAACTTACAGCATTCTAGCCAAACCATCTATGTTTATTGTATTACTAACTTAAAAACTATGCGCGTCCATGCGTTATCTAGACGAGCAGTATTATGCTTTATCACATTGTGTCGAAATTGTATTTAAAAAGTCCATTTCATTTCAGCTATTTTGTTTTAAAGAAACCATAAATAGAGCCTCACCCTTACTAAACCTCATTGGATCACCGGTTGGTGAGAGATTAAAAAGGTTTTGTTTATAAAACAAAAAGTTTTTAACCTATGAGTCTACAAATAGGTCTGTCAAAGAGTATTACAGTCTTAAGTTTGATAGTTGACGCATCATTAGGCCTGAACTTATCGCGGTGCACCACAGAGGGCAATCAATAGAGTTTTTACTTTTTTATTTAACTGTGTCGTTTTTCGCAGCCGCAAAGGCATTGCAACTATTTTTTGTAATAACGAAGAGTGCGTGCATTGTGCTTGCCGAACTATTTGCAGAATAAAATGGTTGGCTTGCGCGAAAAAAAGATGAACACAAGTTGAAGTAGTTTTTGTCATTTTTTTTGGATTCGCGTTCTATTTTCAAATGTTTAATAATATAATAACATTAATTGAAGCATGCAAGTTTTTTTGCCGAAATTCTGTCGTATAAAAATAAAATATATAATAAATAGCGTAAATTTTCTGTGATCTTATAGTGTTTTAAGGGTTCCGTAGCTAATGGTAAAAACGGGACCCTATTACTAAGCCTCCGCTGTCTATCTTTCTATCACCAGGCTGTATCTCATAAGCCGTGATAGCTAGCAAGCCAAAACTTTCATTCATTGTGTATTTCCGTAGTCTTAGCTTAGATTAAAATGACACTTTTTAGCTCTTTTAGCTATAGCAACAAATACAAAAAGTAACTAAGCGAGACCCCATACAATATACGTATTTTTGCCGCATTTTTTAGGATAATGGTACATATACCTTTCATACGCGATTTAAGTCGCACTTGGCCAATTATTTTTATTTCCATTTACCTACGTTCTTTTTTCAATTATTTTAAATATAATACCATTAATTGAAGCATGCAGTTTTTTAATCGTAATTCTGTCATTAATTTTGTATGTGTCATTAAAAAACCATAGATTATAATATGTATACTAAAACCTTCTTGGTCAAATGATACGCTCTGACGAGCACCTTTAGTAACGCCCTCTAAAGTAATTTTTGGCTTTACTGCGTATTTCCTGTCCGTACTTCAGAATGCCAGGTGCGCTATATTCTGTTAATAATAATTAAACCCCTACTCAAAAACAACGAGGCGTTTTTTATTTGACAGATACATGAAGTCTTTGTCGGTGTCTCTAAGCTATCTTTATACGGAATTTAATCCCCCCGTAAAAAATAGCTAACACACACAAAGTAACAAACACAATTGTTTACTTACCTTTTGTACTCGTAATATACCTAGGCAGTTTAGTAAAACTAAATTCTTAGTTTGAAATTAAATATGAGAATATGTTGGGTTATGTTATAGTATATTTATATCATAAATGTGCAAGTTTGTGTGAATGTTCTTCACAATAATTTAGCTTATATATAAGAGTAACACATGTTTAAAGGTAGATAGATTAAAGAAAATGAATATTAAGTTATTTTTATAGTCTAAAAATAACTTACTAAAAATGGCAAGGTTAAGCAACGGTCTAATTCGGACATTCTTTGGATGGGTGACCGTGGAAGACTGTCTTTTAAAAAAAGGCATTTGCATCTGGACGCAACCGTGGGTCGAAAAACAGGTTAGATCCCGACTGTTAGTCTTAGTACAAACGTTCCTTAAGCCAAGTCAGAGGCCTTCGGGAGGCCTTGGCCACTTAGCTAATACGAAGAAGAAGAATAAATTAAAGTCAACGGATATACTGCACAACTTTTGAGCAATATAATTTTGTTAGCTATAACGTCTATTCTTGGTATGCATAACTAACTTAACTATTTTCCAAGAACATTCGATCACGATTTTGTAAGAGCCTCGAGGTATTAAAGACTTTGTACAGAGTTACTGCTAACTAAATCTTAAACTTTTACCAGTGGATTTACAGTACTAGAGAGCCGTCGTCAAAAGTTTCAGCGCAAGGGTTAGCCGCTAGAAGTATCTACTAGACTACTAGACTTTTTATTCTTTTGACAAATTATTATACAGTAATACCCCGGACTTACGCGATAGGTGGGACCAAGCGCTATCCGCGTAAGTCGAATTCGCGTAACTCGGGGTACAATTTTGCATATACATACCTATAAAGTCATACAAAGTATGTTTAATTGGGACCGGAGACTATAATTTAGGAAATATAAAACAATAATTTAGGAAATAAATTTTAATTTAATTCTAGATAATATGACAAACTATATTAATAAAATGTATAAACACAATCTGAAGTGCTCGGCTTTCAAACAAAAAACGTTAAAATAGACGAGAAAATTAAATCGCGTAACTCCGAATTCGCGTAAGTCGAGGTAGCGTAAGTCGGGGTATTACTGTATTATGATCCTGCTTTGTCCCATTGAAGAGTAAAGGTCTCTCTACCCTCTTTCCATTTTTCCACGATCTATTGCTAATAATTTAAGAGTGAACAATCCTTATCACAGGGGTATGAAAAATAGATAAAAGCTGATTCTTAAACTTACTGAATACGCATATAAAATTACGGTAACTGACATTGTGACATGGAAATTTTATATATTTACTAGCTGACCCGGCAAACGTTGTTTTGCCTTAAAAAATAAATAGTAGCCGATTCTCAGATCTACTGAATACGCATTTAAAATTTGGTGAAAATCGGTCAAGTGGTTTCGGAAGAGTACGGTAACTAACATTGTGACATGGAAATTTTATATATTAGAAGAAGATATTATGTAGTATATCAGTTGTGTTAGTAACCATAATACAATCTAGAAAAGGTTTTGCAGTAACCCGGTATAAACCAGAGTTTAACGAATAGCTTGGGGCAGCTATCTCTAAATTGCCGGCTTTTGCTCCTCTTGTACCGAACCACTTAGGAAAATCACACTATGAAAACAAAAGGCTTGTTTTAGGTTATCATGAATATATAAAAAAAACTGTTTTAGGTAAAGCGAGCTTTAGATAATTCTCTACCACCATGCAATTGTAGCGCCTGTAGCTCGGCAAACTAAGGTGATCTGACGCGATCATCGAAGTCAAGCAACGGTCGACGCGGACAGACTTTGGATGGGTGACCATGTGCAAGACTGTCTTAAAAAAAGTGGCATTTTTATCTAGACGCTATCGTGGGTCGGATGACACGTTAAATTGTAGGTCCCGGCTGTTAGTCTTAGTACAGGCAGTCGTTAAGCCAAGTCAGACGCCTTCGGGCGGCTTGAAAACTCTCGATTGAAAAAAAACATGCAAAATGCTGATAATAATTTGAAATTTATTTATTCATACCTTTATTTCAGGCAACTATGGTCCATAACATAGAATACATACTGTTAAAAAAATAAATATAAATAGGCTAATACATATCAATCACCAACAAACTAGACTTATTAACTATTTATACACGAAGAGGCGGCGTCGTGTTTCGCTGGCTGGCGCCGCTAGGTCAGCCCTTGACCACAATTCACTTGATGGTAAGTGATATTGAGGTCTACGGTGGATCGCGCTTACCTAGAAGGAATCGGTTCACTCTCGCCTTAAAAATCGCTAGATTGTAGTCATTGGGGAACAGGGAATTCGGCAAAGAATTCCAAAGTTTGGCGGTTCGGACAACAAAGGTGGAGGCAAAATGCTTTGTGCGTGCCTTGGGCACCTCAACCGTAATGTATCTGTTTGTCACATACAAAAACAAACAACGTTGTGAAATATACAAAAACATATTCTGTTGACGACTTTAAGAAGTCATCACAAAATTATTTAAACTTTACGCTTAAATTAGCAATTCAAATTCATATCAGAAGACTACACAACTCAACATACAAATACAAAAATAGAAGAAGTTGATTCCGATGAGCGCATCAAACCAGGTATTGGATATTTAACCAGCAAAAAAGAAAAACCGGCCAACAACGAGGCCGATTCGTACACGAAGGGTTCCGTACTGCTTAATTATTTTATGTATACAATAATGATAGTTAAAAAAAACTAAAAAACACGCTTTTATAGAAAACCGTAATTTTATCAAATTAGTGTATTGTCATCGGTTCTCAATAAATCCACAAAGTTTGAACGAAATCTGGCCTTTTAAAGTGGGTCAAAATCGCGCCCAAAGAAGTCGGTTACAAACATATAGGTGAAGCTAATAGAAAGCGTGTAAAAAGAGTAAAAGAACGCGTTTTTTGTATATGTGAAGCTCCTTTTAATAATATTTGGCTTGACTTTGTGATAACAGACAGACAGACCGACAGAAATAACAAAAAAAAAATGGTTGCCTGTAAAGTCGGTTTTACGGGCGAAGATTTTACGTGACAACGTCCACTCAACTATGATCGGTCTGCCGCGTGCTGCGCGCGCGGCAGACCGATCATAGTTGAGAAGGAGAGAGACGCAAGGCATTCGGCGGGCCTCTCTCTCGTTCGGTGACTCATCGTAACGTTACCGGGCGTTACACTTTTTCATAAGTGACTCCCAGCCGCAACCTAATTTAAGACGTTGTCACGTCAAAATTGTTTTTTTTTGTTTCAGTTACCTACTCTTCTTTAATCGCCCTCTATCAGTTTTTTTAGATAGATATTGAATATTGTAAACTGTTCACGTAAGACATCTTAATATTTCCGCGTAGAAAACGGTCACACTTTCATTATTATTAAAAGTTGGAATGAGTCCATTGACTAATAAGATATTGAATGTACACTCAATTTTCACTGTATGTATATTAATACATAATTATGTTTGAGTTGTTTTTAAGAAAGTTGATTATTTCATGTATGTTTCATGTCTAAAATGAAAACGAGCAATAGTAAATAAAAGGTATTTTTTTAAATTTTACTTTATTATGAATGTATTGATTAGGGTTCCGTTCGTACTCATTGTATACGGAACCCTAAAAACGACTTATACACACGAATAAGTCACGTCCAAACATCCTGCAGTCTGTCGTCCATAAAAAAACAGCTCAACTGATCGCCGGTCATCGCTCTTTAGTCGATTCGTTAAATACATTTTATTTATTTACTAGCCATACTTATGATACAAGTACTTCGGTACTCATTTAAATATAACTTCAAGTACATAAAAAGTATAAATTAGGAATTAAGAAAACCTCTGACATCTTTCTATTATACTAGCTGACCCGGCAAACGTTGTATTGCCTCACTTAGGGGTATGAAAAATAGATAGTGTAGCTTATATGACACGTTCGTAGATTTACCATAGCAGCGCCATCTATTGATTACTTACTCAACCCAGTCGAAAGGTATCGACATCTGTTAGAATCATTGTGACTGTCAAATAATAACAGACAATAATTAGCAATAAATTAAAATTGCGACTATAATTTGAGATTTAAACTATCCTATCTCTCAAGTTGGATCAAACTGCACATGGTGTGCGAATTTTATTATAATCGGTTAAGTAGGTTAGGAGTCCATTGAGGACAAACATTGTGACACGAGATTTATATTATATATTAAGATTTATTTACTAGCCATACCTATTATCATAGACAAAATACTTTAGTATATTTTGTCTATGCTATTATACAGGTACTTATACTTCCGCCAAATTCGATGTGAAATGTTTACCAACAAAGCGTTGCCTAGCAACCACTGACTGCAGTGGTAAAGAACTTTTTTTCTAATGTTCAATATAGAAATACTTGTAATACAAAACGAATGTCGGCAAACAAGTGTTGAAGGAGCGGCCATGTTTGACATGTTTGTTTACGATTTATTTTAGCATATTTCGTTTTACACTATTGATACGTTACAAGACATCTTCACATTGTATTCTCCCTAAAATAGCACTTAAGTATGAAGTAGATTTTATAAGAAACTTGTCATTGAAATGTATAAATCTGTTTTTTTAATGATTACAAATTAGGTACTATTTTCCTTAAATAAAAATATTTGTTGAAATTGCATCTCTTTAAAATACAGCGTACAACGGAACATCATATTATATCAGATCAATAATGCGACCAAATAAAAATTAACTTGTTAATTGGAATTTTTAAGGGCTTAAGTGTTGTATTTTATTTTATTTGGAAGAATAATAGAAAAGTGGCCAATGGTTTGCGATTCCTGCACTCAAACGAAAAAATAGCTAGGGTTGGTGCAAATTCCAATGTAAGTAATTACTGAATATTCTGATTTCTTTTAAAACTCACTTCTTGGCAATTTGTTATTGCTATTGATCTTTAAATACAGTAAATATGACTTTTCGATTGAAATTACAAATAGTCTGGACGACTTTTATGACAAAATATAGAAATTCTGATATCCGTAGCACTTTCTTGAAGTGAAAACCCTAAAATTGAATTTTTTTTGTTTGTTTACATTTAGTTCACATCGAATTTGGCGGAAGTATAGGTTCTAATTTTTTTTTTATATTTGGACACATTTGACACAAGGCTGGTGACACACTGGACCATTTTTAGTTTGTATTATGGTTGCTAACACAACTGATATACTACATATACATACATACATATTTTAAATAGATACATATTAAACAACCAGACCCACAGCCAACAAATTTAGTTAAGCACAAAGATGTTGACCGGACCGGGAATCGAACCCGAACCTTCTGATTAGCAGTCCAGCATGGTAGCCTTTACGCCAACGAGGCCGTGGAGGTCGTCAAAGAAAACCTCTGACATCTTTCTATTATATTTATCTCTTTCATCTTGATGGATTGATCTTTCTCATTATATATTTTTAACCGACTTCAAAAAAGGAGGAGGTTATATGTATTCGACTGTATGTATTTTTTTAATGTTTTGATTGTACTGTGTGTGTGCGTGTATATGTATTATATATTTTGTACTTATTATATTATATTTATTTTGTTAATATATATTTATTTGATTTCCCATATACACTTATGTTATTACACCTCGTCATTATGTTCTTTTTTGTGTTCTTTCTTGAAATTGGTTGCCTGGAAGAGATCGCTATTAGCGATAAGGTCGCCAGTTTTCTTTAAATTTAGTTTAGGCGTGTGTGCCGCTGAATCGCCACCACAGTGTTAAGGTTGACTTGAATTGAAATATTTCTTGTGCCATAGTATATTGTAATAGATACAATAGTATAGTAAACTCATGCCATTTTTTTGTGCTGTGTTATGCAACACTGAATTTGGTATATATTTGATCTAAGGTTCCGATACTTGCCCCCGCATTTTCGGTATGTATGCACAAGTGTGACCAAGTTGGGGCCATATTGCCTTATTTGGCAACAGCGAAACGACAAAGCACCGGCCTAGTTTGAACCAAGCCTGTATTTAACTACAGTGTAAACTCCATGTAATGTCACTCGATTTAACAACAAACTGTCGAAATCAATTGGCTTTAGTTGGTTTAGCTTGTATTCCATACAATGATATATTTTCTCCATTTAACAACAACCCTCTATAACGCCATAAAATGCACAGTCCCTTCAATGTCGTTATATAGAGTTTACACTGTATTTAGCGATAAGGACTCGCTTTAGTTGGTATTAGCTTGTATTCCATACAATTATATATTCTCGCCATTTAACGGTCACTCTCTATAACACCATAAAATGCACAGCTATTTTTGCATTTTTTCAATATTTTTTGGGCTTTAAGATTTATAAGGAAAATACTGTAAATTCAAGATTTTGCCTTTATTTTTTTATCTTTTTTAGAAGATAGATAATTTATTACAGATAGAAGTTAATAAGATTAAAAACTAGTAAAAAAAAACCACTCATAAAATTAATTTAAAAGACCACTCCGGATAGAACCTGTCGGAAAGATAACGCTCGTGGCATTGCCGCGTTGTATAGCTATGGATAGCCTTTGCGCTAGGTACGATCCGGAGCGGTATTCGCCTGATTTTTCTTTTAATCTACGCCCAATTTCAGAAATAAAAAGTTTGGCCTCAGTTCCCCAACAACCCATTGTTTCAAAAGCAACGGGCACAAAGAGATACTGAGGCAACATCGTGGCGTACTTTTTTTTTATCTTAAAGGTATTATATCTTCACTTTAGTACGAAGTCGCCAATTATTTTCGAAGCTAACTATCCGATAACTAAAAAAACTCATCAAGAAGAATCAATATATTTTTTAACCCGGTATTAACAACGTGTCAACGTGTTTAAGGTTTATTACAACAAAAAACTGACAAGCCAGCCACGTTATTAGCTTTTTATCACTTCTGTAAAACCTGAGTTTTTTTGTCGCAGGTAAGGATAAAAATGAAGAATAAAAATATTTTTTCAGATTTTTACGTGAGTAAAACTTTCTACTGTCTAATAAGTGTAGCGCTTTTTGATTTAGTTAATTATCGAAAATAATTTATTAATAATTATCATAACTTAAATTATTATGTAACTTTTAAGTTATAATAATTATTAGTAAATTATTTGAGATAATAAAGTAAATCAAAAAGGGCTAATAATTATTATAATTTTAAAGTTATAATCATTATTAATACATTATTTTATTGTAACTTAAAAGATATCTTAATTATATATAAATTATTTTAGCTTAGCCGATTGTAAGTTAAATTATTTAACTTACAATCAAAATCCTACTAATATAAAAAAAATTAAAAGTGACGTATTTGTTTGCAAATTATATAATGCGGAATAAAAGTAGTCTACGAGAAAAGTAGTCTCGTAAGTGTCCATCCATCTTTATACCAAATTTAATCAATATCGGTCCAACCGTTTGAGCGTAAAAAAATACAAATACAAACGTTATTAGCCCTAAATAACATACGTTAAAGGCAAGTCATACTACAATAATTACTTAATACTTAAAACATGAGTTAGATTACATTTTTATTTTTTTAATTAAATGAAATAAATAACGAACATACACACTAACACACACAAATTTTCGCATTTATAATATACTAGCTGACCCGGCAAACGTTGTTTTGCCATAATAATAATTTCTAAATATACAGTAGCCGATTCTCAGACCTACTGAATACGCATGTAAAATTTGGTAAAATCGGTCAAGCCGTTTCGGAGGAGTACGGTAACTAACATTATGACAGAGTCTTATAGTATAGATAAGAAGTAGGTTCAGTGATGACGTCACAGCCTAGTATTTTAAACGGATTGTACGTTCTTATACTCGTAGTTTAACTGTGTTACGCACACATAAGTTACGCAATTTGAATTTCCGAATACGAATGTTTGAAATTCGAAGGTTTCCGCGGCCAATGAGCACGTAGGCGCGCCCGCGCCTCTTCCATTCGCTGCAACCTCCGCGTTCTAAATTCAAATATTATATTAGCGAATTTAGAGTTTGGCGGGGAAATTACCGGTATTAGGTGATACCGCTTACTGAATTCGACGACCTCGTTGGCGTAAAGGTTACCATGCCGGTCTGCTAATCAGAAGGTTCCGGGTTCGATTCCCGGCACGGCCAACATCTTTGTGCTAAACTAAATTTGTTGGCTGTGGGTCTGGGTGTTAAATATATCTTATCTTATATATAAAATTTCCGTGTCACAGTGTTTGTTACCGTACTCCTCCGAAACGGCTTGACCGATTTTTTCCAAATTTTATATACGTATTCAGTAGGTCTGAGAATCGGCTACTGCATATTTAGTTTTTTTTTTTTTTACTAAGACAAAACAACGTTTGCCGGGTCAGCTAGTATCTATATATTTATGTGTAAGTAGTATATCAGTTGTGTTAGCAACCATAATATGAACTAGAAATGGTTCAGTATGGGGCTAACCAGCTGTGTGTGCAATGTGTCCTGATAAATTATTTATTTATATATTAATGCAGGTAATAAAATTGAAGATTTTAGATTAAAGATTACTAAAATGATTATTTTTACACGCTTTATATTAGCTTCACCTGTATGTTTGTTTGTAACCGACTTCTTTGGGCGCGATTTTGACCCACTTTAAACGTCCAGATTTCGTTGAAACTTTGTAGATTTATTGAGGACCGATGACAATACACTAATTTGATAAAATTATTACATTTTTTTTGTATGTTTGTTTGTAACCGACTTCTTTGGGCGCGATTTTGACCCACTTAAAACGGCCAGATAAGAGTGTTTTTTAGTTTTTTTGAACTACTATTATTAACAATCATTATTTAATTCATTATATTAATTCATTATATACTTATTTAAGACTGGCCACTATACATGGAGTTATTTATTTACTTAAGGCCTCGCCAGGCTCTCTGGTTGGCATTTGCAATGCGATGTATGACGTCATAGTCTGGTGACTAAAGCTATACAGGGTTTATTGTATTATAAGCTACTTCAGTAAGTATGTTAATAAAAAATCAGCGTGGTGGTAGAGTATTTTCCAACGCTGCCTTTCCAAGCTAGCAATGACAATCTTGTTGGCGTAATGGGTACCATGCCACACTGTCAATCAGAAGGTTCCGGGTTCGATTCCCGGCGTAGTCAACATCTTTGTGCTTAACTAAATTTGTTAGCCGTGGTTCTGGGTGTTAAATATGTATCTAAATAAAATATGGTGTATATCTGTTGGGTTAGCTACCATAACACAAACTAAAAATATGTTTAAGTAGGGAGCTAACCAGCCATTATTTTATTCGCCGTATGGCGTCTCTGTCGCACTTCATCGCCCGCTACCAATAAGAGCGCTTATCCTGAATCGCGCAAACGGTATTTTCAACGCGCATACGACTGGTCCTAGCTACAATGCATGACCGTTGGACGGCCGTCTCCGGACACAACATCTGTCCGGGGGGATATCCCTTTGATGATGGAGGTAGACCGTCGTCGCTCCATAGCTGTAAGAAAAATGTGTCAAATTTTTTAGTTATTAATAGCCCTGTACGACATATATAGGTATAGTAGGTAGTACCAGCCATGCCAAGGTTAATAAGGCAAGTTGACGAGATGACATTTAGAATAAGTCATGTAGAAGGATTTCGTTGTGTTTCTCGAATTTATTATTATGAATTAAAATGCCTATCTGTGTGAATAGTTTTTTAGTTCCGATTTATACTGATATTTATACTAGCTGACCCGACAAACGTTGTTATGCCTTAAAAAATAGATAGTAGCCGATTCTCAGACCTACTAAATACGCATATAAAAATTGGTAAAAATCGGTCAAGCCGTTTCGGAGAAGTACGGTAACTAACATTGTGATATGGAAATTAATTTATATATTAGAAGAAGATAAGTAGAAGATATATGGATATTGTACTTTTATTATAAAATTTAATAACCAACTATTAATAAAGGATATTTATAAAAAAAATACATAAAACTCTTCTTCTTCTTCTTCCTTGCCTTATCCCACTAGGTGGGGTCGGCACAGCAAATTTTCCTCTTCCACTCTCCTCTATCAGCCGTCGTCTCTACACTCACTCCTTTCACTCTCATGTCCTCATTCACAAACTCCATCCACGTCTTAATAATAAAAAAAAAATACATAAAACATAACTTAAAAATTTTAATTTTTTATTTGTTTGACGGGAATAGGCTCCAAAACTACCGGACCGATTTGAAAATAATCTTACACCGTTGGGAAGCTACATTATCCCTGAGTAACATAGGCTATATTTCGTTTCTTTTTGCAACTTGGCTTATTTTATAGCCCGTGCGAAGCCGGGACGATCTGCTATTACATAATATGCTTGAAAAACATATATAAAGGCAAGATATAATACATTTTGATTAAATAATATTACGGGCGGCAAATGCTGATGATGATATTGACGACCTCATTGACGTAACGGTTACCATGCCGGACTGCCAATCAGAAGGTTCCGGGTTTGATTCTCGGCACGGGCAACATCTTTGTGCTGAACTAAATTTGTTGGCTGTCGGTCTGGGTGTTAAATATGTATCTATATAAAGTATGTATGTTTGTATATGTAGTAGGTATATCAGTTGTGTATAAGTACAACCATAATACGATCTAAAAATGTTTCAGTTGCTATTGGCTAACCAGCCGTGTGTGAATTGTGTCAAAAAAAAGATAGGTATACATAAATGCTGTTTGTAAGATCTAAGTTTGTCAAAAGCATATCTACAAACCAGTCTGTGCAGATATTATTAATTATTTTCTTTATCATCTAATATTAACGGTACATACTTTTAATTTATTTCCAAATGAGTCGAAGTATGACTATGCGTTTTTTCCGATGCCACAGTCGATTTTAAGAGTAGACAGTATTAAATATCGAATATCTTTTAAACTAATCTACGGATCTATAATTATACTTAAGTACTTATGGTTATTTTAATTGATTATGATTTTTTTTGTTTGTTTTAATATTATAATCTCTAAGTTCTTTCTATGTGTATGTACATTCTAGGAGTTGATTGCCAGGAAGAGATCGCTTTTATCGATAAGGTCGCCAGTTAAGGCACTAGTTTTTAAGTACCTTAGTGTTTTCTGTAATTTATTTTTAGCAGATAAGTATTATAATAAAGTGTTAATCTATCTATCTATTATAGTCACCTTTTCGATTTTTTTACTAGCTGCGGTGTTGCCCACGCTTATCCAATTACGGATAAAAAGTAACCTATGTGTTAATTCCGGGGCTTACCGTCTCCATACCAAATTTGATCGAACTTGGTTCAGCCGTTTGAGCGTGAAGAAGTAACAAACATACACACCACTATACAAATTTAAACACAAACTTTCGCATTTTTCGTATTTTTGCATTTTTCTTATAAACAGTTTAAAAATGAGTTCTTAATTCTTATTTAGAATCCAACTCATTCAAATTCAAATTCTGTTTTTGAATTTGAATTTTAATGAGAAGGATTCTAAAATAATCATGAAGAACTCATTTTTAAACTGTTTAAAAAAGAAAAGGAGAACCGGAATTTAAAAAAAACTGTCCCTACTTCAAACAAATCTAAAAAGAAATACCAGAAAATAAAATTGACAAACTCTATATCTAATAAAGTGAAGCGTAAGTAAGTATGATATATATAAATAGCATATTATAATGATGAATGTAACAATAGAAAAATATTCAGACATTTCTCAAGGCTAACAACAAATCCAAGTTATTTTGCTTGCAAGTGTGGTAGCTTCTTTGTGTTGGTGAAAGTAGGAAGCTATTATGCAAGTGCGAATACCGAGGCATTGCAATTACCCAGATAAGTAAGTATCATGTATATTTAACTTGTGAAAATAATCTGTTGTGTTCCTGGATTAAAAAATGGTTTAGGAAATCCATAATTATTTCCCAGCATTTCATTCAATATTTAAGAGCTGGGCTCTTGTCTGTGGAGTTTTTTCCAGGTAGTTCTGTCTTCGGCCAAATCCTTGACCTCCCTATACGACATGACTTTCGCCTTCTCCTTAATTTGGTCTAAATATGATCTTCTAGGTCTTCCTCTTCCTCTCCTGGCTTCTATCTTTCCTTCTACGATATTTTTAATGAAATTGTCATGTCGTGGCCAGCCATCTTTCCTCTTCTGTTGTCTATTGTATTTATTATGGTTCTTGGTTCTTGTACTAGGAAGAGTACCTCTTCATTAGTTTTCTTTTCTTTCCAACTTATTCTTTCCATTCTTCTCCAACACCACATTTCAAATGCCTCTATTTCCCAGCCAACCCTTAAATTAATAAGTAGGTATATTTATACTCAAGTGAATGAAAAAAATGTGATAAAAGGTGATTTTAAAACAGCATACTTGCTACAAGGTGAAGAGGCGCTCCGAAACTTATACCTAAAGGTCAACGGAAAAAACATCGCACGGTCAAAGCAATTATCATGTTCTTTATAATTTTTTGAAAATATACTGAATTTGTTGCTACGATTTAATTGCGATTACTATATAGTATAATTTAATTATTTTGATGTAAGCTTCCACAAAAATGTAAACATTTTGTAGCATTGATTTGAATTAAATACATCGAATGCTAAATAAATGAATAGTGCGAGTCGTGCGTCTGACATTGACAACTTACAGCTGATTCGAACGTCAGAAAATCGATCGAGCGAGTGAGGACAAAACACGTCAGTTTATTCATATTAAAATATAAATTCGTGAAGAAAACTAGCTAGATTTGCTAGAAAGCTTTAGTCCATTGATATTTAATTAATGTTTCACATAATATAGTTGTGTTTGTGAAGCGTTGCGGATCGATGCAGGTATTATTCACGCATATACTTTTTGCAAGTGTTTCTCCGCATAAATAGTGAATTTTGAATGAAAAAGTATTTAACAAGCTTAAAAAACAGTGTCAACTTATTTTCAGAATCATTACAAGATGGGAAGACACAAAAATCAAGCGTTAAAGTTGTTAGCGACAGTCGTTTTAATACCGGCTGTTTTTTGCGACGTCGGGCCTCCGATACTGAATCCCTCCGTAATATCTCAGTCAAGAGCTCCTATAGGCGACTGTCAAGCTTGCAAACTGTTCGTAGATTCTTTTAAAAACGGCCTCGAGCGTACGGCTAGGGGTAAATACGAGGGCGGCGATACAGCGTGGGAGGAAGAAAAACTAAAGAAATCTTACAAGCGCAGTGAAGTGCGACTTATAGATATCCAAGAAGGTATCTGTAGAGAAGCGAACAAACACTCAGTCGAATGCCACCATATGGCAGAGAAAGCTGAGGAATTCATAGAAGAATGGTGGGGCCAAGATCTTGACGAATCCGAGGACCTGTACACATATATCTGTATAGACAAACTTAAAGTGTGCTGTCCAAAACACCACTTTGGTAAAGACTGCTCACCGTGCCCGGGGAATCATGAGAGACTTTGCAGTGGCAATGGTAAATGTAGAGGTGACGGTACTCGTAAAGGGAATGGTACATGTCTTTGCGAATCTGGGTATTTGGGAGAGAACTGCGATCAGTGTTCAGACGGGTTTTACCTAGCATATTCTGATGAGACCAAGATGCTATGTGCTCCATGCCACGTATCTTGTGTCGGAGGCTGTAGAGCGGGCACAAATAAAGACTGCAGCGCATGCAAACCTGGCTTCTATTTTGACGCGGACGAAGGCTGCCTTGACATCAATGAATGTGATAATCTGGGCCGATGCAAAAAGGACGAATTCTGCATGAACTCAATTGGATCTTACGTCTGCACTAAGTGTGATAAGTCCTGTGTTGGTTGCCACGGTGACGGGCCGGATATGTGCAGGAAATGTGCGAAGAATTATTCAAAGAAAGGAGAGTTTTGTGTGGCTGATAGAGAGAATGAGGTTGACTCAACTGAAGCTATGACTAATACAAGGTAAGTTTGAGTTTTTCGTAAAGAATAAAAGTATCTTTTTGCAGGGTTTTGAGTATGGTTAATAATTTTAAAGTCTTGTACTTAATTAGATATAAATGCCTATTGAAACCACCACATTGTAAAATTGACTGCTGTGTCTTTTAATATATTTAATTATAAAAATCAAATCTATCCAACTATAATTTCACATAATAGGTACAGTGTATACGGGACTGTGCATTTTATGGTGTTATAGAGAGTGGTTGTTAAATGGAGAGAATGTATCATTGTATGAAATATAAGCTAACCCAACTAAAGCCAATTGATTTTGATGGTTTAGAGAGTTTGTTAAATCAAGTGGTGTTACATGGAGTTTACACTGTAGGTATATGTCTTACCCAAAAAAATAATTCTTTATTATAGTCTTATAAGATTTTAAGTTGCAAAATTGATTAATTTAGATCCTTTTTTATGTTGATTTGATTTTGGTTACAACTCTTTTGGCTACACTTTTTATGTCTAGAACAATTAGGTTTTTATTATTGTTTTTAGATAAACATGTTTTTATACTAATTTATAATTTAAATTTTACAGAAATGAAGAGCTCTAAGGCTTGGTATTGAGAATAATAGGTAAATGTTAATTTACTTTTGGTGATGGGTTAGAATTTAATATATATCTATATAATATAAAATTTATTATATAATTATATAATGTCTTTCATAATATATGAATTTGCTTTTATATAAATGGAATTGTGGGATAACTAGCTGGCTTTATACATGTATGTAACATACATTATATATTAAGTAAGTTAATAAATAAAATAAAATCATTGAATTTTGTTTATAAGAAATACACACAATGACTAACAAATATTCTAGTGAAATATTACAGTTGTGTATTTATGTAATGAATATAATATCATTCTATGTAATTACTCATTTATTTACTCAGCTTGTACCAAAAGGGGCCAAACATATGATGTTTAATTAGTACATAAAATCATTATTTCACAAGTAACCATTGAGTTATTGTCATATTTTATTTTTTATCATTTGATCTGGGATAAAAAGTAATCTATGTGTTATTTCAGGGTCTAAGGTATCTTCACCCCAAATTTCATCAAATATCGGTTCAGGCATTTGAGCGACACAAAAAACTTTCGACTTTATTATATTAGTAGTAATAAAGGGATAACTATCTATGTCTAGACGAATTGAAGTGGTTAGCCCCATACTAAACCATTTCTTGTTTGTATTATGGTTGCTAACAGAACTGATATACTACACATACATACGTAAATACTTTATATTGATGCATATTTAACACCCAACCCAACAAATTTAGTTCATCACAAAGATGTTGGCCGTGCTGGGAATTTAACCCGAGACCCTCTGGTTGGCAATCCAGCATGGGTTACCATGCTGGATTGCCAACCATATAACCATAAAAAACGTTGACCAACCACAAATGACAGAGATGTATGGAAGAAGCGTACATACTGTACCGACCCAACATGAAGTGGGATAAGGTGAAGAAGAAAATGAAGATTTCCACCCTCACTACTAACATTGTCAATTCCCATCCTCTATACTTTCCCAAAATTCCTCAAATATTGTAAAATGACACCCCCACTTCCCACTAACATGTAATATAATAGGATTTTATAATGTAACCATTATATACACCAATATTTGAGGAATTCTGGGAAAGTATAGAAGATGGGAATTTACAATGTTAGTAGTAAGATAATCTTCTTTTTCTTCTTCACCTTATCCCACTTCATGTGGGGTCGGTACAGTATGTACGCTTCTTCCATACATCTCTGTCATTCGTCATCTCTGTATTCACACCCCTCCTGGTCATATCGTCATTCACAAAATCCATCCATACTTTCTCATACTATTACTCACATTCATACTTATACTCACGTTTAAATACTCCTGGTCATATTGTCATTCACGGTAAGGGGGATCATATCGTCATTCATGGTTACTTGTAAAATAATTGGCCAAGTGCGAGTTAGGCTCGCGCATAAAGGGATCCGTACCATTGTTGTATAGGAGCCCCACTTCAATATTTATTTTATTTAAACTTTATAATTTAATTTGATAGCCAATATACTTTTATGTATTTTGTGAAAATTTTAAGTGTCTGTTATTGATATATAGCAGAAAATAGGAAAAAAACACGTTTATTGTACGAGGGTGCCTTAAATATTTTTTGTCTCTAGTATTTGTTGTTATAGCGGCACGGGAAATACATACTTATATTGTGAAAGTTTCAGCTTTCTAGCTATTACGGTTTCTGAGATACAGCCTGTAGACAGACAGACAGACAGCGGAGGCTTAGTAATAGGGTCCCGTTTTTACCTTTTAGGTACGGAATTTTATTACAAAAGTTCCCTATATTCCAGGTACCTCACATATGTGGGTCTCATCATAGCGACTGGTATTCTACTACCGAAGTCCACATCTCTTGGCAGCTTCGTTGGAGCCATGGTACTGGCTTACATTGTGGGTGCCGAATATTACTGCATGATCAATGGACACCGGGGTCTTGTTAATTTAAAGGACTTTGACTTGAGCCAGCTGTTTCATACGTAGATGATTTTTTCATCTATGAAATGTAGTCGGAATAAAAACATTGTGAAGTTTTTATTCTAAAATAAGCTGTAACTTTTTTTTAATACATAATTTTCTTTAAATAATTGTATCATATAGGATCATCATTTTTACACGCTTTATATTAGCTTCACCTGTATGTTTGTTTGTAACCGACTTCTTTGGGCGCGATTTTGACCCACTTTAAACGGCCAGATTTCGTTGAAACTTTGTAGATTTATTGAGGACCGATGACAATACACTAATTTGATAAAAAAAAAATTGTATTTTTGTTTGTATGTTTGTTTGTAACCGACTTCTTTGGGCGCGATTTTGACCCACTTAAAACGGCCAGATAAGCGTGTGTTTAGTTTTTTTAAACTACTATTTTTATTTCATATATGAAATGTAGTCAGAATAAACACATTGTAAAGTTTTTATTTGAAAATAAGCTGTAACTTTTTGTTTCTTTAAATAATTGTATCATATAGGATCATAAATTTTTAAAAAAATAATTCCAAATGTCTTAACATACATTGTCGATGCTGAATATTACTGTATGATAAACGGACACCGTGGTCTGGTTAATTTAAAGGACTTTGATACTTTCACTTGAGCCAGTTATTTCGTACGTAGATTGATTGTGATTTTTGACTTATTAAATGCCTAATTGTGTTCAAAAATATCAAGAACTAAGCCAAGCGGAACCAGACTAAGCTTGTTCCACCTTCGGCTAGAGAGTCGTGGACTCATGTAGGTACTTCACAAAAGTTGCTGATCGAATGCCTAGGTTTTATAAACAATTAAAAAAATTTGACATAAAAACTTTTATATTACACACCTTCTTTTAAAATGTATGGTAACACTGTTTTAGAATAAATGTTATTTGTCCTAAATGTAAATGTAAGGTTGTTTGAACCTAATTATTAAAAATATATTTCTATATATTACATACCTTCTTTTAAAATGTATGGTAACAATGTAGAATAAATGTTATTTGTCTAGGTGTCTAATTATCCTTTGTCTTCAAATTATAGCCTATCGGATTAGTTAGCGCTTGATTCCAGGAAAGACAATTTAACCCCTTATGTACTAAGATGACTGAAATATAAATTTTACCAATAGAATGTTATTATATTCTTACCTGGCACTTTTAACCTAATATGTAGATAATAGTTTAAAATAGTAAAAAAAAACACGATTAGAATAAGTTTAATTTATTTGTGATATTTATTTTAATTATACTGGTGAAAAATAAAACTCTCAAGCCCAGTAAAATTGTAATTTTATTTATAAGTACCTACATACTATATTACTTCCATTCATCACCATCATCAATCACCTTTGCTCGTCCATTGCTGGACATAGTCCTCTCCCAAGGCACGCCCTTGCACATAAAATGTCCATGTCACAATGTTAGTTACCGTACTCCTCCGAAATGGCTTGACCGACTTTTACCAAATTTTATATTATACGTAATCAGTAGGTCTGAGAATCGGCTACTATCTATTTACCTAACCCTACTACTACGAAGTACAAGTTATTATTCTGTGCTACTACATAACCCTTTTATTTTTTTATTCAAAGAAATAATTTATAAGGAACACAGTGTTTGCCTTATCACTTAGGGGTATGGAGAATAGATAGTAGCCGATTCTCAGACCTACTGAATACGCATATAAAATTTGGTAAAAATCGGTCAAGCCGTTTCGGAGGAGTACGGTAACTAACATTGTGACATGGAAATTTTATATATATATATATAGAGACCCGGCAAACGACGCCTCACTTAGGGGTATGAAAAATAGATAGTGTAGCTTATATGACACGTTCGTAGATTTACCATAGCAGCGCCATCTATTGATTACTTACTCAACCCAGTCGAAAAGTCGACATCTGTTAGAATCATTTGGAGTTGTGACTGTCAAATAATAACAGACAATAATTAGCAATAAATTAAAATTGCGACTATAATTTGAGATTTAAACTATCCTATCTCTCAAGTTGGATCGAACTGCACATGGTGTGCGAATTTTATTACAATCGGTTAAGTGGTTTAGGAGTCCATTGAAGACAAACATTGTACACGAGATTTATATATATTAAGATAAGTACCTATATCATATTATGTCAGTATGTATGTATGTAAAGCACCACGAACAATAAGTCAAGTCATTTGCATAGTGTCACGCCAGTCGATACTCGACCCTGACATGCTTTTAGTCGCTTTATGTCTGTAGGTAGTGGATCTGTGTACAAGCCATGAGAGGAAATACATTTTTTGACGTGACAACGTCTTAAATTAGGTTGCGGCTGGGAGTCACTTATGAAAAAGTGTAACGCCCGGTAACGTTACGATGAGTCACCGAACGAGAGAGAGGCCCGCCGAATGCCTTGCGTCTCTCTCCCACTCAACTATGATCGGTCTGCCGCGCGCGCAGCACGCGGCAGACGTTGTCACGTAAAATCTTCGCCCGTAAAACCGACTTTACAGGCAACCATTTTTTTTATTAATATTTTTGACATAGGTAAACAAAATTTATTTTCATGGCTGAGCATAGAAAAAGTTATTGGAATAGTAATAACTAAATAAATATAGATTTAATTTAATTATTTTTTAAATAGTAATACCTAAATTTATTTTTTTCATGCGAATCAGTTTTATTTTAAGAATAGATATATAGCAAGTATTTATTAGCAAATTAACAACTTAAAACCAAATGATAAAATTAAATTTATACATAACTTAAGAATGATAAAGTGAAAATTATTTACAATGGATAGAAAAAACGAAAATTGTGTGATCTTTGAATAGCATAACGAGGTGTTATACAATGGTAAGGTATTAGTATGTACAAAGAATTACCATAGAATACTAGCTGACCCGGCGAACGTTGTTTTGCCTCACTTAGGGATACAGCGCTATCTATTGATTACTTACTCAACCCAGTCGAAAGGTATCGACAAATAATAACAGACAATAATTAGCAATAAATTAAAATTGCGACTATAATTTGAGATTTAAACTATCCTATCTCCCAAGTTGGATCGAACTGCACATGGTGCGCGAATTTTATTATAATCGGTTTAGTGGTTTAGGAGTCCATTGAGGACAAACATTATGATACGAGATTTATATATATTATAATATAATATAATATATAAGAAAGATTATGTATCTATTATAGTCTTTGTAATTTCCCGCTACACCTTATGCCTTGCACCAAACTAACCTGTCAATCAACACCCACCACACTTATGTAACTGTGGTAATACGTGCTAATGCTGAAGCTTTAAAATGCGCATGGAAAGTGGAACTAATGTGGTCTGTAATTTTTATCAGAATGGTACCTACATAAGTTATGTCAAATAGATACTTCTTAGGGTTTCTTACTCAAAGAGTATCTACAGACGGGACCCAATTTTTACACGCTTTATATTAGCTTCAGCTGCATAGATATTCTATGTTCACCTGTATGTTTGTATGTTTGTTTGTAACCGACTTATTTGGGTGCGATTTAGACCCACTTTAAACGGCCAGATTTCGTTCAAACTTTGTAGATTTATTGAGGACCGATGACAATACACTAATTTGATAAAATTACGGTTTTCTATAAAAAGCGTGTTTTTTTGTTTTTTTTTTTACCTTTAATTTTTTTTATTACTCTTTATTATTATTTTATTTACATCGTATCAAGAAAAACAATACCTATACAAAATAAAGAAAATAAATTAAAATAAGGTGAATTATTTTCGCAGGTTCGTGACATAAAGAAAAATTATTAATATTTTTTTTATTTTTTATTTTTTCCTTACAGGGGAATGATGGGGAACTTCTAGACACTGTTTATAATTATGTTTTGAACAATTTCATTGAAATTCAGCTTGTTGGGACTTTATGTAACTTCACTCTATTTTTCGGTCTAATTTGACCGGACTATAAGCTTAATTTAATCTTTACAACTAGGCATATTTGACCATGACATTTGTCACCATAAGATACATAAATTTGTTTCTACTCCACTGTTATACAAATAAAACAAACACAGGGCTATATTTCTAGTGAGTACACATTTTACTGTGAACATACATATATAAAAATATAAATAAATATATAAATATTAGGAAACATTTCACACACGGCTGGTTAGCCCCACACTGTACCATTTCTAGCTCGTATTATGGTTGCTAACACAACTGATATAAGAACCCGGAACCTTCTGATTAGCAGTCTGGCATGGTAACCTTTACGCAATAACGAGGTTGTATAATAATGTTGTCTTTTTACTTTTATAATATTGCACTTGTTTACTGGACAAACAAATGCATTACCATCATCATATCATTTACATAGCATTTTCTTCCCCATATCGCCTTAATCTAGTATATTGTAACATAATCCAGTTCACTAGACGGGATGGCCTGGCACATTCCTAATCTAGGTAGACATAGACGCTAGATCGAGAACTGGTCTAACCTGTTCCTCTTCCTGATTCTACAGCTAAGCGGATGGTCAGGTATAACTAACCATAGCTATAGCTAGGTATAGCTATGGTTAGGTATAACTAACCATAGTTATAGCTAGGTATAGCTCACAGGCTATTGGGTGGACAAGGTAAATAAATAAGCAAATATTAGGACACATTTCACACACGCCTGGTTAGTCTCATACTTAACTATTTCTAGTATGTAGTATGGTTGCTAACACAACTGATATACTACATAAACATACATTAATACTTTATGTATATAAAGTATATCCGTTGTGTTAAAATACATGCATACATAAGACATACATTTATGTATTTTCGATACATACCTATTTAACACATAGACCAACAGCCAACAAATCACAAAGATGGTTAAATTAATGTACATAATTTTTCTTGAATTAAAATTGTGATCTAATTAATAAAAGAGTATTGAATTGAGTATATAATTATATATTACACATTGCGAATTGACGAGAACATACCTATTATTGTATCCTTTCATTAATAAGCCTTAATTTTAAATAACTTAGATAGGTACGTTATAACGAAGAAAAGATATTAAATTCTAATTAAATGAGAGTGCTTGATTAGTAGAATACATACACGATGATACGATTCAAATCGAGGATTCGCACAAAGCGTTTTGCTTCAACCTTCATTGTGAGAACTGCGAAGCTTTGGAACTCTCTTCCTGAGTCTCTTTTTCCCGAGAAGTACAATTTGGGGGTCTTCAAATCTAGAGTAAATAGGTTCCTTCTAGACAAGCGTGATACATCTTAGACCACAGTCAAGCTTAACATCAGACAAGCTGCGGTCAAACGTAAGCCTAATCATCATAAAAAAAAAATACATATGTCCATAACTACAGAAAGTTATGTCGGGATTTTTCAAAATTTTCAACGTATGCTTTGACTAATTTAAATAGAATCTACTAGTAAATTCTACAGGAAAGAAAATGCATCATAACCGTATCTCGCGTAAAAAAGATATGAATAAAAGAAAGTCAAAGCAAGTTATGTGAATTGAACGGGTGGGAAATAATTTCATAACAGAACAGTAAGCTACGGTAATTTTAACTTTCTTTCAACGCATTGTTGCATTATTGTTGCGGCCAATGCAGTTTATCATTGACAATTTCTACACTTTAGAAAAGAAGAATCAATTTTTTTGCATTTATTATTAGGACACATTTCACACACGGGTGGTTAACCCCATACTGAACCATTTCATCTTTGTGCTTAACTAAATTTGTTGGCTGTGGGTCTGGGTGTTAAATATGTATCTATTTAAAATATGTATGTATATATTTATATGTAGTATATCAGTTGTGTTAGCAACCATAATACGAACTAGAAAATGGTTCAGTATGGGGCTACCCAGCCGTGTGTGAAATGTGTCCTAATATTTATTTTATTTATTTATTTCTAGTTTGTATTTTACTCATATGGTTGCTAACACAACTGTTATACTACATAGTCATATTTTATATAGATGTACTAGCTTACCCGGCAAACGTTGTCTTGCCTTATCACAGAATCGGCTACTATCTATTTAAGTATGGAAAATAGATAGTAGCCGATTCTCAGATCTACTGAATACGCATAAAACATTTGGTAAAAATCGTTTCGGAAGAGTACGGTACATTGTGACATGGAAATTTTATATATTAGATATTCAACACCCAGACCGACAGCCAACAAATTCAGTTCATCACAAAGATGTTGGCCATGCCGGGAATCAAACCCGGAATCTCCTGATTAGCAGGCCAACATGGTAACCATTACGCCAACGAGGTCGTCAAAATGACCTCGTTGGCGCAATGGGCTTGCGCTTGATCGTAATTCGCATAATGGTAAGCGATATCATGATCTAAGGTAGAGCGCGCTTATTTAGAAAAAACAGGTTCAACCTTGCTTGTGGAGGCAAACTGCTTAGTACGCGACTTTGGTACCTCCACGGTATAATACTCGTAATATGGTGTTTCCCTGCTCGTCCGATGGTGGAATGAAGCCACTTGAGATTAAATTAAATTTAGCTTAACTTCCATATATAGAACTATGTTTCTTATTATATTTCATTCTTCGATCAAATATATACCAGATTCAGTGTTACATACAAACACAGCACAAAAAAAATGGCATGAGTTTACCATACTATTGTATCTATTACAATATACTACGTCACAAAAAATATTTCAACTCAAGTCAACCTTACCACTGCATTTTAAGATTGAGTTTCGACTAGTGCCGTAATAAACATAAGCAATCTTGCTCCGCGATAACAGCTATAAAATGTTATGACTGTAGCCGCAGTGTGACGCAGTGAGCGTTAGAAAATTCAACTATATTACTTATCTACTAATAACGCTTAAATTCCTCAAACTCAAATAAGACCACACTCTTACTTGTGGTCTTATTTTCCTTGCCGTTTTTAGAGACATCACCTTAAATCTAGTACAATTTTGATCGAAAATTCCATCGTAATAACAAAAAAAATTATCGAATAATGTTTAATGCTCTTTTCAGTTGACTGGCTAAAATAAAGAATGTGGCCAGGTCATAGATCTAAACCTAAACCTACCCACTCACAAATCAGAAAAAGTTTATAAGCTCAAACCAAATTAAGAAATACATATACACATATCATGACCAATCTCTGATTACAAAACAGCATGCCAAGTCACCAACCCAAAGTAAGCTTGCTCAATCAAAATGGCTAAAATGGCAGTCCATAATTGCGAAATGGCAACACCAAATACAGGACCTGTCTTGCCATGCGTCGTTGGTTGTCGGGTGTCAACGCTTGCGTAGGTGCAGACGCGGAACTGGTATATGTTAAGCTTAGTATTGGATTATTGACTGTTTGCCTAAAGATATTAAAAATGCATGTAATGATAACATTTTCAAGAATAAGCTCAAGAACTGGCTCGTTCAGGAAACTTTTTATTCTATGGACGAATTTTTTAATATCAGAAAAAATGTTATGTGAATCATGTCGTGACATGTAATTGTTAAGTATTATTATTTTTATTAGGTATTAATATTGACATTATTCCATAAGACATGTATTACAATTTAATTTGTATATCACATTGTCATTTTTTTATTTATATTCATATTGACATTTTTTTAATTTTTGACGTATAATTGTAAAATTATCAATAAATGGTTTATCTTGACTTCTACATAAGCGCATAAGAAGCCTCTATATCTTTTTTAGGCTTCCGTATCTAAAAGGTAAAAACGGGAGCCTATTACTAAGCCTCCGCTGTCTGTCTGTCTCCAGGCTGTATCTCAGAAACCGTGATAGCTAGAAAGCTGAAACTTTCACAAGATATATATTTCCCGTGCCGCTATAACAACAAATACTAAAAATAAAAAATACTAAGGGGGTCCCCATACAATAAACGTGTATTTTTCGTATTTTTTTTTGCTATATATCAATAACAGTAGCTGCTAGAAACTTTCACAATTACATTTTCACAAAATATAGTATATTAGCTATCAAAATAAATTATAAAATACTTAATAAAAAAAAAATTACACTCATTTTTGGTTTTTACACTCTTAGATACTTTGGATTTTCTCCTGAACCTTAGACATATTTATGTATTTATGTCACACACAAACAAAAGACTCATGCCAAGGTTTGCATATCGACCCCGTTGGCGTAATGGTTACCATGCCGGACTGCCAATCAGAAGGTTTCCGGGTTCGATTCCCGGCACGGCCAACATCTTTGTGCTGAACTAAATTTGTTGGCTGTGGGTCTGGGTGTTAAATATTTATCTATATAAAATATGTATGTTTGTATATGTAGTATATCAGTTGTGTTAGTAACCATAATACGAAGAAATGGTTCAGTATGGGGCTAACCAGCCGTGTGTGAATGTGTCCTAATAAAAATAATAATAATAAAAATGGTTCAGTATGGGGCTAACCAGCCGTGTGTGAAATGTGTCCTAAACTTTATTCTTATTTTTATTTAGTTAAAGAATCTTTAATTTTATTCCTTTCTCTTTACTCACTCCTTAAATTAACATACAAACACACATACCTCCATATAATTATATCAGTACACGAAAACAAAAAGCCAGTTCAAGGTTACCCGATCACTTTCCTTTCAATATATTAAACCTTTAAATAAGTGATGTGCAATATACAACCTTATAGTTAATAGATAAGGTTCAATTTAACTGCTGCAAGTTTTGGGTAACCGGCTGGTAATGTCAAAGGAGTCACATTGGAAAGACCTTCGCGTCCTAAGAACTTGTTGGGAGAAATAATTGGGCAAGTGTGAGTTGGGCTCGCGCATGAAGGGTTCCGTAGAAAACATTTTTGTATGGTGCCCCCTTTTTACCTTTGTTTACAACATGTTTATCTCAACTTTATTTTTAGCACCTCTGAAGAGAGCTAGCTCCTGCAAACACAGGGTATCCTACTGCAGGAGCTAGGCACCACACTTACATTAAGACTTAGTTTCTAGAATTAGTATTAATTAGTTATGGTACCTATACTTAACGTTAGTTTGTTTAGAATGTAAGTTGGCCTAATAAATTATTTGTATTTGTATTTTAATATTTTTTTTTAAGTTAATACATATTCTGTATAACTGGGATAAGGCAAGGAAGAAGAAGAAGACATATTCTGTGAATTCTTAGAGGGTCTATCACATTATTATTCAAATATCCATGTATATGAACCGTTAAATATTTACTTAATATTTTCTAGCTGACCCGGCAAACGTTGTTTTGCCTCACTTAGGGGTAAGAAAAATAGACAGTGTAGCTTATATGACACGTTCGTAGATTTACCATAGCAGCGCCATCTATTGATTACTTACTCAACCCAGTCGAAAGGTATCGACATCTGTTAGAATCATTTGGAGTTAACAGATAATTGTGACAGTCAAATAATAACAGACAATAATTAGCAATAAATTAAAATTGCGACTATAATTTGAGATTTAAACTAAAACACGGGAAATACATATCTTATGAAAGTTTCAGCTTTCTAGCTATTACGGTTTCTGAGATACAGCCTGGAGACAGACAGAGAACGGAGGTTAAGTCAATTTCAATTTCAATTTCAAAATTTCTTTATTAATTCAATACGTATTAACAATGCCAGTGTACATTATACCTTATATAGGGTTTAGTGATAGTGTCCCGATTTTACCTTTTAGGTACGGAACCTTAAACAAGTTTTAGTTTTTTTCCTTCTTACCCCATGGTTTTGAGTCTGATGTTCTTTCCCTATCGATTTTTTGAGGGCTTCGTACTGTACCTAAAAGGCAAAAATTGGACTTGTAGCTCTATTTCGGTCAGAAACTAAGCATTGCCATCCAACGTGGCAATGCTGCCAGCATTTTCCTCTACCCCTGGAGTTTTGTAGGTTAAGTTTGTTTTGGTTGAGTGTTTTATGATTACTAAATTCAAATTCAAATCATTTACTGCGTCATTTAAATGTCATACAATATTAAATTATCATAAAAACATGAAAATGTACCGTAATCAGGGTGTGGCAATATTGGTTTGAAGCGAGCCGATTTATTTATTTTCCAGTAAATGGTGTACGTATGTGTCATTTAGACTTTTATCATTTAGGAATTCGTCAATTGTATAATAATAACACTTATATAATAATATCTCCATCAAGGTTTTTTCGAATGTGCTATGGTTATTTACGTTTTTTAATGTGGCCGGTAGATTGTTATATATTTTTATTGCCATAGCAATACTAGCTGACCCGGCAAACGTTGTTTTGCCTTGTTTAAAAAATAGATAGTAGCCGATTCTCAGACCTACTGAATACGCATATAAAATTTGGCAAAAATCGGTCAAGCCGTTTCGGAGGAGTACGGTAGCTAACATTGTGACGTGGACATTTTATATATAAGATTATGTTGGTTATAAATAAATGGTATTTGTAATTGTGTTTTCTTTGTGCATAATAAAACTTTTTTCTTTCTTTCTTTAAAAAAATATTTTAATTTGTTACAGATATCGAACGCGTGTTTTCAATGCCGATCAAGTCAACTTCGTGCAGTGCGACTATTAGATAGCATTAGTAGTAAGTAAACTTCCTCGTCAGAATTGACAACATTCGCAGGCCAAAGTTATCAAAAATTCAAATTTGTTTAATACTGAAAATTATTTCAGAAATAAGACATATTAGACATATATCTTAGTTACAATACAATTTATCACTAATATGTATTTAACTTAAAATAATGCCCATTTATGTGTAAGCGTGTATATTTGTAGCTTCTTCACGCTCGAACGGTTGAACCGATATTGATGAGATTTACTAAAACATAAAATATAAAAACATCTTTATTTAGCAAAAAGTATTTACATTTTTGTATATCGACACAAACTATTACTGAATAAGTACTAGGCTTAAAAGTATAAAAATGAATCCCACACGAGGTAAATCCTGTGTTGTGTGATTCAGTGCCTTCCCTTAGCCTCTAATAACTAATCATTACAATTACTTTAATAAGCTGTAAATTATAGTGGAGTGAAATTAACTTATAAATTAACTAATTAATTGACTTTTTGCACACCGCATATGCGGTAGCCTACAAGGGACATTTTATATTATTTTCCATGTTTTTATATTACCTGTGGCTACGTAAATAAAATTATTTCATTTCATTTCATTACTAAACACATAGGGCAGGCGGCACAGGTGATTAGGCTCGAACGACCTGAGGTTGCAAACCGTTGGCACAATGGTTGAAAACTATAGAACTACTAGCTGACCCGGCAAACATTGTTTTGCCTCACTTAGAGGTATGAAAGATAGATAGTGTAGCTTATATGACACGTTCGTAGATTTACCATAGCAGCGCCATCTATTGATTACTTACTCAACCCAGTCGAAAGGTATCGACATCTGTTAGAATCATTTGGAGTTAATATAAGTGAGTGAGTTTTACTCAACTACCTACGGGGTTTTATAATTATGAAGTGTTAGTGAGTGTGTAAGATATTGTGATTTTTTAGTAAGTACTTTTTTAGTAAAAAAAATCTACTGGGCCCGGAACCTCATTTGTCCATAATCAATGTCAATTGTTAACCATGAAGGTTTACCCTATGATTAACACATAGACAATTTATTTTGTTTCGGATTAACATAGCAAAGCTAGTGGTTCATAATGAAGGTACTTGTTAAGATACAAGAACAAAATAAACGTCATTGCGGTCGTAAAGTTTACACGACGAGTTAAACGCCGCAGGGAGCTTATGTGGTCTGTAAGAATATGTAAGACATTTCTAGACGTATTTGTTTCACAAAAAAAAGAATGCTAGAGGAAAAGAAGCGCGGGAATTATTGTATATAAATAATAAATAAATGTTAGTTGTGTTAGCTACGAGTACCATAATACGAACTAGAAATGGTTCGGTATGGGGCTAACCAGCCTTGTGTGAAATGTGTCCTAATTTTTATATTTATATGTATATTATATTATTTATGTTGTCGGAATGATAAAGCAGCGATTTCTAGTGCTCGCCTATAATTAAAAACCTCTCTAAAATGTTTTCCGACACCCTTCTATGTACCTTTATTTTTTTTTACCTGAGGAAATGCGTTTACGCATGCCCACCACACCCGGGGAGGTGGGTGGGGTATCACTACCGACTAAAACCTCACGATGGCCTCCTCACCGGAAAGGGCGGGGTGAGGTTCCGCTCCTCGCATTAACCCACCACCCCGCCCTTCTAGGTAGCTAATAATTTTAGCCTAGGCATGCTCCACCTACAGGTAGAGAACCGCTTACTTGTGTAGTTACGCGACCTGGTCAAATGCCTAGCTAAGTATTGTTAAAAATAATTTTCCAAGTGCTCGCGCATTAAGGGATCCGTACCATTGTTGTATAGGGTATTTATTTTGTATAGATTTTACAGTTTAATTTGACATTTAATTTATTTAAAGTGTCTACCAGCTACCGTTAGTGATATATACCAAAAAAATACTAAAAAAACCATGGTTATTGTATGGAGACCCCCGTGAATATTTTTTATTTTTATTATTTGTTTGTTAAAGTGGCACGAGAGATCCATATGTAGTGAAAGTTTCAGCTTTCTAGCTATTACGGTTTCTGAGATACAGCCTGGAGACAGACAGACAGCGGAGTCTTAGTAATAGGGTCCCGTTTTTACCTTTTAGCATACACAAAATATTTTTAGGTACCGAACCCTAAGCATCTGATAGCTGTAAGCTCTCGGTCTATAGACAGAGCAGAGAGAATCGACCGGTCATGTAGGTTGTCTTCTTGTCTTTGCTTTGGATTTACTACAGACTGTGGCCGATATTTTGCGCTCCTTTTTTCCAGGGACGCACTTCAAATCAAATCAAATATATATTTATCGATGTAAATAAATTTACAGTAATATTTGATGTTCCGAAGATTTTGATGAGAGGGTAAACCAATCCTACTAAAATGTAATATTGACGACCTCGTTGGCATAAGGGTCACCATGCTGGACTGCTAAGCAGAAAGTTACAGGTTCTATTGCCGGCCCGGCCAACATCTTTGTGCTAAACTAAATTTGTTGGCTGTGGGTTTATATAAAATATGTATGTATGTTTTAGTATATCAGTTGTGTTAGCTACCATAACACAAGCTAGAAATGGTTCTGTATGGGGTTAACCAGCCGTGTGTAAAATGTGTCAAAAAAATTGTTGCAAAAATGTATGGTTGCTTGTACGTAAGGATGGTTTGTTAATAATATAGTAGGTTTTATCATTATTAGCGACAGTAGAGAAATGAGAGCTCGAGTAAGTTAGATAAATGTATTTTTCAGAAAAATATAACTACAAAAATAAGTAACCTATTGACTCAGGCGTTACTTTGCGGAAATCCATTGTAAATAGAAGACAAAATAAAATATTTAGTGTACTTCCGCTGTGATCCGAAACCAGCGAACTAGAATAAATAGAATTGGCCGATAAAATGGTTCCACGCGTAATCATAACATACTTATATAATTTTTTTTTATTCATAATAAGAAACCTATTTACTCTCGCCTTGAAGACAGTAAGGTTGTAGTTCAGTGGGAACAGGGATTCCGGCAAGGAGTTCCACAGTTTGGCTGTCCGTACTATAAACGTGGAAGCGAATCGTTTAATACGTATTTTGGGCATTTCCAATGTATAACGGTGTCTCCTAGCAGTCTCCCTACTCGTTCGGTAATGGAAAGGGCCGGGGGAATTAAGTCATGTAATTCCGACGCACACTCACTTTAAGTACACACATTTAAGTCCCTACAGTCCGTCCCTGCTTATATTTTTCTCCGTTTCTATTTTCTGCTTTATCACGTGTTGATCTGAATGCTGTTTATAACAGCCCCATTGAACGAACAATTTTATTTTATTATCTCTTTTAAACTTGAATAAATTTTTTGTACATTGTTGGCACAGAGGTATTTTTTAGCTTTTTAAGATTAAGTGATACGGTATTGATATTTTTTGCTTTTGTCTCCTTTAAGAGCTATCTGAATTTTATTTTTAATAGCCTGTATTTTGTTAAAAAACTTAAAACTAGTTATTCAAACTGGCATTGAGACGCCCTAATCAGGGTGCATTACATTTTTTATCTATACCAACATTATAAAGAGGAAAAGTTTGATTTTTTTTTGTTTGTTTGACGTAAATAGGCGCCGAAACTACTGGACCGATTTGAAAAATGATTTCACCGTTGGGAAGCTACATTATCCCCGAGTAACATAGGCTTTATTTTGTTTCTCTTTGCAACTTGGATTATTTTACAGCCCGATTCACAATTCACAAATCAGTCCAGTAGTTTCGGAGCCTATTCGCGTCAAACAAACAAACAAACTTTTTCTCTTTATAATACTAGCTGACCCGGCAAATGTTGTTTTGCCTCACTTAGGGGTATGAAAAAAAGATAGTGTAGCTTAATAAATTAAAATTGCGACTATAATATGAGATTTAAACTATCCTATCTCTCAAGTTGTATCGAACTGCACATGGTGTGCGAATTTTATTATAATCGGTTAAGTGGTTTAGGAGTCCATTGAGGACAAACATTGTGACACGAGATTTATATATATTAAGATAAGATGGGTATAGATAAAACACGAACAAAAAAGAACACGTTTATTGTATGAGGACACCCTTATTATTTTGTTTTTGAATTTGTTGTTATAGCGTCAACAGAAATACACAATCTGTGGAAATTTCAGCTTTCTAGCTATGACGGTTTCTGAGATACATTCTAGTGACAGACAGACAGACAGCGGAGGCTTAGTAATAGGGTCCCGTTTTTACCTTTTGTAAAATGTTCTTGATGTATGTGCAATAATTTTATACATACTTTTTTAAATTTTTTCTTTGACAAAACTAAGAATACATGCCGCTTTGGTCACAAAAACCATAATAATGGTATGCAATTTGTGCGCCGGCGAATGCGTGGAGTTTTTGCTTAGTTACCTTATATTTATGACTATGTTACATTGGCCTGTGGTTCTTTGTTATGACATTAATAAGATGAACATATTTAGCTGTTAGTGCGTGCTTTATAAATAATAAAAAATGTTTGTTTTTTTCATTTTACTGCTCATAAGCGTTTAAAGTCAGAAAATAGCACTAGGTTTTTATCATTTACATTTATTTATTTTTTTACTTAAATAAAGTTTATTGTTTGTTGTATTTAAGCTTGTGAGGGTTTAAGAAGTTTTGCAAGTTTCTGTTTCCTGAAATTAGAGTTTCCTTGGGTTTACTTGAGTTTCCATGGGTTTACTTGAGTTTCCTTGGATTTACTTGAGTTTCCTTGGGTTTACTTGAGTTTCCTTGGGTTTACTTGAGGTTTTCTATTTGGGGTTCTTCAAATTTAGAGTAAATAGGTCTTGCCTTCTAGGCAAGCGTGTGTCTCTTAAGCATAAAATATAATATTAACCCATAATCCCACTTATATTTCTGCTAATCCCACAGATATTATAAAAGGGAAAAGTTTGTATGTAAGTGATTTTGAAAATTTGTATTCACTTTCAAACGGCTGGATGAAATTTGGTATGATTAACCTACCTTTACCTTACTTACCCTGTCCTTTGATCCTGGATTAACTGACACGGTATTATCCCGGATTAACGCGGGGCACACTGAGTATATTAATCTATCTTCATAAAAAAAAATCGTTCAATTCTAATCAATATTTTGAGCATTAAATAAATCACCTTTATTAATGTGAGATTAGGATTAGGATGTGATGACATTGGACACTAAATGAACTGAAGAAATGTCTATGAATACAGAGTCAAACCAATTAAATCTCGTGTCACAATGTTTGTCCTCAATGGACTCCTAAACCACTTAACCAATTATAATAAAATTCGCACACCATGTGCAGTTCGATCCCACTTGAGAGATAGGATAGTTTAAATCTCAAATTATAGTCGCAATTTTAATTTATTGCTAATTATTGTCTGTTATTATTTGACAGTCACAATTATCTGTTAACTCCAAATGATTCTAACAGATGTCGATACCTTTCGACTGGGTTGAGTAAGTAATCAAGAGATGGCGCTGCTATGGTAAATCTACGAACGTGTCATATAAGCTACACTATCTATTTTTTATACCCCTAAGTGAGGCAAAACAACGTTTGCCGGGTCAGCTAGTGATATTATATGCTAGAGCTTCAATAATAACAACACACATAACAAAGTTGCAAAGATAAAAGGTACAAACCACTTGAAAGGATATACATTGCGTGATCCAAATTACATTTGCAAAGGAAAAAATCTTTCGTAAAAACAAAACTGAAGTCCGCCCTTAAACCATCGATAATTTGACATAACGACGCAGGAGTAACGTAATTGTTGGGTGAAATTCCCGTAATATGGGGAATTATACTCCGTCGATATGGTGTGGGCTCGTTCGGAAAGGTCAATTGTGCTCGCGGCTGGGGTGAGTGTTAAGTAAGTTTAAAATATGTATTGAAATATTTTACTGTAATTTCGCTTTAAGCCATGCTATGCCAAGCTATCGATAGAAATTAATATACTTGTGCAGTGATTTTATAGAATATTTCATAAAATAAACGATATTAAAAAATTTGTTTTGAAAAAATGAAACAAAACATCTTAGAACTATCATAATAAAACTAAACATCTAAACCATATTAAATAATTTAAATGAAAGTGAAATTGAAGTACAACTTGACGACTTCGTTGGCATAAAGGTTACCATGCCGGTCTGCTAATTAGAAGGTTCCGGGTTCGATTCCCGGCCCGGTCAACATCTTTGTGCTTAACTAAATTTGTTGGCTGTGGGTCTGGGTGTCAAATATGTATTTATATATAATATGTATGTATATGTAGTATATCAGTTGTGTTAGCAACCATAATACAAGCTAGAAATGGTTCAGTAACCAGCCGTGTGTGAATGTGTCCTAAAAAAAAAAAAAAACTTGATTTTATTTCTTTATTTTTATAAAAAAATTATAATGCTCGATATATATCAAAGTAAATAACAGTAGATATTTTGAGATCCACTCCACATTTGACTTATGATTTGCAGATTTATAATTGTAACGATTTGCGATATACAAGGGAATGATGGACATTGCAAATGACGCGAAGGCTGGCGCTTACTTTAGTCTATGCTTATCTTTCCCATCAAGACAGATAATACCGCCATATATGAGTTTAGTTTTTAATTAATCAATTCATTCATTCATTCATATATCTTTATTGTACAACCAAAGAATTAACATATTTAAAATTAAAAACTAAAAAGTAAAGTATTTATGTACATATTTAAGTGCCTTTTACTTATAATAAAAACAAATAAACAGATTTTGAAATTATGATAGTGTAAATTTCCCATTTCACATTCGGCTGGTATTTTAATTCGTTTCCGAACCGATCCCAGTTTCGCTTTTGACAGATGTGTTGCAAAAATATGATCCACTTTGAAGTTAAGCGCGCACGACTTACCTACGCGTTAAAATATGTAATTGTGTATAATTAAGCTGCTTCAAAGAAGGCGAGGATAATTTTATTTTTAAAAAGAAGTACAGCTTAATGGCTCCTACGAGACGTTGACAAGGTGGTTTGAAGATGAGTAAGGTTAAACCAACTTAATAATGTTCAAAACTAGATGTAGCTTTTTTTTGTTTTGGGTTTGAAGACCCAGGGCTGTTAAGATCTGGGTCTTAACAGGCCTTTTTTTTTCGTGAGGAAATGCATTTACGCATCTCCCGCTACAGCCTGGGGGAGGCGAGCGGGGTATGTCGGACTCGACAGCCAGTAGGGCCGTCACTACCGACTAAAACCTCACGGTGTCCCATCTCACGACGGGGGCAGGGATGCAGGACCGCACAGCGCATTGCCGCTGCTCTCCCCGCCCAAGGGTCCTAACAGGCCTGGGTCCTCAAGAGTGTTAAGCAACCAAGGTATGGTATGAAAGAGAAGTGCATGCGGCAGAGATGCGAACGTTGAGATGGATGTGTGGAGTGACAAGACTGGACAAAATAAGGAATGAGTACATTAGAGGAAGTGTGAAAGTAGCCCCAGCGAGGGAGAAAATAAAGAGTGAGCGGTTAGCGTGGTATGGACATGTGATGCATAGAGAGGAGATGCATGTCACTAGGAGATGTATGGAAATGGTACTGCAGGGAAGAGCAAGAGGCCGCCCGAAAAAGACATGGATGGAGTGTGTGAATGGACATGAGAGGGAAAGGATTGAGTGTAAAGATGACGGCTGATAGAAGAGAATGGAAGAAGAAGATTTGCTGTGCCGACCCACCTAGTGGGATAAGGTAAGGAAGAAGAAGAATGGTTTGAAGACCCACGGATAATACCTCACAGGAAACAGAGAGTCAGGTAGAGAGTTGCAAAGCTTCGCTCACAATAAAGGTTGACGCAAAGCATTTTGTACGAAAGTTTGTAATTTCAACTCTGTATCGGTGTCTCTTCACTGACTCTCTGCTCGTTCTGTAGTAGAACGGAGTTCCAAAGCAATTCAATTATGAATTTCAGTTAAAATTACTAGTAAAAAAAAATATCGTGCAAGCTTTAACAAATTTCAACTCTGAATCCAAGATAATAAAACTGAAAAAATGCTATCAAGGAATTTACAAAAAAAAAACATTTGTTTCGCATATAAGTTATTTGTATTTATTTCGTTAAAATATATTATGTATTTTATTTATTTTTTCATAACTAAGTTCTTATGTGTACATTCTTGGAATTGCTTGCCTGGAAGATATCGCTTTTAGCAATAAGGGCGCCAGTTAAGGTACTAGTTTTTAAGTTGCTTAGTGTTTTCTGTAATCTATTTTTAGTAAGTCTATCTATCTATCTATTTTACCGCCTTAAGAACGGTTCCCTAGAAGGCGACAATTAGCAATAGCGGTGTAAAGTTTGTTGCTCCAACGCCACTAGGGTTCTGTTGGTAAAGAAACCCGTTATTTTAGCCAGATAGCTAGGAGACTGTGTAAGTGTGTATTTTAAAACTAAGTATACCAATATTATAAAACAAAAGGTTTGTTTGTTTGACGCAATTAGGCTCCGAAACTACTGGACCGATTTGAAAAAATCTTTTACCGTTGGGAAGCTACATTATCCCCGAAAAACATAGGCTTTATTTTATTTCTCTTTATAACTTGGATTATTTCACAGCTCGTGCGCTTATGGATTAAATAAATTATGCATAAAATCTTGATTATATAGTTATAAAAAGTTTAACGTTAATTAAAAACTTGTTAAAGTTACAGAAAATCAAAAGCCTCTTATTTATAGCAATTTTAATAATAATCAAAGACAAGTTATTTATTCATACACAATATAATTATAATTGTATGTAAGTAGTTATGGGTTCAATCACAATTTTCATATCTCTTATGTTATATATAAAATTTCTGTGTCACAATGTTAGTTAACGTACTCCTCCGAAACGGCTTGATCTATTTTTACCAAATTTTATACGCGTATTCAGTAGGTCTGCGAATCGGCTACTATCAATTTTTCATACTCCTAAGTAAGGCAAAACAACGTTTTCCGGGACAGCTAGTATAAATACAAAATTCAATCTCAGCTCGCCGCAAATAGTAATCAGCTTTTATTTCGGTCAGAAACTAAGCATTGCCATCCAACGTGGCAATGCTGCCAGCATTTTGGGCACCTTTTCCTCTACCCCTGAACTTTTGTAGGTTAAGTTTTAGTTTAGTATTTTATATTATTGTTATGTTGGTTGTAAATAATTCTATTAGTTGATACATATAATACGTCATCAACATAAGTATAATGATAAAAATCAGGCAAAAGTCTGAAAAATATGTACGGAACCTGAAATGTTTTCTCCCTTACCCACATACCTGTTAGTTTAGTCGGTCCGGTCGGCAGAGTCAATGTTTGGCTTCGATTTGTTTACTCCACGTTTCGAAACGAGTTTAAAAACTGCCCGAGAGTTATCTAAGTGTTGAAGAATTCTCAGATTCTTATTCGTGTCTTAGATTATGGGAGCTGGATTTTTTATCTATACACTAGCTGATCCGGCAAACGTTGTTTTGTCTAAAAAATAGATAGTGGCCGATTCTCAGACCTACTGAATACGCATATAACATTTGGTAAAGATCGGTCAAGCCGTTTCGGAGGAGTACGGTAACTAACATTATGTCATGGAAATTTTATATATAAGATATACTATTCTCCAAATTATTACTATCATAAAAAAAGATTACTTTATAATTATAATTATTGTTTTAAATACAGATATTTTTAATTAATAACTTAAAAAAAAAATACATTTTTAAACTTTTTAAACTAAAAAAATTTTAAACTTTTACTATATTGTACATCAGTTTAATCAAAATAAGATACATGTAGTCTAATAAGTAGTCTAAAATAAAATATAAATTAATTAAAAATACCATGTTACATATTAAAAGTAAAAAAAAAAAACATGTAAAAAAAACTTATATTCGCTGCATACTCGTAACTTGGGTGGGATATATTAATTACTAGTTGAAATCTGATGGCACCAGAGCTTGGGCACTTAACTCAAGCCAAGAAGAAGAAGAACGTGTGTGTGAGTGTGTTTGTTTGTTACTTCTCTATGCTCCATCGGCTGAAATGATTTCGTTGAAATTTGGTCAGACATTCTCTTACCAGCCTACCCAAGCCAACCGAGCTCCTTGAAATAACGAAGCACAGCCCTGGCTCGCTGGCATACCTGTTCCACCCCTGTTGCGTCAGATGGTCTGTTTGTCTGAAGATTGGCAATGGAAGGCGAACTTTCATCTTGAGCTGCTATCATCAGGACTCTCTAGTTTGTTTGGTAGCCTCACAGTGCAGTAGCACGTGTTGTACTATTTCATTTTCTTCTAGACAACCCCGACATAGATCGTTAGATGTCATAGATGACCATCGCCATAACTAGTTACCTACTTAGTTTCTCAGAACTTGCTTCTAAGTTATGCCCATGTATGTAAAGTAAGCCATGCCAAGTTTTTCTGACTTATGCCGTCATCGCTTACTCATTTCCGTCCTCAGAATGAAGTCGGTATTAGATAGGTATTATTAAACAGCATTGTGATTTTAATAAGTTTTTGACCTTCACTGCTTGGACGTAAGAAAATAATGATATGATTATTGTAGTGTTCAAGAAAGAATTACAAGTAATATTTACAAGTAATAGTTCTTTGATCGATGCGGACTGTTTTTAGGTGGATATCCAAGACTGTCATTCAAAAATATAATTTTCCCGGCTGTAATTACTAAGAATAACAACCTACAATTTAACATGTCATCCGACCCACGATAACGCCCATACGAAAATGCCACTTTTAAAACGACATTCTTGTGACCACCCATCCAAACATCGGTCGCATCGACCGTTGCTTAGCTTCGATGATCGCGTCAGAACACCTTAGCTAGCCGAGCTACAGGCGCTATCTTATCTTAATATACAAAAATCTCGTGTCACAATGTTTGTCCTCAATGGACTCCTAAACCACTTAACCGATTATAATAAAATTCGCACACCATGTGCAGTTCGATCCAACTTGAGAGATAGGATAGTTTAAATCTCAAATTATAGTCGCAATTTTAATTTATTGCTAATGATTGTCTGCTATTGTTTGACAGTCACAATAATCTGTTAACTCCAAATGATTCTAACAGATGTCGATACCTTTCGACTGGGTTGAGTAAGAAATCAATAGATGGCGCTGCTATGGTAAATCTACGAACGTGTCATATAAGCTACACTATCTATTTTTCATACCCCTAAGTGAGGCAAAACAACGTTTGCCGGGTCAGCTAGTAAACTATAAATATAATGCAGCTATATGCCCACAGACAGTAACAAGTAAACGTCCATAAACA